>CM076972.1:40946729-41101729 GCA_039105355.1 Benthosema pterotum
GCATGCTGTGCAAGACCGTAAGGGTATAGCCTTGCGTTTTTGCCAGAATTTACCATTTTTTGTAATTTTTCAAAATCCTCAAAAGGATGAAAAATGTAAGCTATAGCCTTGCCTTTTTTCAAAATTTCGTAATTTTTTGAAAATCCTCAAAAATCCTCAAAAACGATGAAAAACATAGCATGCTGTGCAAGACCGTAAGGGTATAGCCTTGCGTTTTTGCCAGAATTTATCATTGTTTGTCATTTTTCGAAAATCCTCAAAACGATGAAAAAACGTAAGGCTATAGCCTTGCGTTTTTTTCAAAATTTCGCATTTTTCGAAAATCCTCAAAACGATGAAAAACGGCATGCTGTGCAAGACCGTAAGGCTATAGCCTTGCATTTTTCCAGAATTCATCATTTTTTGTCATTTTTCGAAAATCATCAAAACGATTGCGTTTTTTCAAAATTTCGACATTTTTCAAAAAGCCTCAAAAATCCTCAAAACGGTCAAAAACGGCATGCTTTGCAAGACCGTAAGGCTATAGCCTTGCGTTTTTTTTTTTTGTTTTTTTTTTATTTTAATTTCGACATTTTTCGAAAATCCTCAGAAATCCTCAAAATGATGAAAAACAGCATGCTGTGCAAGACCGTAAGGGTATAGTGCCTTGCGTTTTTGCCAGAATTCCCCATTTTTTGTCATTTTTCAAAAATCCTCAAAATATGAAAAAAATAAAGGCTATAGCCTTGCCTTTTTTTCAAAATTTCGTCATTTTTCGAAAATTCTCAAAAATCCTCAAAAATAATCCTCAAAACGATGAAACACAGCATGCTGTGCAAGACCGTAAGCTATAGCCTTGCATTTTTGCCAGAATTCATCATTGTTTTGTCATTTTTTTGAAAATCCTCAAAACGATGAAAAAAAACGTAAGGCTATAGCCTTGCGTTTTTTTCAAAATTTCGGATTTTTGAAAATCCTCAAAACGAAAACGATAAAAACGGCATGCTGTGCAAGACCGTAAGGCTATAGCCTTGCATTTTTTCCAGAAATTCACATTTTTTGTCATTTTTTCGAAAAATCTTCAAAACGATGAAAAAACTTTTTAAAAATTTTCAAAAACATTGAAAAAAAAGGCTAAAAGCCTTGCGTTTTTGGTTGTTTTATGGGTGGGTGTGGTTGTGTTGGGTTGTTGTTCGTGCTTTGGCTTTGGTTAGGTTTTTTTTTTAGGCCTTGGTAGTTTATTTTTATTTTTCGGTATTTTAATGTTGAAAAAGGGTGGTGAGGGTTGGTGTGGTTGATTGTTGTGTTTTGTTGGATTGTGTGTGGTGGTGGGTTGAGGTTGGTTTGGCGTTAGTGTTTGTTGTTTTTGTTGTTCCTTTTTGGTTGTGGTTGGGGTTTCAAGGGTGCTGGGGTTGTATGTTTCAAAAATTCACTTGTATGGGTGGCATGTTTTGGAAATTGGGTCATTCCTTTTGGAAAATTCAAAATGTTGTGTGTTTTTGCGGGTCCTCGGGGTCCTTGGGTTGGCTTTCAATGTTGTTGGGGGCATGTGGTGTATGGTTGGTTTGTTTAGCCTTGCATTGTTCATATTTCATGATGTTTTTGTTGGTTGTTGGTGGTTGTTGGTTGTGAGTGGGTGGGTGTTGTTGGACGTAAGGTTTTTGTCTTTGGGTGATTTTTTTTGTTTTTCGATGCGTATTTGGGTGGTTTGTGGTTGTGTTGGTTGTTTTGGTTTTTGAAAAAACGGCATGGGGTGGTTGAGTTGGGGGTTTTAGCCTTGGTGTTTTTTGTTGATTTTCAGTTTTGGTAATTTTTTGTTGTGTTGTTTTGTGGGTGTGTTTATTTTGGTGAAAAAACTTTTAAAAATGTTGGGGGGTGTTGTTGTTGCGTAAGTTTGTAGCCTGCCTTTTTTTCAAAATTTCGACATTTTTCGAAAAATCCTCAAAATCCTCAAAACGATGAAAAATGGCATGCTGTATGCTGTGCAAGACCGTAAGGCTATAGCCTTGCGTTTTTGCCAGAATTCATCATTTTTTGTCAATTTTCAAAAAATCATCAAAACGATGAAAAAACCTAAGGCTATAATGCCCTTGCGTTTTTTCCAAAATTTTCGTTTTTTTTTTTTTCAAAAATCCTCAAAAATCCTCAAAATGATGAAAAACAGCATGCTGTGCAAGACGAAAGGCTATAGCCTTGCATTTCTACCAGAATCATCATTTTTTGTAATTTTTGAAAAAATCCTCAAAACGATGAAAAAACTAAAGCTATAGCCTTGCGTTTTTTCAAATTTCGAAATTTTTTGAAAATCCTAAAAAATCCTCAAAACGATAAAAAAAAACGGCATGCTGTGAAAGACCGTAAGGCTATAGCCTTGCGTTTTTGTGCCAGAATTCATCATATTTTGTCATTTTTTGAAAATCCTCAAAAATCCTCAAAACAATGAAAAACGGCATGCTGTGCAAGACCGTAATGCTATAGCCTTGCGTTTTTGCCAGAATTCATCATTTTTTGTCATTTTTTGAAAATCCTCGAAACGATGAAAAAACGTGAGGCTATAGCCTTGCGTTTTTTCAAAAATTCTCAAAACGATGAAAAAGGGGATGCTGTGCAAGACCATAGGGCTATAGCCTTGCGTTTTTGCTAGGTTTCGTCATTTTTGTTCATTTTTCAAAAATCCTCAAAAATCCTCAAAAATCCTCAAAACGATGAAAAACAGCATGCTGTGCAAGACCGTAAGGCTATAGCCTTGCATTTCTACCAGAATTCATCATTTTTTGTATTTTTTTGAAAAAATCCTCAAAACGATGAAAAAACGTAAGGCAATAGCCTTGCGTTTTTTTTCAAAATTTCAAACATTTTTCAAAAAATCCTTAAACGATGAAAAACTGCATGCTGTGCAAGACCGTAAGGCTATAGCCTTGAGTTTTTGCCAGAATTCATCATATTTTGTCATCTTTTGAAAATCCTCAAAAATCCTCATAACAATGAAAAACGGCATGCTGTGCAAGACCGTAATGCTGTAGCCTTGCGTTTTTGCCAGAATTCATCATTTTTTGTCACTTTTTTTGAAAAATCCTCAAAAAAACGATGAAAAAACGTGAGGCTACAGCCTTGCGTTTTTTCAAGAATCCTCAAAACGATGAAAAAACGGCATGCTGTGCAAGACCGTAAGGCTATAGCCTTGCGTTTTTTGGGAGACAGAATTCTACATTTTTTGTCATTTTTCGAAAATCATAACGATGAAAAAACCGTTTGAAAATCCTCAAAACAATGAAAAAACGTAAGGCTATAGCCTTGCCTTTTTTTTAAAATTTTGCTATTTTTCGAAAAACCTCAAAATCCTCAAAACGGCATGCTGTATGCTGTGCAAGACCGTAAGCTTATAGCCTTGCGTTTTTGCCAGAATTCATCATTTTTTGTCATTTTTCGAAAATCATCAAAACGATTAAAAAACGTAAGGCTATAGCCTTGCGTTTTTTCAAAATTTGGACATTTTTCAAAAATCCTCAAAAATCCTCAAAACGATGAAAAACGGCATGCTGTGCAAGACCGTAAAGCTATAGCCTTGCGTTTTTGCCAGAAGTCATCATTTTTTGTCATTTTTCGAAAATCCTCAAAACGATGAAAAAACGTAAGGCTATAGCCTTGCGTTTTTTCAAAATTTCGACATTTTTTGAAAATCCTAAAAAATCCTCAAAACGATGAAAAACGGCATGCTGTGCAAGACCGTAAGGCTATAGCCTTGCGTTTTTGCCAGAATTCATCATATTTTGTCATTTTTCGAAAATCCTCAAAAATCCTCAAAACAATGAAAAACGGCATGCTGTGCAAGACCGTAAGGCTATAGCCTTGCGTTTTTGCCAGAATTCATCATTTTTTGTCATTTTTCGAAAATCGTCAAAACGATTAAAAAACGTAAGGCTATAGCCTTGCGTTTTTTCAAAATTTGGACATTTTTCAAAAATCCTCAAAAATCCTCAAAACGATGAAAAACGGCATGCTGTGCAAGACCGTAAAGCTATAGCCTTGCGTTTTTGCCAGAAGTCATCATTTTTTGTAATTTTTCGAAAATCCTCAAAACGATGAAAAAACGTAAGGCTATAGCCTTGCGTTTTTTCAAAATTTCGACATTTTTTGAAAATCCTAAAAAATCCTCAAAACGATGAAAAACGGCATGCTGTGCAAGACCGTAAGGCTATAGCCTTGCGTTTTTGCCAGAATTCATCATATTTTGTCATTTTTTGAAAATCCTCAAAAATCCTCAAAACAATGAAAAACGGCATGCTGTGCAAGACCGTAATGCTATAGCCTTGCGTTTTTGCCAGAATTCATCATTTTTTGTCATTTTTTGAAAATCCTCAAAACGATGAAAAAAACGTGAGGCTATAGCCTTGCGTTTTTTCAAAAATTCTCAAAACGATGAAAAAGGGGATGCTGTGCAAGACCATAGGGCTATAGCCTTGCGTTTTTGCTAGGTTTCGTCATTTTTGTTCATTTTTCGAAAATCCTAAAATCGTTGAAAAAACGTAAGGCTATAGCCTTGCGTTTTTTTTCCAAATTTCAACACTTGAAAATCCTCAAAAATCCTCAAAACGATGAAAAACGGCATGCTGTGCCATAAGGCTATAGCCTTGCGTTTTTGCAATTTTTTGTCATTTTTCGGAAATCCTCAAAACGATGAAAAACCAAATGCTATAGTACATGGCCTCGGACGACATACTATATGCCGTTATTCATCGCTTTTGAGGATTTTTGAAAAAATGGCGGAATCAAAGATCAACCAAAGGCTATAGTACATGGTTTTGGACGACATACTATAGTATGCCGTTTTTCATCGTTTTTGAGGATTTTTGAAAAAATGTCGAAATCAAAGCAAAGGCTATAGTACAGGGGTTTTCAACAGGTCGTTCGGGGACCACCAGTGGTCCCTGAGAGGGTTCCATGTGGTCCTCAGGCAAAATGATGGAAAGTTGGTTAACCAGATGTAACTCTTGAGAATGTAAAAATGTAACCATATGGACCCATGCGCGTCCATTTGGTTTCATTTCACACTCTCAAGAGTTAAAATATTTATCATCTGAATTAGCACTATTTAAATTAAGAAATCTACACTGTTTCGTTTGCAAAATTCAGCCTGGAATTGTGAACAAAACCAAAAGAATTGTTTAGTTTTCTGTAATTGGGGCTAAAATGTCATCAAATGGTGGTCCGTTGCTCAAATGCTGAATAAATGGTGGTCCCTGATGTCAAAAAGGACGACATACTATAGTATGCCGTTTTTCATCGTTTTTGAGGATTTTTGAAAAAATGTCCAAAGCGAAGAAAAAACAACGGCTATATTACATGGTCTCGGACAACATACTATAGTATGTCGTTTTTCAAAATAATTAATTTGAAGATTTTTGAAAAATGTCGAAAGCGAAGAAAAAGCAAAGACTATAGTACATGGTCTCTGACGACATACTATAGTATACAGTTTTTCATCGTTTTTTGAGGATTTCAATTGCGTGCACTCCTATCGAAGGGGAGGAGCGTGGCACTGTGAACATTGGGTGTGTTTCCATCTAGAGTTCTCAAACTCTGCCCGAACCCGACCAGAACCGAACCCGAACAGGCCCGACCCGACATTTAGGGCCGGGTAGGGCTGAAAATCTATCCTAATCAATAGGGCCGGGTAGGGCCTCGGGCCCCATGAAAAAATAATATATATTGGATTATTTTAATATAGTACGAATAATAGTTATTTTCTGTATTTACCTATTATGAAGATGGTGCTGATTGCCATTTCAATTTTAATCTGTGGCGAATTCTCAAATTTTGCCCAACCCCGACAGTTTAGGGCCGGGTAGGGCCTAAAATCTATTCCATCTAGTAGGGCCGGGTAGGGCCTAGGGCCTGAACTGTTAGGGCCGGGTAGGGCCGGGCCTTCATTTTCAGGCCCGTTGAGATCTTTAGTTCCATGTATTCACGCTGACCGCACTGCCAATAAAAACTTATAGGGAATGTGTCCCAGTGTGCTGCTATGCTAATTTCGGGGAATTTTTTCGAAAATCCTCGAAACGATGAAAAACTGTAAGGCTATAGCCTTGCGGTTTTTTTTTTCTCAAAATTTCAACATTGTTCGAAATTCCTCCAAAATCCTCAAAACGATGAAAAACGGCATGCTGTGCAAGACCGTAAACGCCTTGCGTTTTTGTCAGGTTTTGTCATTTTTCATAATTTTTCAAAAATCCTCAAAATGAAGAAAAACCAAAGGCTATAGTTACAGTACATGGTCTTGGACGACATACTATATAGTATGCAGTTTTTCATGTTTTGGAGGATTTTTGAAAAAATGTCAAAATCGAAGAAAAAAACAAAGGCTATAGTACATGGTCTTGGACAACATACTCTATAGAAACATTTCAGCACCACAGACAGCTCCCTGTACTTTTCTATAGAAACACTTCAGCACCACAGACAGCTCCCTGTGCTGTTCTATGCTCTATAGAAACATTTCAGCACCACAGACAGCTCCCTGTGCTTTTCTATGTTATATAACACTTCAGCACCACAGACAGCTCCCTGTGCTGTTCTATGTTCTATAGAAACATTTCAGCACCACAGACAGCTCCCTGTGCTGTTCTATGTTATATAGAAACACTTCAGAACCACAGACAGCTCCCTGTGCTGTTCTATGTTATATAGAAACACTTCAGCACCACAGACAGCTCCCTGTGCTGTTCTATGTTATATAGCAGGGAGCCCAACCAGTAGATCGGGATCTACCAGTAGATCTTGGCCTGATCATGAGTGGATCTTGGGAGATGTGGGGAGGAAAGAAAAAAAATGAGGTGGAAATGAAAAAAGAGCGATATTTTTGTGTGTATGTGTGTGTGTGTGCGTGTCTGCGTGTCTGTCTGTCTACGAAGCGGCTCATTTGGAGGATTGTTGTCTGCTGTCTGTGAATTATGCCAACAGTATTGTTCAACGTGTAATGGACTGTTCTGCAACTTATAATGGACTATTCTGGACTGTTCTTATTATGATTGCATTTGCAATGGCAGTGTTTGCCCAAGTCTGTTGTAGGCCTATTTATGACAAGTCTGTTGTACTTTATGCTTATATGGACATAAAGTAAAGTGGTAAAACAACGTAGTGTTGTGTTGTTGTGAAGTTACTGCAGGCCGGCAACGATGCGTGTGGTTTGAAATGTTGATATTGGGCTGGTAGATCCGGAGGGGTTGGCTGCTGAAAAGTAGATCTTGGGTCAAAAAAGGTTGGGCACCCCTGTACTATAGTATGCCGTTTTTCAAATACATTGATTGCGTGCACTCCTATCGGTGGGGAGGAGCGTGGAACATTGGGGGTATTCATGCTGACCGCACTGCCAATAAAAACTTATAGGGGAATGTGCTCCCAGTGTGCTGCTATCCTAATTTCGGGCGCCGCAAGTGTCTAACCCAGGGGTTTTCAACAGGTGGTCTGGGGACCACCAGTGGTCCCTGAGAGGGTTCCAGGTGGTCCCCAGCTAAGTTGGTTAACCAGATGTAACTCTTGAGAACGTAAAAATGAAACCAAATGGACCCTTGCGGGTCCATTTGGTTTCATTTTTACACTCTCAAGAGTTAAAATATTCATCATCTGAATTAGCCCCAAGTCTACACAACTAGAAGATGGACAAAAGCAAAAATAAATGGTCCCTGGAGTCAAAAAGGTTGAAAACCCCTGGTCTAACCCGTAGAAACATGTGTGAGTAGCCTACTTTATATTTGAAAACGGAATGTTTATGTAGGCCTTATTTATGTAAATGCAGCGTTCCGCATGACTGTCATGAACATGACAGTCATGTTTCAGGGCTAAGACAACCCTAACCCTAACTGACATTATATGTAAACATATACTGTAGGACAAAATGTGAAACAGCTCACACCGCAGGGATTTGAACCCTGTGCTTAGAACCAGAGGCTTGCAGTACCAACTACCAGTGTGTTGTGCATATTCACATCATTTCCTACACAATAAGATCATTCAAACCATTCATTGTAGATCAGGCCTTTTAGGAAATGTACCAGAGATATATAAAATTATACACAGCAGTTAAACCCATCATCATCTGGTCCCAAATAACCAAGCTTGCAGATTGGCTATACATTCAACGCCCCTTTCATGTTGAACTGAATGATGGAAACAATAGGCCTACACTAAATAAAAACAGAGCTAACTCTACTAGCAATGGTGATGATGCTGATAGTAATACATAAAAACAAAGTTATGTGATGGTGTTAATATTGCAGTATATAAAAACAGAGCTTTAACAGCTCATTCTGCTAAAATTAAACAAAGATAAATACAGATAAAACATGAGAATTTAATGGAACTGGTCAGAGCGGCTCTTCTACATAGACTTCTAATGATGAATGGGACAACTGTGCGTCTCTGCTTAGTTTCTGAGCCCTCAATGTCGCTAGATGGCTCTGAGGCTACCGTCCCAGAGCCAAAGCGCCACTTGCGTTAGCATCAGTCTCTCGGTCTAAGACAACCTAATGGCAATTTAAATATGCAATATTACATGCCTTAAAAGGATTTTTGTTACTTTTATGTAGTCAATGAAACATTGCTGCTGCTGCACACACGGGCTTAGTCAGAAGAGTTACTACATTGAGGGGGCGGAACACATCATGATGTGGTTCTATGGATATGCTCTATGGCAACCCCAAGGGCAGCCCAAACAAAAACAGCCAGTAACTTGCTCAAAACTTGACCGATTTACAAACGGATTGCTTTGTTATGAACGTTATTCAACGTGGCTATGATTTTTGCTACATTTTATTTTTTTCTAAAAATATTATACAACAGCTCATATGGTTACGGGCGTCCCTGATGTTTACAACAAACCAATCCGTTTGAAAATCGGTTGGAAAATAAGCGAGTTATCGTCATTTAAAAAGTATATGCTCATCGACACAATGTTATGCTATACTCTGGTAAGATGGCCGCCAGCCCGCCACGCAATGACGTCACTCCCCATTGGCCAGCAGCGCAGGCGAGCCATCTAGTTTTCTTATATATATCTATGATGTTATAGGCATGAGAACGGTGCTGGGGAGACACGCAAGCAGTTACAGATGTTGCAAGTTACTCATTGGAAGTGGTTGGCACCACAAAAATACTCAATAAGCCTGCTCAATAAGGTGATCGTTATCAACAGAAACTAACCAGCTCCATCCCTAGTGGTCAGTGCTTATGGACAAAGGGACATATAGGTAGATCCCAAACACAGTTTTGCCGATGCTGATAATGAATGCATAGTCGACGTTCTTGTGCTTGCATGAGTTTATCTAAATTAGCATGTCGATTATGTCAGCTAATCCTTCAATTACAAGAACACCCTCAGGAATATTCTGCCAGGCAGTGTTTAATCAGCATACAGGCAGTGGTGGAAAGTATTTAATTAAGCACTTTACCTTAAGGTGCTTGTATTTAATATTAATTAAGTCTTAATAAGTCATTTATTAAGTGCCTTATTAACACTTAATAAATTTTGTTAGGCATTATTATTTGTTAACTTAATGCTTAATAAAGAATCTTAATAAATCATTATTAAGACATTGTTAAGTACTTAAGTTAATAATAATCAGGCACTTGTTATACATTAGTTAAGGATTTAATAAGAGACTCATTATGCATTGTTATATGCTCGTAAAACAGATATAATAATGCAATACATAAAAAACTATGAATACTCATTACATTTAACAAGACACTTATTGCATAGTATTATGCATTAATTACACATTAATAACAAACATTATTGATGGTTAATATATACTTGAAAACAAATTAACAGAGCACTAACCAAATCATATTAATAGTTGTTAAGCATTAGTGAGACACTTATTAGGGACTTAACAATATTGTAAAATATAACAATTAAAATTCATTAAAACTATTACAGGAAGGTGCATACTATTGGTTGGAAGGATAGGCCTCCTTGGGCACCATCAGGCAATAAAGCAAAGTGTTAACAGTCATGAACTATTTAACAAGACTTATTAAATATTATTATGTAATCACAAATGTTATTTACAAATGTAATTAGGCTTTAACGAGGTATTTTGTGAGTATTTATTAACCTTCAAAATCTTACTTATTATAGATTTGTTAACAACAAGACATGAATTAACCATTTTGCATCTACCTGACAAGTGTGAACGGTGCGTTATTAATATTCATTAAGATGGGAACAGCGTGTAAAGATTGTCAAGAAATTGTTTATTATGAATTATTATGATATTAATTAAACATTTTCACCTTCACATGAAACACAGTATTGACATCACAAATCATTTGTTGCACAATGGCTAATCAGTAACTACTGTGACATGAATATCAACAATGAACTTACAATGCACTTATTATGACCTTAATTAACACTTTTGCAGCTACCTAATGTAATGGGGGACACGCTTGTTGACATTAATAAATGCTTAATAACGTTTGTTTTAAGAACAAAACAGTGTCTCATTATTGTTAAATAGGCCACTTAGGACAAACACTTCTACATCTATACCCAAACATTGCCTGTAGACTTTAACAATTCAGTAATTACACATGTAACAAGTATGAAACACTATTTCATTAACATCAACTATGCATTTACTGTGCACTTATTATGACCTTAATTAACACTTTTGCAGCTACTAATGTAAAGTGGGGACACTGCTTGTTGACATTAATAAATGCTTAATAACGTTGTTATTAAGAACGAAACAGTGTCTCGTTATTATCAACATTTTTTAACTGGGCCCTTATGACACCAACTCTTTTGCATTTATATTCAAACATTGCCTGTAGACTATAAACAATTCAGTAATACACATGTAACAATTATGAAGCACTGTTTTGTTCACATAAATACGCATTTACTATGCACTTATTATGACATTAATTAACACTTTTGCAGCTACCTAATGTAAAGTGGGGACCACTGCTTGTTGACATTAATAAATGCTTAATAACGTTGTTATTAAGAACAAAAACAGTGTCTCATTATTGTTAACTATAGGCACTTAGGACAAACACTCTTACATCTATACCCAAACATTGCCTGTAGACTTTAACAAATCAGTAATTACACATGTAACAAGTATGAAACACTGTTTCATTAACATCAACTATGCATTTACTATGCACTTATTATGACCTTAATTAACCTTTTGCAGCTACCTAATGTAAAGTGGGGACACTGCTTGTTGACATTAATAAAATGCTTAATAACGTTGTTATTAAGAACGAAACAGTGTCTCGTTATTATCAACATTTTTTAACTGGGCCCTTATGACACCAACTCTTTTGCATCTATATTCAAACATTGCATGTAGACTTTAACAATTCAGTAATTACGCATGTAATAATTATGAAGCACTGTTTTGTTAACATCAACTACGCATTTACTATGCACTTATTATGACCTTAATTAACACTTTTGCAGCTACCTAATGTAAAGTGGGGACACTGCTTGTTGACATTAATAAATGCTTAAAATCATTGTTATTAATAACGAAAACAGTGTCTCATTATTGTTAACTGGGCACTTAGGAACAATCACTTCTACATCTATATCAAACATTTCTGTAGACTTTAACAATTCAGTAATTACATATGTAACAAGTATGAAAACACTGTTTCATTAACATCAACTATGCATTTACTATGCACTTATTATAACCCAGATTAACACTTTTGCAGCTACCTAATGTAAAGTGGAGACACTGCTTGTTAACATTAATAAATGATTAATAACATAGTTATTAGGAATGAAACAGAGTCTCATTATTATTAACAGATGTTAACTAGGCACTTATGACATTAACACTTTTTGAATTACTTTGCAGTCCAGTTATTCTACATTTGTCACTGTTCTACACTCTTTCTGCTCCCATCCATTTTATGAGGGTGAAGAGCTTGAAGACTTGAAGCAGCGGAGGTCAAGTAAACGCAGGACAGTTCACTTGACAGTGGGTGCAGACTCATTTCCTTCAGTGGGTGTTACGGTGCTGTATAAAACAAAATACAAACCACAATAGCAGATTAGACAGATTCAAGTCTTTTGGCATTTTGGACTTGTTTTGATCATAAAGAGGTTACAGTATACTTTTCAGAAGATCTTCCATTTTCAATCTAAATATAATGGCTCAAGTCTTACAATTCTAATTGCTTGTCAAAGTGTTAGGTCCCCACACAGTCCACACATAATTATTCTTGGGGCCCAGAGCTCAAATATGTATGGTACTTTAAAAATATAGCCCAGTCAGATATCTCACAAGAAGATTTATATTCACTGGTTTCACTTAGTTTCATATTCTTCCAATCACAATCAAGTGGCTGTGGGCCTTGTTGTATGTGCTGTTGGCCTATTGCACTTCCCTACTGTAGAGCGTGTGCATGTGCACATTATTATCAAGCTGAGCTGATGAGTAACACACTGCTAAACGTGTGGGTTGCACCCCCATGACTTTGCCAAAATGCAAATTTAAACTTGCTTTGAGGCAGATTCTGAATATATGTCATAACAAAGTCAAGACAGTGACAGGACCCATGCTTTTTGGTATTTAAAGTTAAATGTAAACATTCCACCCATTTTCAAAAATTGTCCTGAGAGGATACAAATGTGAACCAAATGGACCTTAGCGGGTCCATTTGGTTCCATTTGTACCCTCTGGGAAAAAGGGTTCTGAAAGAAAAATCATTAACATGGTGAAATACATTTTGATGATGTCATCAGATGCATTTCACCATGTTAATGTTTTTTTTCAGACCTCCATTTTTAGTTAATACAGATTTGGGGGAAGTTTTTTTTTTATCATGTCACCACAACATCTCTAAGGTATATTAATGACATATTAAATGTTGAAAATGGGTGGAGTTCCCCTTTAAGAGATTTGGAATCCGTTATTTTTGGCCAAATCCTTTATCATTAGTCCAATTACTATGAATGTAAAGGTTATACTTTAAAGTATTGAAATGTTTGGGCACCCTTCAGAGATGGTGAGATACACCCTGAAGAGTGTGTACCAATTTGGATTATTTCTTTCACCAAAGAACAATTAGAACTATGTTATGACAATAATACCCGCTTCTAATACAATTAAACAAATACACAGTACAGAATTCACATCTTGACACTATACAGACTGCAGCAAAATGAATAATTTCCCTAACAAACTTGTATCCATTATCTTTTAACATGCAACTGGAACACAAATACAATAAAAGGACCAAAAACAGAGACACAAACTGTAGGCTACCTTATAGCTGCCATACAGTGCTTGTATGTGGGGATTGTGTTGAGCTGTGCTGATGAAACCCGCGATGATTTGAAGTGTGCGCACGCTAATAGGTCCGTGCGGAAACGATTTCCTAAACAAAGGTTCCGCGTCCAAAAAACGACTTTGGTTCCGCTAAAAAACAATTAAATGCTGTGTGTGTAAAAACAAATAGGCTATAACTGCCTCTCTCAGTCTGCACAGTATTTGTATTTGATGATTATTAGTGGAACCAAAGTTGTTTTGGATGCAGAACCTTTGTTTAGGAAACCGTTTCCGCACAGACCTATTAGCGTGCGCACACTTGACTTCAAATCATCGCGGTTTTCATCCATAGAAACATCCATCCAGAAAAAATCATTACTCTATTGGTTTCATCAGCACAATCAAACACAATCCCACATACAAGCACTGTATGTGCAGCTATAAGGTAGGCCTACAGTTTGTGTCTCTTGTTTTGGTCTCTTTTATTGTATTTGTGTTTCAGTTGCATGTTAAAAGATAATGGATACAGTTTGTTAGGGAAATTATTCATTTTGCTGCAGTCTGTATTAGTGTCAAGATGTGAATTCTGTACTGGTGTATTTGTTTTATATTGTATTAGAAGCGGGTATTATTGTCATAACATAGTTCTAATTGTTCTTTGGTGTAAATAGCACCAAATTTGGTAACACTCTTCAGGGTGTATCTCACCATCTCTGAAGGGGTGCCCAAACATTTCAATACTTTAGTTTAAGTATAACTTTTACATTCATAGTAATTGACTAATGATAAGGATTTGGCCAAAATAACTGATTCCAAATCTCTTAAAGGGGAACTCCACCCATTTTCAACATTTTAATATGTCATTAATATACCTTAGAGATGTTGTGTGGACATGATAAAAAAAACTTCCCCCAAATCTGTATTAACTAAAAATGGAGGTCTGAAAAAAAAAAAAAACATTAACATGGGTGAAATGCATCTGACGACATCATCAAAATGTATTTCACATGTTAATGATTTTTCTTTCAGAACCCTTTTTCCTGAGAGGGTATAAATGGAACCAAATGGACCGCTAAGGTCCATTTGGTTCACATTTGTATCCTCTCAGGACAATTTTGAAAATGGGTGGAATGTTTTACATTTAACTTTTAAATACCAAAAAGCATGGGTCCTGTCACTGTCTTGACTTTGTTTATGACATATATCAGAATCTGCCTCAAAGCAAGTTTAAATTTGCATTTTGGCAAAGTCATGGGGGTGCAACCCACACGTTTAGCAGTGTTGTTACTCATCAGCTCAGCTTGATAATAAGATGTGCACATGCACATGCTTACAGTAGGGGGAAGTGCATTAGGCCAACAGCAACATACAACAAGGCCCACAGCATTTGATTGTGATTGGAAGAATATGAAACTAAGTGAAACAGTGATATAAATCTTCTTGTGAGATATCTGATGGGCTATATTTTAAAGTACCATACATATTTGAGCTCTGGGCCCCAATAGATAATTATGTGTGGATGTGTGGGGACCTAACACTTTGACAAGCAATTAGAATGTAAGACTTGAGCCATTATATTTAGATTGAAAATGGAAGATCTTCTGAAAAGTATACTGTAAACTCTTTATGATCAAAACAAGTCCAAAATGCCAAAATACTTGAATCTGTCTAATCTGCTATTGTGGTTTGTATTTTGTTTTATACAGCACCGTAACACACTGAAGGAAATGAGTCTGCACCCACTGTCAAGTGAACTGTCCTGCGTTTACTTGACTCCGCTGCTTCAAGTCTTCAAGCTCTTCACCTCATGAAATGGATGGAGCAGAAAGAAGTGTAGAACAGTGACAAATGTAGAATAAATGGACTGCAAAGTAATTCAAAAAGTGTTAATGTCATAAGTGCCTAGTTAAATCTGTTAATAATAATGAGACAATGTTTTCATTCCTAATAACTATGTTATTAATCATTTTTAATGTTAACAAGCAGTGTCTCCACTTTACATTAGGTAGCTGCAAAAAGTGTTATCTGGGTTATAATAAGTGCATTAGTAAATGCATAGTTGATGTTAATGAAACAGTGTTTCATACTTGTTACATATGTAATTACTGAATTGTTAAAGTTACAGGAAATGTTTGATATAGATGTAGAAGTGTTTGTCCTAAGTGCCCAGTTAACAATAATGAGACACTGTTTCGTTCTTATTAACAATGTTATTAAGCATTTATTAATGTCAACAAGCAGTGTCCCCACTTTACATTAGGTAGCTGCAAAAGTGTTAATTAAGGTCATAATAAGTGCATAGTAAATGCGTAGTTGATGTTAACAAAACAGTGCTTCATAATTGTTACATGCGTAATTACTGAATTGTTAAAGTCTACAGGCATGTTTTGAATATAGATGCAAAAAGAGTTGGTGTCATAAGGGCCCAGTTAAAAATGTTGATAATAACGAGACACTGTTTCGTTCTTAATACACAACTTATTAAGCATTTATTAATGTAAGAAGCAGTGTCCCCACTTTACATTAGGTAGCTGCAAAAGTGTTAATTAAGGTCATTAATAAGTGCATAGTAAATGCATAGTTGATGTTAATGAAATAGTGCTTCATACTTGTTACATGTGTAATTACTGAATTGTTAAAGTCTACAGGCAATGTTTGGGTGTAGATGTAAACGTGTTTGTCCTAAGTGCCTAGTTAACAATAATGAGACACTGTTTCGTTCTTAATAACAAGTTATTAAGCATTTCTTAATGTCAACAAGCAGTGTCACACTTTACATTAGGTAGCTGCAAAAGTGTTAATTAAGGTCATAATAAGTGCATAGTTAATGTATAGTTGATGTTAATGAAACAGTGTGTTCATACTTGTTACATCCCAGGAAAAAATATAAATATATTTAAGTTGTATTTTTAAAAAGTATATTTAAGTACATTTAAGTTAAAGTGTGCTTTTTTGGCCCTCAAAGTGTACTAAAATACACTTTAGTACTACTTAACTTGAACTTAAGACATACTTAGGTACACTAAAAGTGGAATGTGTGTGCTAAATTGACACAACTTTTTGCAAACTTAAAGTACACTTTAAGTAAGTATATCGGCCAGCACCCAAAATGTATTTTTAGTGCATTTAAATTATATTAATAGTGTGCTTTTAAAGGCAATATAAATATCATGTAAATGTATTTTGAAAACATTTTATTTCATATTTAAAAATATATTCCAAATGTACTTTTAGTCACATTAGGTCATATTACATTCAAGTGCATTTCTAGTATGGATAAAAATGTAAATCTGAAAAGTTATTAGTACACTTTGAATTTGTCTAACAAGCACACTACAAATGCAGTTCTAGTGTACATGTTAGACAAATTGTAAGTGCGCTAATACATTTGCAGATTTACATTTTCATCCATACTAAAATGCACTTGAATGCAATATAACTTAATGGGACTTACCTTGACGCATGCCATTAATTTTCTGGCAATTACAACCACTGGTTAAATACTCAAAGAATTTTCAAACATGAAAGTAGGAAACAGTGTTTTCATTTTTATTAGCAATCGGATATGACAACATATTTGGTTCCTTGGTCATCAGGCTAGAACAGTGGTTTTCAACTAGTGGTCCTTGAGGTGGTTCTATGTGGTCCTCAGCTAAATTACGTCAAGTTGGTAACCAAATGGAACCTTAAATATGTCAAGTGAATCGAATGGACCCTTTCAGGTCATTTGGTTTTATTTTGCCCTCTCCACAACATAATGTTGTGGACAAAACTATGTAAAATGGTTGCCCATGCTGCATATCCAAATTAAATAACGGACACCCCTGAAAAACCACTGTTCTTCATTGACAGAACATCATGTGAAGCATTTTGACACTTTGAATTGGTGAATGAGGAAGATGTGCACATGGACCTGGCTGTAAAGAACAGAACTACAGTACATGCATAGTGGACTCCTAAAGTGCCATAGTGTTTAAAATTGCAGTGTCAACCTCTAAATCACAACAAACAATAACCTACAAATGTTGCCAAATATTTATGAATGCTATGGCTACTTATTTGCCCTCTTATACCACCATTACTTTGTGCCAGGGCCTGTTTGATGTGGTCAGTCAACACAGAATTGGCTATCCTCCCATTGCTCCTTCCAAGATCTTGTGAATAAACTCTGAAATGAAAAAAGAATGGGAAAGGAAAACAGTTAACTTATATATAACAAAAAATCTCATTATTTTAATGAGTGACCTTTCTTTTCTGTTTTTCTAAGACCGTTCATAAGTTCCTGAAAATATCTAGTATCTGAAAATCAGAGCCGTAGTGATTCTTTAAAAGTAGTTACTATTTTAGCCAATTGCAGCTTTAACAGTGGCCATTACAGAGATTAGTATACTCCAGAAAACAGGATGTTTGTCACTCACACATTATAACAAGAAAGAACTGGCAGAAACAACACCCATTACCTGCTGCCAGCCACCGCACATTGAAAAGCACCATCAGGCCACTGTCTGAAAGACATCCGATCACATTCCTTGCTCAGCTGAGCACATCCTGTGCAGAAAAGGACAGACATTCAAAAGCTGTGCAAATACGGCTAAAAACACAAACATGTTAACAGCAATACAGACAACTGAAATTAAAGAACAATAACACCACAATAGAACTCTACTGTATACATACCTGTGTTCAGCTTTATTTCTCCATTTTCTCCAGTTGCCAGGCTGGTCAAAGTCACTCTCCTCTGTAGTCTTCATCACCATTTTCTAAAACAGTGTTAATTTTATTCATCATGAAAACAGAATTTAGGCACTCACTGCACTATCACTTTTGTGATCATTTCTATCATTAATGAAAGATTACCTGTGGTGTCCTTGCTGGGCAGTTGGTGGTCCTCCAGACTGTATCTACTGGGGTGTTGGAACATTCCACTGTTAGGATGGGGGTATAATAGAACAATTATTTTTCTAACTTAGATAGGTGCTATTGTGTGATGCTTGCTATACTTTACAGTACAATACAGAGCTGGTTCATAACAAAGACACTTCACAGTTACAATAACCCATTTGGAAACTACTATTTTGATAACTGCTGGTAGCAGTATGCACAATAGCAGAACAGAGCAGACCACTGTAACTCTGTTTTAACCAGAATGGAGCCTTAATAATATTAAGGCTCCATTCTGGTTATTGTCACACAAAGTCAGTGTTAACAATATTATTGTTAACACTGACTTTGTGTGACAATAATGTGCAAAGTATCATTATTACATGCTAGATGTCACATGCTACAGAAAGCATCATTGAGATGAGACATTTAATAATGTAAGCCCCTCACCTGTAATTTGCAACACAGAGTGTAAAATCATAACCAAATTTACCCTAACATGTCCACGTGTAGACAGTAGACTAATTGTTAAATGACAATTTACAATTTCAGTGTTGCCGGGATAGAAATGTCATTAAATGGGGGTCCGTAGACTAATTCTTATCAAACTGTGGATCGTTGCAATAAAATGGTTTGTTGAGAATCACTGCTAGAGACACAGAAATCTTCTCTTATGGTGGTCTTTAGCATATAGGTTCAAATGGTGGTCTACGAGCTACTTAGTGTCAATTTGGGGGTCCTCGGCATGAAAAGTCTTGGGAAACACTGGGCTGCCTGGAACTCGTTCATGTTGGTTTTGTCTTAACATTAGCACGGTAAAATGAACCAAAACGATAGTAAAACATTAAATAACCACATCCGTTAGCACTCACCCTTGTTGTACACTCCAGCCGCTTCTGTTTTGGGGGGGATTGGATGACATATTGATATTTATTCCGAAAGTCCCCGGCGATGTCTGTTCGCTTCTCCAGACATGTTTTGAAAAATGCTCCGGAAGCTCCGCGCTGCGCATGCGCAGTACAGGCTACTGCGCATGCGCAGCGCGGAGCTTCCGGACCATCTAGTGTCAGAGTAGAGCATAGAGTTGTTTTATAACTCAATGGAGTAGAGCGGAGCAGAGCGACATTGAGGGGCTTGTCCCTATTCATGAAGCTGCATGTGCTGACTGGATAGGGACAAACTGGAGTTGGAAATACATTGTTTTCAACGAGCAAATAAGAGCCTTTTAGGGCAACTGTTTTAACGTATTGTACTACAGTATCAACTAACACAGTTTATATGGTTCTCAAGATTTGGTATAAGGACAAACGTCTTATATATCTGTTGAGTATATAAAAGTGAAGCTAAAAGTAGCCTATACTAGTCTTAAGCATATACTGTATCTGTTGAGTAGAATGAATGAATGAATGAATGAATGAATGAATGAATGAATGAATGAATGAATGAATGAATGAATGAATGAATGAATGAATGAAATTTTTATTAACAGAGATGAGTTACAGTACAAGTCAAGTACACACTGCTACAAAACTGATAACAGCTTGGAGAATTACAGTACAATTCAAGTACAACTGCATCAAATCTGAAAAAGCTGATTGGGCACACTAGTTAAGCATACACTTGTTTACAATAGTGGCCAACTTGTTCATTTCATTGAGGCATTCAAATACCGTACAAACAAAACAACTACTTCAGTAAAAACAGAAGCAGCAAATCATGGAGGCAAAATCATAGTGGAGGTAAAAAAGGGAAAGAGAAATGTACAAAGAGGAGAGGCGGGGTGGGTGGGGGGATTTTATATACATTTTTGTTTTACAGAGGCCAGTTAAGAATTGCAGCCATCTGTAGGTGCCCTTTGAGAGCGGTCTTGAAGGAGTCAAGGGATTTACATGCCTTTATGACTGTTGGTAGGGCATTCCACATTTTGGTGGCATATGAGCGGAAGGAATTGAGACCCTTGTTTGTGCCAAATCTGGGTTGGACATGGTTAGTAGCACTCCCTCTGGTGTTGTGGGAGTGTACTTCATTGACATTAAGGAAGTATTTGGATAGGTATAAGGGTATTTTGGTAGAGTATCGTATCTTGTGGACAAACCCTTGCGAGATGTTGTACTCTGTCGTCAACCCTAAGCCAACCCAAACTGTCGAAGTGGGCAGGGGTGAGGTGGGTTCGAGGTGTGAGGCCAAGTAACAGTCTGACAAGAAGTAGGGCCTAAACTTGCAGTATACTTTTGTATTATTTTTAAGTTTTGCTAAGGGTAGTTAAATTCAACTACACTTAAAGCACTTATTAAAAGGGTACTTATAAATACACCCATTGTACATATATTTAAATACACTTAAAACATATTATTTTCACAGCACACTTTTAAATAGTGTACTAGGATTATAACCACAAATTAACCAGATATAAGTGTATTTGTTGCAAGAATGTCTAAAAGTCATTAATAATTAATTCAAATTTATGCTACTTTACTGAAGTGCACTATTATCATATTAATATTATACTAGCAGATAATCACACTAATTTAAAATATATTTAAATATATTTTGAACATTGTTTATTTAAAATAAACTTAAACAAAGTAGAATAAAAATCTATTTTAATTAAATTGAAAATAAGTGCACTGTAATTAAATATATTAAAATATAAATTAAATGTTATTCCAAATTAGTGCACTTTCTAAAAACATACTTAAAATGTATTTGGAATAAATAGCCAAAAAATGTACTTTTGTCTAACATACTTTAATTATACTTTAAATACAATTGGGAAAAAAGGTATTTGAATTTAATGCATTAAAGTATAGTTTTAATATATTTGTTATAAAATATATTTAAAAATAATAGATTAAAAATATACTTAAATTAAATACAAAAATCTCAAGTATACTTATAACCATCTATGTATACTTTAAGTATATTTTTAATATATTGAAGTGTACTACTTTTTCACCTGGGATGTGTAATTACTGATTTGTTAAAGTCTACAGGCAATGTTTGGGTATAGATGTAAGAGTGTTTGTCCTAAGTGCCTAGTTAACAATAATGAGACACTGTTTTGTTCTTAATACAACGTTATTAAGCATTTATTAATGTCAACAAGCAGTGTCCCCACTTTACATTAGGTAGCTGCAAAAGTGTTAATTAAGGTCATAATAAGTGCATAGTAAATGCGTAGTTAATGTTAACAAAACAGTGCTTCATAATTATTACATGTGTAATTACTGAATTGTTAAAAGTCTACAGGCAATGTTCGAGTATAGATGCAAAAGTGTGAATGCCATAAGTGCCCAGTTAACAATCTGTTGATAATAACGAGACACTGTTTCATTCTTAATAGCAATGTTATTAAGCATTTATTATGTCAACGAGCAGTTTCCTCACTTTACATTAGGTAGCTGCAAAAGTGTTAATTAAGGTCATAATAAGTTCATTGTTGATATTCATGTCACAGTAGTTACTGATTAGCCATTGTGCAACAAATGATTTGTGATGTCAATACTGTGTTTCATGTGATGGTGAAAATGTTAATTAATATCATAATAAGTTCATAATAAACAATTTCTTGACAATCTTTACACGCTGTTCCATTCTTAATGAATATGTAATAACGTACCGTTCACACTTTGTCAGGTAGATGCAAAATGGTTAATTCATGTCTTGTTAACAAATCTATAATAAGTAAGATTTGAAGGTTATTAAATACTCACAAATACCTCGTTAAAGCCTAATTACATTTGTAAAGAACATTTGTGATTACATAATAATATTTAATAAGTCTTGTTAATAGTTCATGACTGTTAACACTTGCTTTATTGCCTGATGGTGGCCCAAGGAGGCCTATCCTTCCAACAGTATGCACCTTCCTGAATAGTTTTATGAATTTTTAATTGGTATATTTACAATATTTGTTAAGTCCTAATAAGTGTCTCACTAATGCTTAACAACTATTAATATGATTTGTGTTAGTGCTCTGTTAATTTGTTTTCAAGTATATATTAACCATCAATAATGTTTGTTATTAATGTGTAATTAATGCATAATACTATGCAATAAGTGTCTTGTTAAATGTTAATAAGTATTCATAGTTTTATTGTTTGTGCATTATTATATCTGTTTATGAGCATATAACAATGCATAATGAGTCTCTTATTAATCCTTAACTAATGTATAACAAGTGCCTAATTATTATTATTTAAGTACTTAACAATGTCTTAATAATGATTTATTAAGATTCTTTATTAAGCATTAATTAACAAATAATAATGCCTAACAAATATTTATTAAGTGTTAATAAGGCACTTAATAAATGACTTATTAAGACTTAATTAATATTAATTACAAGCACCTTAATGTAAAGTGCTACCGGCAGTGGAGGAAAGTAATTAATTAAGTACCTTTACTTAAGTATCGTAAGTACATCTTTCTTTGAGTTATTTGCACTTCTGATACTTTCTACGCTCATTCTACACTTTACTAGTTATAGATTTTGATTATTATTTCAAATCACCAATGCATGCAGGTACGTAACAGTCAGTGATACTTTTCTCTTACTCTGGAGAAAACGAGAATCTAGACATTTCAAACAGAAGTGGAGATTAAATCATGTGTTTTTGAGTGTTTTGTGTGTGCGCGCGCACGTGTTTGTGTGTGTGTAAACCTTGTTTTTGACAACTACGGCCTCGGCCAGAAGCATGTGAGCAAAAGGGAGACTTTTACATTCTGTGAAACAGCCGGTCATGGTTCCTGCAGACATAAACCCCCACCATTCATTCTCAGGAAACAGGGGGAGTGCGCGTCCCCTCTGGTGCTACACTATAGTACCATTACTACACTGTCTGTAGGAGAGGCAACCCCTCCAAGAACACCACACCTCTAAGCTATGGTGGTCCTTTGAGCCCTTGGAACGTGTCTCCTGCTGCTTTTTGAGTTTTTCATGTTGTTTTTCATGATTTACGACAACATACTACATTGTAGAAAGCTTGTCAATGAGGAAGAAGGGACATTTTTTCCGTGGATTTCGAATTACTGGGTGGTTATGTGCAGCTATAAATGGAGCCAATTAAATGATTGGAGAGTGGCATGAAGGACAGGGAATAAGTATAAAGTGTGCTTCTCTGCTGCCTTCACATCTGTTGCTCCAACTCCATGACATCTAACACGGGGGACAGAGTGGTGGTGTAGTGGTCCAACAAACTCTCAGCGCAGACGGTTCTGTGATCAAATACCAGTCTTTTACCATTTAAACCTTACTTACTGAAGGCTCACATACGAAAGAACACTCCAACAGTACTAAGACATCTGTTCAGAGTGATGGTGAAGTGTGGTATAGTTCAGAGTAGAACAGAGGTTCCAGGTTCAAATCCCACGTGTTCTATAGTTCAGTGCTGACGTATTTCAGCTACTAACTGACGGCTGTAATACTAAAGAACACTTCAACAGTAAGCCATCAATCTGCTCAGAATGATGGTGAAGTGTGGTATAGTTCAACGTGCACAGAGGTTCCAGGTTTAAATCCCAATCGTACTATGGTTCAGTGCTGACGTATTTCAGCTTTACTAACTGAAGGCTAGAATACAAAAGAATACTGAATCATGGTGTAGTGGTGAAACAACTGTACACTCAGCCCATGTTCCGTGTTCCAATTTCCAGTCTTTCCATAGTTCAATGCTGGAGTATTTTAATGTTCCTAACCTTCACATACTATATGGTAGGTTGTCAAAACCCATGAAAAACTACATATAGTATGTTTTTCTCATGCTTTTTGACAATAAATAATGCGAGAATCATGCTTTCCGGCGACATACCATAAGGGAAGGTACAGTAAGGTTGGTCACATGGAGGTTGTTCCATGTGTAGCTGCACAGCTGCAACGCTTTGGGGATTCTATGCGACTGCAGTTTAATGCGCTCAAGGAGAGCCTGTTCCTCTGTTGTCCAGCGTAGAGGCTCTGTACTTTTCCGCTGTGTGTGACTGACTGCTCATGTTTTTTTTTTTTCTTGTCTTAGCTCAGTGGTTTTCAACCTTTTTCATACCAGGGCCCACAATTTATTCAGAATTTGAGCCACGGACCACCATTTGTGGACATTTTTAGCCCCACAGACCCCAAAACTAAAGATTTCTTTTGCTTTTGTCACAATTCCAGGCTGGATTTCGGAGGAAAAAAAACAAAAAACAGTCAAAGACACAGATCAAAGTGACTGTTAATCTTCTACATTCTCTAGTTGTGTAGACTTGGGCTAATTCAGATGATGAATATTATAACTCTTGAGAGCGTAAACACGGAACCAAATGGACCCTTGCAGGTCCATTTGGTTCCGTGTTTACGCTCTCAAAGAGTTACCCAACTTTACATAATTTAGCTGGGGACCACCTGGAATCCTCTCAGGGACCACTGGTTGAATGAACACCCCTGTCTTAGGTGACTTCACTGTTGTTGTATTTAAATGAGTTCAGGAGTTAATGGACTGTAGGTCTGGGGGAAAAAAAACGTTTCCATGTAGTGAGACACATCTTGATGACTGGCTTGATTACCTGCTGATTGTTTTGTCATTTGAATTAAAAAATATATTTTGATTTTGTATATAAATATTAAATAGCCTGATTGCCATATTGTTTAGTAAGTTGCAAATTAAAAATGTCAATGCAACTCAAAACAGATTGCAGCTCACTTCAGACACCTCAGCTGAAAATCATTTCTTGTTTTTAAATGTGTGAAACGGCTTTAGTCTAATCTGTTTTTTTCCCTCAACGATGCAACAATGCGAACGATATTCACACATGACACATTTAGTCTGCATTCGTTATGTTATCATGTTAATTCCAGGCTAGCCTCGACACCCAGACTTTCATTTACGTCCGCATTGTACGAAAACGGAAAGCCTGGACTAAATCGCTAGCCACAGTGGCCATGGCGTGGGAGTCAATCTTTCGAGGCTGGGCGTCACTCCAAATGATGTGACGTAGCACAGCAGTGGAGGGGCGGGGCAGGGGCAAGGGAAGACGACACATTTGTGGTATAAAATCAGATACCGGTGTGGCTGCGCCGGTCTCCACCCCTCTAGGCTAAGGTTAAGCCAAGCTAATTCCAGGTTGGATTTCCACAGCTCGTCAGTCATTACTTGGCTGCCTCAAAATGTCCCTAAATACTCTCCAGCTGGTCCAAAATTCTGCTGCATGTGTAGAAACGGATAATTGGAGAAGCAACTCCATAAAGGTCAAGCATGCTTTTATTCTAGAATCATGTTGCCTTGTCCTTCCGCGTCTTTCTTCCTCCCTCCAGTGTTCTCTAGTTAGCTCTGCCTCATATCCAAATAGAAGGGAGCAAAATGCCAACAAGAATCATTGATTTGTTATCCAAACAAAATGTTTTCAAACTTCAGGTCTTCATTGTCACTATTAAAACCTAAACTGGATTAAACAGGATTTTCTGTTTAATCAAACATAGTTGAAACAAGTGAACGATAAATGTCTGGAACATGTCCATGAACATATACCGGTGGAATAAAGCTCACTGATTACGAGTGAGATTGAGCATAAGTTCTATGACTTTGATTCCTTCATCCAAAAATGTCTCTGATCACTCCTACTCCTACACTCTTTTTTCCCTCTTAAACCCACGACTATAAATCAGGCTTAAACATCGAGGAGCCAGCATAAACTCTATATCTATAATGCTATTGGCCTTTGCGAGACTGCACCCACCAGTCACATCTGTCAGAAATTGCTCTTGTTGTGAGAAACAAGCCGCCACACAAGAATCATGACCTGAGGGTATTGTGTTGAACTCCCATCAAGTTGCCTGCTCAGTCACGCCGGTGTGGGTTGTCCGACCTGCTTCATCACTAGGAAACGGCCCTGCTCCTGGTACTGAGGCTGGAATACCTCCGCGGTAATAAATGATGGCTGCCGATTTCAATCTTTGTCTGATGAAACAGCAAAGAAACATGCCGTTAACACAGAAAAAATGCATAAGCTCATCAATGTGACGCTTTGTGCCTCTGCGTTCGCGGCATGTTTCAAAGTCAGCTTGTTGTTCTGTCAAGACAAATAAGACACACTGCAGGCTACTTCAAAGTGATGTTGTGCGCCTGCAGACCGTAACAGTAATCATGACAGGGCTGTAACATGTTGTAATGCCCGACTGCTCTTTAGTCGTCTACTGCCAGACAACCAACACGCTGAAAGATCATATTTTATTCACAATACATTATTGCTCGATATATTTCACCCAATGAGCATAAGATCCCAGTGTATGGGGATGAAGAATTGTGAGGAAAAAAAGTCCTGTGGTTTTCGGACTGTCCTCGCGCCTGAGGAAGGTCGCGAGGCTGAAATGTTGCGCTTTGTTTGACTTTAAATACTCTTGAACATGCAAGTGGCAATGTGTGGGTCTAACTCCAACATTTGTTTCCATGTCACCTAAAAGTACCGGTACTATAAGTCAGGTGCATCAAATCACTTGCAAGCAACTCAGTTATGACACATCACGCCTGGGTCATAAAGTATGTATGTTCCATAAAAAGTCAAAGGGCATGTTATATTTGATTACGCTTTAATGACCACAATTGTAACCCAAAGTCTAGCCCACGGCTACAGCATCATTAAAACAGGATTAACTTTAAAAAATACGGTTTATTTTAGATGAACAGGATAACAAAGAGAAATGACACCACAAATCAGCAGAAATAAGCCAAACAGGTAACTTGTAATCATATCATATCATACCAACCAAAAGTGAAAAATCTCTAAAACAAGCATCTCATACATACACTACACTGTCATTTAGATCCTGTTTTTTAAATTATTTATTTCCAGGTTTAGTCACACGTGCACTTTATTTCACCCACCGGAGTGTGTAAACAATTCCAACACTGAGCTCTGGCAGTTTTACATTTCATGGTGTGCAATATAATACCACTATCTTTGTGCCCCAAGTGGACTTGGAGTTATAACGTATTACTATTCTCTACCTTGAGTTCAATCTTATTCTTAGACATTGACAAGAACCCATTTTTACAGCATGGAGCTAAAAACAGATGCATCACAGATCTCAGAACATTTCTGTCAAACGATATCACAACATTCAGACTACACTATCACTCACTCACTAAATCTCACCACGATTTAAATTATTTATCTGTATTACCATTTTCAGAAATCTCCACACACACTTGTTGATGTTTGCCCAAGCATGTTAATTATTCACTGTCGCACTCTGACCCGCTGCTGGTTGTTTGGATTGCATAGTCGTACTGTACAAATGTCTTTTAAAACCAAGGATACCGTGATAATCTGAGGCAAGATAAAATAACTTTAATATTCAAGTAAATTAAAAGGAAAAAAACAACAAAACACAATCCAGACTGGTGATTTATGACTACAAGGAAATCACAGGCAGGCACATATCACCACATTAAGGTGGTGGGGAAAAACAGGTTAGTTGTAAAACAGGGGCCATTCCTACTACAGACATAAATCTGGGCTATGAAAACAAATAAAAAATACCAAGGCCGTTTCCCATGATTTATAAAATACCTGAAAGCAGTCTTCATACAGTATGGCACCACTCCCCAAGTCAAGTGCAAAATAATCTAAAGAAAGGCAATGAGAGTAAACACACAAGGGTAAGAGTTTACCGGAGTTATTAAAAATGACAAAACCTACATAATTGCCTTGTGGGCTGCTCCATTAATCTTTGAGGCTGTCAAATTTGTACCCGTGTGTCCAGCCGGCGCTGCAAAAAACCATCAGCAGTAGAAAAAGTGTGAATCGTCCCCGCGCTTTGAAGTTTAAATAAGTTTACTTTCCAAGAAAATTCACATTGAAATAATGAATGTTTGTTATTGCGTAAAGGCGAGGGGGGTGTTTGAGGAAGTCACCCAACCGCCCCAACAAATAAAAACTGAACCTCATCCTCTGCAGGTCCTCTTGTTGTTGACACTGGTGCACGATGAACAGACCCCAAAGGCAAAATGTGATGGAAGGGAAGGGAAACGGGGGACAGGGGGACTCACTGTCGTGGGTCAGCCAGCCCCGCGAGGTCAGGAAGAGTAAACGCTCTGACGGTGACCGGCCGCTCTGCCCTTCGCCTTGTCGTACTTGACGGACACGATGAGGAAGACGAGCAGCGTGAGGCCCTGGATGGCCGCCAGCAAAAAGAAGTAGTAGTGCAGCTGGCAGTCGTTGATATTACCTAGAGAGAGAGAACAGGGATCACACAGTTACACGACGCACAGCACCGTGGCCTGGGAGAGCAAAGTGCTGCCTGATGCAGAAAAAAACAAGACTCACAAAGGGCCACGATTTGGATGAAAGCACAAATTATCTTTGCCATGGAAAGAAAAACAATGAAGCGATAAGTAAGGCAGAGGGGGTGAAAAAAGAATAAACCGGCTCAGTAGTGGCTGACACTACCTGCAGGGCACATGGAGGACGGCAATGCAATTCCTTTGCCGCAAGGTGCTGTTCCGCATTAAAGGAATACGACTTTGGATGCAAAAGGGCGTAACCCATTGTAACTTCCTTTGGCATGTTTCCGTGGCTCTGCGCTTGTGCGTGGTTGACATAAACAACCAGCTTGAAGAGCATGGTGGCTTAGAGCGGAGCTTCTCGCCCCCTTTTAGGTCAGGGCCCAACTGTTAACACAGCAGCCCAATGGGCTGCAGGGTGGACAGATGGGCAGGCCATTCTCTCTCAGGTTTGTTATACTAATCCATCAATCGATTACGTTCCAGCTTGGATCTGTTGTATCAAAAGATAGGCAATATAATCCACCACTACGGCGGGGGAACTTGGGGAAGCGAAACGAGTGAGCTGGCAGGAAAGGACATTTTTTATCATTCTTTTTTTCTTCTTTTATAACCAACACTGACCTGCGTGCCACCACAGTGAAGCAACTGGAAACAATATTATAGATCTTCAGCATTGCGTGCGTCATTCAAAATCCCTATAGAGTTGCATAAACACCCGCATACACCTGCCAGTGTTGCCTGTACAGTTCATGTCAAAACCAATTTGTGTGCCGTGTGCATGCTCTGTGTCTCCACCAGAGAGAGAGAGAGAGAGAGAGAGAGAGAGAGAGAGAGAGAGAGAGAGAGAGAGAGAGAGAGAGAGAGAGAGAGAGAGAGAGACGTTTTCCAGGAATACACAGATGCACCCCCCATCAAATTCTCTGCAGACGACTTGCATAATAATATCAACTTGGTGCCCTTAAGATAATCTGTTAACAATTCCCTCCCAATCGATAATGTGATCTATACATGGCATGACCCACACCATACTCAATTTGCTGTTCATGTGGTATGGGCTAGTCATTAAAATCATAGTGTTTAACAGCCGACTTGCAATACCCACATGGCCCACAGGTTGAGGGAATCACTGGCTTATAAGTAAAATGGGGTTCTGTGAGGAAATGGGATTCAGTGGTGCAGCCTCAAGTCCCAACTGTAAAAGAAAATATATTTGACCCTGAACGTTGATGTTTTTAGAAGACTTGTACTGATGATGTGGGCCACAGCTGTGAGAAAAGCACGCAGGAAAATGGGCCCTCAGCTCTGATCCTAGTCAGTGAATCTTTCATTCTTTGATCAGTAAAACGCCATGTTTCCAGTCTCATTCACTGGAACTGTGGAACGCAAAATGTGACTTCGGCAAAGAAGGGTCAAACTAGAAAGACACACCAACTGACAAGGAGAGTTCGAGAGAAACTGTGGAAAGTGAAAAGCTTTGTAAAACAAGAAAGAAAATTTGATGCAGGACTACAGTATGACAATACAAAAAGATGAACTACAATAGAATAGCAGTGAGCCCATTTGAGATTTGCCGTTCACAACAATTGGCTTGACTCCTGTCAGAACCATTCTTGAATTGCTGCTATCCCAAATACACAAACATACTGTAATTACCAATATGTATTATGTCTAGTAATATGTCTAAAGTCGGGCTGTTGAATGATTTTTTAAAATCAGATTCATCACAGCTTCAAATGATTAATCATGATTAATCTACTGCATCCACATGTAGAGAAAATATATGTACATATATGAAATTGGCCCCCTATATGCAGTATATGAATCAGACTGTGGTATATTTGTGGTTATAAATGACACATGTGTTATGTATCCACATATATGCACATATACTGTATGTACCTGATTATTGCATATATGCAACATATATTATGCATATATTGGCATATACTTTCTTTCTATGTGGGATATCCAAAATATGCCATGTTTTCAACATTTAGTTTCAGGACAGTGGCCCACTGCATATTATTACTGTGACAAAACCTGAGTTGCTGAGTTGCTGGATTAGACTAAGTTGATTCAGTGCCTTGCTCAGGGGCATTTCAACAACAGAAGGCCTCCTTCACTTCCAAAACACTTCCACCGTGGCTACTGCCACAACCACCAGACCAAACACTACTGTTGATGGGAATGGTTGTCCTCATTTAGGAAAAAAAAAATCAGTACAGACGAGAACTAAACAAATCCTGTTTTCCCCAGCAAGGGTTTAACATGAAGGGCAAAGCCGACAGCCATGGTAACTCATCCATTTTCATACTTTAACAATGGAGCAGTTGTGTTGCCATTAAATCAGCTTTTCACCCCTGACCATGTAAAGCAGCCCCGTTGACATTCTAGCCTACTTTTTGAGAGCAGTATGGCGTACTGACACGACTGCTTAGAATAGCCAGCAGCAGACATTTTGAGGATTCTGAGCTCGTCATTAAAGGCTGTAACTGTTCACATGCTGGGCAGCTGAGGGTTTTTATTACTCTTCCTTGTAGCCAAGCCGATTAAAACCGCTTTGCTTCCTGTAAACCAATGCCCAGTGCGAGGCATGGTTGTATGGCTTAATACCGTACAATGGATCGGGTAGCTATAGGTCGCTAACATCATTTTCCGAATGAGAAAATATCAAGACGCGAAGCAAATTATAAAGAAAGGCCACCTATTAGGTTCTCCACTTGGGAATGACACAGGCAATATGGAGACCAAAGGAGGAGAAGTAGGTTGGATTTTAATTGGATGAGGTGTAATGCCCCTGAAGTTCTGCCGTTTCCCTATGGTGGTGAATGCAGGTGGTGGGTGAGAGGAGAAGAGGAAGTGGATTCTGACAGCCAACGGGGGTTCCAGACTGCAGTCTGCGGTCCACAGTAATTACACCTGTCCCTTAGAGTCAGCAGTCCTCTGGGTCAGGGGGATACCTGTGCGCTCGTACAGCCAGGCTACCTACATATTTCTATTCCACTTCCCTTCCGTCCAACTCCGCAAGCCCTTCGCCGCTCATTTAGATCAGCTAACACAGTCGGAAAAGGTGAAGTTCAAACCTTCCCCAAATCACAGCAACGCTCCACGCATCCTAGAAATATTCTCCCTCATGGCTCCAAAGCTGTGGAATAAACGGCAACGCTCTTGTCATTTTCCGCAACGACAACAGTCCGCACTCCTTACTCCTCATTCATACTCATTCTTGTCACCTTGTCATAGACACTTTACTATACAATTTACTATACAGAGTACATATTGTATGTTGTTTTTTTGTTGTTCAGATTTGTTTTTATTTGACCACAAATGTAATGTCAAGAATGTAATTTGGTTAGCATGTTGGGGATTTCTGGGTTTGAACTTGACATTCAGAACAGCTAAATGCCTAAATTGTAAAAGGTGATCGTACCATACCCAGACACACATGGACGCAAACACACACACACTTGACACTATCTGGATCCCGTGTCGCTTATTGAAACCTTTGATCTCACTTGATATTGCGACTGAGTACTGACTAGAAATTGTGCTCTTTTTTTTTCCTCCTGCGGTTCAGCAATTTTGTACAAGCTCTGCCAGCATGAATGGACCACAATTGAAAACTCCACAGACTCAGACTGAATAACAATTTCAGCCTACTCTGTGGACCGTCCTATCCATCTAGAAGGTTTAAAATATAGGATATAGGCAAAAAAACTAAACCCCCATTTGAATAATTTATGAAGTGCAACATGTGCTCCACGGGAGAGCGCGGGGTAGTAGTGGATTTGCAGAACGCGTGCTGATATTTCCAATCAATAATTCACTTTAAACGACACTAAATCGAATGTCTACCATGGCAGTCTTAATTAACAGCAGGGTATGGCATATAGAAACTCTTGAATCAAAAGGCACATTTAGATGGCACGTAATAACATTGGTTAAAAAAAAGACTCTGTTAGACTGACTGACGGTAATGGCTTCCAGACTATTAAATCAATTGTGATTAATGTCAGTGGCGAAAAGAGTGCGAGGAAAATGAAAATATGGAGATTCATTGAGTTGATTTACTACAGTTTTGAAAAAGCCTTCCGTGCCTACTCTACCTTGAGCATGCATTATATCCCTTGTCCTCATGCGGTGGACTGGCCTTACAGTTTTATTCAATACCAATTGTGTCACTGCATTGTTAACACCCGTTCAACAGTCCACTTAGCCTCCTTGAGTAGTGAGCAATTTTTTCCTTCTATGGTTGGACATGTTGCTAAGGATCTTTTAGTGTGAATAGTTGTGAATCAATAAGACATGTAGTGTTCTTTTTATTTTATTTTTAGATCAGCGCAGGTGTAGAATGTAGCATAGACAGTACAGTATAGTGAATATAGTGCCACACTATTTATAACTGATGGGATGATGGTGCAAAATCTTTAAGCATCCTTTAAGCAGTGAAGGGCCCCCAAATCGACACTCATGAACAAGGCCTGGCTCCAGCCCCTGAATCGCTAGCTATAACAACAATTACAAAAAAGTTATGTTCTAGCTATTCAGGCTCTGGTGACCATGGTGGAGTTAGCCTCTGTTGAAAAATCTGATATCACGACTATGGCGAATCAGCAATGACGTCAAATGACAGCACTGGACCAGACATAAATAAACAAACATAGCTGCCCCCACTGCGGTAACTTGTAACTGTATGGATCTGGCTATTAAATCGCCATGTGATAAATAGTTTTTAGAGATACAGCAGTCTTACTCACATGTAGTTAGTAGCCCTGGTTGGTTGTGTTTGTTTGGTTAGTACCTGGGTTAGACACATTGCCAACATTATAATCTGCTTTTCTACTATTTTGATTTGTGAACCAATGGCCGAAGACTTTTGGCCTTCACTCTGAATAATGTAGTGAAATGAAATGAAATTTCAAGCCGAGTGTCAGGCTACCGCAGACACCCATTTAATGACATTTCTATGTCTGGGACCCCAATGTACATCGTAAAATCAATGTTAATTTAACTCTGTGAGTGTACAAATGGTTTACGATGATGTCAGCAAAACGTAGGGGATTATGAGGGATTCAAGCCATCCCACCGTATAACTGTTTGAGATGCTGCCGCATGAAACACACAGACTGCAAAAAAAAGCTTCTTTCTCCGAACAATCAGATATATGAACAAACTGATAAGAACTAGAGCAAAACAGGGCAAAGAAAAACACGCACGGACGCGCACACGCACACACGCACACACACACACGCACGCACTATTATGGTTGAGCTACACATTGTAAACTAAATGTGTTGTAGACCTCTATATGGAACATAGCCTTGAATTGCACCCTTTTAACCTTTTTTGTCTGGAACATAAGCTTTACCTAACTGTACTACTAGCTTACTACAGGGGAAACATACACATGCACCACTCTGTTTTTTTATTTTACGTGTTTTCTTTCTTATACTTCTTATTCGATTCCTTTGTATGCTGTTCTTGCCGTGATTGATATTTGATGCTATCTATGCTGCTGCATTGCCTGAAGGAAGCCACACAAAAATAAGTTTACTCTTACGACCTGTACACAAGATGGAACGATAAAATACTTAACTTTGAACATGGAAATTGAAAGGGTCCACGTGTTTCAAGATGAACACTCTCTGAGTTACGGACCCATAATGAGGCTTCAACTGGTTCCCAAAAACACGGCTCCAGACTAACTCTTACACTGGTAGCACTGGTGCTACCTTATCTTTCAGTTGCTAGCGCCACCGCAAATTATAGAGCAACCATCTTTGTGTTTGTATAGTGTGGTATTAATTAAGGCTGTCCGAGTTAACTAGTTAATCGCGAGTTAACTCAGCCATGAGTTAACTCGATTAATTTTTTTAGTGCGAGATTAACTCACAGTAAAACCAAAGGCCGAGTGGGTCCATTTGGTTCAATTTCGCCAAATGCAGGTGAATAATTTTTAAATATCTGCACCAGTTAAGTTATTTTAAAATAAGTCTACACAATTAGAGAATGTAGAGAACTTTCTACAAAATGTGCATGTTCGTTCCGAATGATATCGTTGACAAATTCTTTAATTTAGGTCTGGAAGTCTAAATAAATGTCATCAAATGGTGGTCTGTGGCTCAAATGCAGAATAAATAATTGACCTTGATATGAATATTCTTGAAAAACACTCATTTAAGGTATATTTAGAACTCATGAAAATATGCGATTAAATTGCGATTAATCAAAGATTAACTATGGGCAATCATGCGATTAATCGCGATTAAATATTTTAATCAATTGATAGTGTGGTATTAATACATGACCTTATCACCAAGACTAGCAAAGGTTTTCTTGGCTTAAAATGGCAATTTTAGGAATACTGTATTAAGGTAGTTCAGGGATCTCAACCTTTTTCAGCATGCAACTCCCCCCCTAAGCAACAGAATGGTTCCACAGAAAAATATTTCTGCAAGCTTTTTGTTGTTGTTGTGAACTTGTACATTGGCTATTTTCCTCTTATCTGGCCAATGTTTGACCAGTTTTTATAGCTTGGTTTGCTGATTAGTTTTGATGCAGCAATGGTGTGTTTCTTTTAGAGCCTTTGAGGCGGTATACAATTCTTAAGTCATTAAATTGTCACTTCACTGTCAAATCATGTACGTAGGCCGTAGGGACACATGTTGAGAAGTTTGAGAACCACTTATTAAAATACTGAATGTGCTTTACATGGGGGAAAACAAAAAATCTTCATTGGGGGCCCCTAAGATGAAGCAGTATACATGTAATCAATAACAACATTGTGCAGAATGGTGCTTGTAGGAGCCAAAATGACATGATTTATAGCTACATACATATTCACTGGGTTGGTGAGGTGTGCACCGCATCAGGGCTTCATTCATTGGTTGAAGCACCTCTGTGGGTGGCCACCATAGCTTACAAGTGCATGGTCATTCCCAGCTCACTCCATGGATGGCTTTGGTTCCTGGAGGCAGGGTGAGCTGGGAGGCTACATAATTTGTTGACCGTACGCACTTTAGCACTTTGCACTTTTGATAATTTGATTCTATAGTATATTCCTCACTGTTTGTAGACTTTGCACATATTTATTACGATTGTATTTATTGAATTGACTAATGATTGTAATGATTTGGTGCACTGATCTATATAAACAGTATGAACTTATTTCCTTGTTTGAATCGTTTTTATCATTGGTGTTTTAGTCTATTGTGTTGCGCGTCATACAGTTTCTAGAACTCCCAGGCTTAGCCTGCCGGCATGAGTGATCTATTGGGGATCATTTTCAGCCACAACATTGTCAACAAATTGTATCATTCTGGATCGCTATTGGTGTCGGGTGTTTAACCTACCTGGTTCCCCGCGGCGTTTAAACAATGGACCACGCACGGACGTGCACCGCGGCAATAGGTTGCACTCGTATTGTTTAATCCATTTGCTTTTCGAGTCCACGTTATGTTCGATGCATCGCACAGCGGCCCGCCCCAAACACACACTTGTTGCACGCACACGCTCACTCTATTGTTCCCCTATAGGCAAAGTGACTTTAGCCTATAGCTCTGGCTGTGGGCTATTGTTTGTTGTTTTTCTTGTGCATGAACGGTTCGGCCCGCATTCTAAAACCCGTGGAACGGGTGGCCCAGGGGTGCCGTCTCTTATAGAGATATATAGGCACATAAGTACCTATCGTTACATGCTGAAGACACAGGGTCTGCATTCGTTAGCTTACGGGTCGTTAGGCAGTTTAGTGGGGAGCAATAGGCACGCACGCACATTCTACTAGGGCTGTTGCGGTGTTTTTTGGACTTCGATTTGGATGCAAATGATTTTGACTTTGATTCATTTTAATGCAAATTCAAAATGTCTAGTTCATCAAGGCCAGGTTCTACTACCAGTGCAAACGAGCCAAAACGGCAATCAATGCTCACTGCGAAAGCACTATCAAACAAAATTGAACAACTTCAAAAGGAACGAAAAGCTAAGGTTAACAAAATTGAACGGCTTGTAAAAGCAATTAATGACCTTATGCAAAGCTCTGAAAATGCAAATGCTGTCCAGTTCAATCTTTACAATGTATCTGCACTGTACGATGAAGCAAGCAGTCTCCATGATTCGGTCATTCCATTGCTTCCCCCAGAGGAACAAGAGAGACAAAACAATTGGTTTTCAGACATACAAAAACGCAAAGTTGATTTCACTGAAAATGCAAACAAATGGCTCTCTCAAAATCTTTCCATTCAAAGTACAGCGCAGTTACAGGAAGAGGCTATTATACCTTTGTACGTAACCCCACATCTTGTTGAAACATCTAATGCAGTGAATAACCCAAATGCTTCCTGTGTTCCAGATGGCCGTGGGGGTGTGGTGGCAGCTTCAGTCATTGATGATGTTAACCCAGATGATAGTATCTCTAATGTGTCAGTTGAGCCATCAAAGGAAAGAAGCACTGCAGGTAGTAAGTGTAGGTCCACTACTTCTTCTGCTGCATCCGCACGCCTGATAGCAGAAGCAGACATGGCAGGTCTTCTTGCTCGCCAGAAGAAGCTCAAAGAGAGACAGGCTCTAGAAGAGCAAGAGGCACAGTCCAGAAGGGCTCTAGAAGAGCAAGAGGCACAACTAAGAGAGCAAGAGGCACAGCTCAGAAGAGCTCGTGAAGAGCAAGAGGCACAGTCCAGACAGGCTCTAGAACAGCTCAGAAGAGCTCGTGAAGAGCAAGAGGCACAACTAAAAAGAAGGAAAGAACAGCTAGAGTTGGAAGCAGAGATAGAGGCATCAGCAGCTAAGCTCAACGTCTTGATGGCCTCCTCCTCTCAGGTGTCTGGTTCTTCAGCCAGTAGGTCAGATGGGATGAATTCTTATGTTGAGAAAAGGAGAGAAAAGCTTTCTCAAGCGTTGGATCCTAATGCTGAAACCTTTGTTCCTCCGTCAGGGGGACACTCTTCTCAGCATGCTTTAATGGGTGAACCACAGTCACGTTCACATCTGATTGATGCACGGCCTAAGCTGTCAGCTACACATCCATCTTTGTTTGGTTCTCGACCTGCGGTGGTGAAGAACATGGGGCAGCATGTACAGCAGCCATCTCAGTACGCTGCAGCAGGTGAACAGCATCGCTTACATCAATCTGAGCAGCAACGTCCTGCTGTCGGGAACGTTCAGCCTAAGGTGACTTGTGTGGGGCTGCAATCGCAGCCAAGGCCTGAGGCAGTTACAGTGCAGCAAAGTGGATGGCCCGATCCTCAAGCTCGTCCTCAGTCGCAGTTGCAGTCACAACAACCTTCACCTTTAATCCAGAACGACGTCAATAATGATCAGCTGATCTCTGTCTTAAAGGAGCAAAACAAGATAACCTCTTTGCTTGCTAAACAACAGTCTTTGTTCTTTCTTCCACGACGTGACATGCAAACCTTTGATGGTGATCCTTTGGAGTACCAAACCTTTATGAGAGCCTTTGAGCACTGCATCGAGGAGAAAACTCACAGTGCCAAGGATTGCTTGTACTTTCTCGAGCAGTACACGAAAGGGAAGCCCAGAGACATGGTTCGCAGTTGTCTACATATGTCCTCCGAAACTGGCTATGCCACAGCCAAATCCTTGTTGCAAGAGCATTTCGGCAACTCTTTGAAGATCACCTCTGCGTACATGAACAAGGTGTTCTTGTGGCCAGTGATAAAGGCAGAGGATGTCGATGCGCTTCAGTCTTACAGCTTCTTGCTGCGATCCTGCTTTAATGCTCTTGGGGAGTTTGAATCCACATACGAGTTGGATGTTCCTGCTAACATGCAGGCTGTTATCAAGAAGTTGCCATACAAGCTCAGGGAGAAGTGGAGAGATGTCGCTTGTAGCTTGCAGGAGACTAACCATCGCAGAGCCACGTTTGGTGACATTGTCGAATTCATTGAATGGCAAGTGAAGATTGCGAGTGACCCACTGTTTGGGGATATCCAAGATTCTTCCCCCACAGTTTCGAGGAAGGAAGTGAGGCCTGCTAAACCTCAGTACTTTGCAGAAGTAAAAAGAAGTAGCTTTGCGACTACTGTCGCTACAGTCGACAAAAAGGTTGACACTGGACCGAAGAAAGAACTTGGCTTATCTGTCGTCAAAACATGCTTGCTTTGTGGAGCTGGGCATTCCTTGGACACATGTCGTCTATTGGAAAGGAAGACGCATGAAGAGAAGATGTCCTTCTTGAGAGAGAAAGGGTTGTGCTTTGGATGTATGTGCATTGGGCACAGAAGCCGTGAATGCAATGCACGTCTGGTGTGCAAAGTGTGCGGTAAGAGGCATCCTACCTTGTTGCATGTCTACCCTGAGGAGCAGAGTCCAGTGCAAGCGCCAGAAGAATTGGAGACGACAGAGGAGAACAATTCGATCACAGTGCAGTCCGGTGGTCTTACTGGGGCCGGAGAGACTGACTGCACTCTTGCCATACTTCCCGTTCGGGTGAAGTCCAAGAAAGGTCAGATGCTGGTGACCTATGCTTTCCTTGATCCTGGAAGCTCTGCTTCATTCTGTACGGAGGGGCTCATGGACAGGCTGAACCTCTCAGGAAAGAAGACTGACATCCTCCTAAGGACAATGGGTCAGGAGAAGGTGGTCAGTAGCAGGGTTGTTTTGGACTTGGAGGTAGCTGGGCTGGACACAGATGTTTTCTGTGAGCTACCTGCAGTCTACACGCAGGAGAGCATGCCTGTAGATCAAGGTAACATTCCGAGGCAGGAAGACTTGCGGAAATGGCCGCATCTTGAACACCTCAAGATCGCAGAGATCAACTCGGGGGTGGATCTTCTTATTGGCACCAATGTTCCTGAGGCTCTAGAGCCATGGGAGGTGGTTAGGAGTGTTGGTGGTGGTCCTTATGCGGTCAGAACAATGTTGGGTTGGACCGTGAATGGCCCCCTTGGAGGAGGTGGCAGATTTCACAACACATGTGAATCCCGTTACTGTGAACCGGATTGCAGTCGCCAAAGTTGACCAGCTGTGGGAGCAGCAGACGAAGTCAGGCGTCCCCGAATGCACGAAGGATGAACAACTTGGATCGACGACAGAAGGCAGCACAGGGTCTGTCACAAGGTCTGTTCAGGTGGTTGGTGTCCATAGACGGAGCAAGAAGGTTGCTGGACATCCCACAGGTTTCACCGCACCTGCGTTGTGCAGTACCAAGAGAACACGGTGCAGACGCCAGTTAGACCGGGATGAGGCGTTGCCGATAAGTGCTGTCCAGCAATGGGCAGCCCGGCGCTTAGAGCTTCATCTCGAGGAAGATCGCACAGGATTTATTGGACCTGTGGTGCTGGGCACTGAGAAACATCTGCAAGGCATACGCAGAGCTAAGCCGGGCCGGGGTGAGGTTTTGTCGATAAGTGCTGTCCAGCAATGGGCAGCCCGGCACCAGGAACTTCATCTCAGTGAAGATCAGACATGCAGAGGTGAGGCGTTGCCTATAACTGCTGCTCAGCAATGGGTAGCCTGGCTCTACAAGCCTCATCTCGCTGAAGAGCTCTGTGTGTGCAGGAGCTTGGCAGACAGTGGAGTTGGTGTGGAGTCCTTGACGTCCAACAACCGGGTGCAAGCTGAAATGGAGTCTCGAGACCTATCCGCTCGTTCTGTGCAGGTCTCTCCAAAAGACGTCTCCGTGAGGGCAGTCCATGCTGAGAAAAATGTGCCGTTTGCCAGTCGCATTCCACCTTGGTTCTGGTTGGGAGAAGTGGTCAGTTGGCTTCTTGGGGTCAGGAAGATGTTGGACCTGGCTCAGAGCAGGAGGCTTCTTGCGCAGCCAGATCTTGATGAAGAGAAACTACGTGAGAGCATGCAGACCGCTGAAGATTCAGTATGCAGAGAGGTGATGAAGATTGACGTGGCTTCAGGAAGCAGAGGGGCCTTGAAGTCTCACTTGGAGCACCCACGCTCCATGGATCCTTTCTCGTTTGGAGCTGTTGAGCTCTTTAAACTCTCTCTCTCTCCCACTCTTATTTCCCTGTTTTGCAGATGGAGAGGAGAATATGGATGAACGAAGATCCTATAAGAGAGACGATGATGCATTATGATTGACTATTTGCATAGAATTGCATTGAATTTTCTATTTCTATTTTTTGTATTTTTGCTAAGGCTAACTTTGAGCTCCTACATATTAAGAATAGTGTAATTAGTGCCCAGGCATAATTAGGGGCCGGAATGTAGGAGCCAAAATGACATGATTTATAGCTACATACATATTCACTGGGTTGGTGAGGTGTGCACCGCATCAGGGCTTCATTCATTGGTTGAAGCACCTCTGTGGGTGGCCACCATAGCTTACAAGTGCATGGTCATTCCCAGCTCACTCCATGGATGGCTTTGGTTCCTGGAGGCAGGGTGAGCTGGGAGGCTACATAATTTGTTGACCGTACGCACTTTAGCACTTTGCACTTTTGATAATTTGATTCTATAGTATATTCCTCACTGTTTGTAGACTTTGCACATATTTATTACGATTGTATTTATTGAATTGACTAATGATTGTAATGATTTGGTGCACTGATCTATATAAACAGTATGAACTTATTTCCTTGTTTGAATCGTTTTTATCATTGGTGTTTTAGTCTATTGTGTTGCGCGTCATACAGTTTCTAGAACTCCCAGGCTTAGCCTGCCGGCATGAGTGATCTATTGGGGATCATTTTCAGCCACAACGGTGCTTCAAATCAAATCAATCGCAAATGTTAGTTTGCGAACTTTGCGAATGCTGCTACAGTGCGCCAATATGAACGGTCTGTTTTTTCCCCTTATCTTTTCCAGGTAGCACTAGTGAGACCTCATTCACAATAATAGCCTGGCTAAAGCAAGACCAAATCAGCTGTTACCAATAAAATTGCCTGTCAGCAGACTGGTCTGGAATAGCTCAATTGTACACCCATTTCCTACTCCAGAAAATCGGTGTGGGCATTCAGGACACAGTATGCAAACATATTTGAACGCTGTACTGATTGGCTATAGGTCCTGGATTGGATACTACAAACTCTCCCTTGCGCTCAGGTCAGCCAAGGCAGGGATGCTGGAAGTACATTAAAAAAAAAAAAAAAAAAAAAAACTCTGGGAAGCGCTCCATAGGTCCCAAACTCTTTGCCATTCTGGCCCCAAAACTATGGAATGCTCTTCTCATTGCAAGATTAAAATGCAAACTCTACCGCTGTAGTCTGAAAAGCCAGACTTCATCTTAGCACACACTTGTTTTAGCCTTGACAAACTTAATACAGACATAGGCAAATGCTCAACATACACTTTGTATTTGATTTATTACCATACCAAGTCTTTGTTCTTACTTACTGTAAATCGCTCTGGATTAGTATCTGCTAATGTCAATGTCCTACAATGTCCTACTTACTGTAAATCGCTCTGGATTAGTATCTGCTAATGTCAATGTGCTACTTTGTAGAATTCCTCCTCCTTACTATGGCTGCCATTATTGGTTTTCCAACATTGTGGAAAACCAATACTACACCTAAAATTGCTTCAGAAACCAGCAAGAAGTGTCACGGACTGGTCATGAGAGTGATGAGAGTGAACCATTGGAAATACATTTGAGAGACATATACAGTATGATACTGGTTCCTTTAATTAAACTTATTTAGGTGGTGGCGGGAATTGATAATAGTTAATAGATTAACCATTAATTGTGTATTTTAGTAGTGTATTCTAAGGAACAGCTTCTGAATATGTCGCTTAAGGAATAGAAAAATAAAAACTGCCCTAATGTCTTAGTAACATCTCCGTTTACGGAAGACTGTTGGGAGTCGTGAAAGGCTTAAAATTTCTAATGGTTCTGCTCTAATTTCATTACACAGTAAGTCTTTACCTACTCTTTCCAATCCAAGGCCCCAGGGCCCACTAGGCTGCTAAATACTTTCAAAAGGTACGGTGGGCTAATTATGGAAGCAGAAGACAAAACAATGACTTGCTGTAAAAATCCATTAACAAAGACCATAAGGAAGTTTTGGACGATACGTGTCTGATTTCCTCTCTATGAAAGGAAGCATAAAATAGGCGCTACTCTCTGCAACTGGTGCTGTTGAATGAGTAGATTGAGTAATCCATGAGATGATGGTGCCAGGGTGGGATATTTGGGCTTTACAACCTGATACTGAGACCAGATGGATTACCGTATTTTCCGGACTATAAGGCGCACTTAAAAGCCTTTAATTTTCTCAAAAATCCACAGTGAGCCTTATAATCCAGTGCGCCTTATATATGGATTGGTTGAGTGCAGTAGCTTCTATTCTATGTTAATTGTAGTAGGTTCTATTCACTGCGCTTTATAATCCAGTGCGCCTTATATATGAAATCAGTTTTAAAAGGTGCGCCTTATAATCCAGTGCGCCTTATATATGAAATCAGTTTTAAAAGGTGCGCCTTATAATCCGGTGCGCCTTATAGTGTGGAAAATACGGTAGGTTGTTATTATTTATTTTCCATGAAATTGGAGAGACATCGAAATTAATCTGCGACCGCGATGTACAGTAAGTTGCGACAGTTCCCTAACCGCTGTTTTGAAAAGGTCGACCATTTTCCATACTAAACCTAACCCTAAACATAACCTCAGTAAAACCTATATGCCTAAACCTAACCTTAACCCTCGACCGCTATGCAAACCTTTGTGATCGTTTTGCATAATGGTCGCGACGGTTTGCTTTCATCGGTTGTGAAAACGCATCGGAGCGGTTATTCTCCCATCGCGACGGCTATAAAACCGTCACAACTTACGTCACGGTTGCAAATAGATTTCATCCCTCCTGGGAAATTGGCCATGAAAAACCCAGGGTTGATCCCTAGATAACGAAATGCAAACTCTGTGTGGCATGTATCTGTCGCTTAACAACTTAGGAGAGAGCAATGTTAAAGAGTAAATTACTGAAAAGACCAATGACTGTAATAATTGAAAGAGAATTGAGGGTGAAGCTTTGGATTTAATAGGACATAGATAACTATTCTTGGCAGTCACTGTCTTAATGTCATGACTCGCTTTTATCTGAAACGGAGCTCTGAGTTCTGTGTAAAGACTCCAACCAACAACAACTCTACGATCACCTTGACCTCATCCAAAATAACGAGTATTTCATCACATATGGCCGTTGAGTCAAATTACCTACAAGTGGGTCCATTCAGAAATACGTAAGGAGAGATGTGGCAGGTCAATATCAGTTTAAGGTTTGAAAATGGATCAATAACTGTAGTCCTTCAGTGCAATGTCCCAACATTTTAATGCTTCAATGCATTCAATACCACCCTCAGCTCAGAATGAATTCAGAGAGAGGATCAATGCATGTTTGCTTTTAAGAGCTGTACTTTCAGCAGCTGTCTCTTTCTTCGTATAACTTTTTGATTGATGTATGAAGTTTAGCACACCGACATCACATGCAGTACATTCTGTTCACCGACTGTAGGTGCCTCCACTCTGGAACCTGAACTCAAACCCAGCTCTCCTCTCTCCTTCTGTTATGATTTTGTAATGTTGCTGGAGTCCCAGTCTGTATTGTCTTGCATGCTCTCATGCATGTCATTTCCGATGCATCCCATGTAGGCCTTCTAAAAACCCATATTGTATAAACCCAAACCCAAAAGGAGGCCGAGGAGAGCTCATTTCAACAAGAAAAGAGGGACTTTGACCATTTGCCTCGACTGACATTAAAGGCCCCCTATTAAAACATTGACATTTCATGAAGTATAATCCAGCAATTCATGAGCAGGATATGTGAATGTCAGCTCAATATGAGGGTCTGGACATGTCCTAGCCACCTGATCTTTGTCTAGCCAGTACTTAGACTGGACAAAGCAAAAGGCCATTTCCGTTCACACTGCTATTTGCAAACACCAGTGGCAAAAAATGAGACACATCAGGGGTAACCGAAACACCTCCCTTGTTTGAGTACAATATTCTCATGTGAGGAATGTTGGAGTGAAGTTTGACCTTTCATTGATTTAGCCTCTGGGGTTAAAAGATCAACACTCCAGTTGTAGTTATGCAGGGCAAGATGTTTTGCTTTTCTGCCTTGAGCAACAAATAAAAGAAAGTGAGGAGCAACATGTCCACTCGGACATAAACCACTCTAAGTAAACACGGCTGCTCCAGGAGATACGTTGATTTGTGTGCTCTCGTATCAATCGGTGGAATTTTGCCGGTAATGCAGTAAAAAAAAATCACTATAGGGTACTTTTCACAAAAGAATGGATTACTTTATGAAAACAGTGTGGAAAGTTTTTTTGTTTTGAATGGATGCCAGCGGAGCGGAAGCAGACAATATGGCACACGAGTTGAACGATAGCAATCTACCTAAAAACAACCGGGACAGTCTAATGCCGAGTCTGGGCCGCTCGTTTTATACATAGCTATTTGCTGCACCTATAGTGCGCCGTGCTCACACAGTTTTAGTGATAGGCGTGCTAAAGTTCTTATTAGGGTCTTATTATATATTATACGTAAAGAGAGCAAATTTGTAAATACTACAAACTATACGATATAATAAATGCCATTGCATTTAACAAACATTTAGAGGCACTTTTATCTATCTGTCTAGGACGGTTCATAAGCAGGTCGGCAGTCCTTTCTCAACCAGGAATGCATCTGTGTCATTTTAGAGTTTGACCATGTTAACTATTCTTTTATATTTTACCCATTAAGCTTTAGCTGTTAAAAAACAAGCTCAAATTATAGTGTAAGTTCTCATATACTGTAAGTAGTTTTTTTTTTTCCATAACCAGCCATACTGTATACACAGTGGGCAAGGTAGGGTTAATGTGAGCAACACACAATGAATTAAAAAAAGTACACTCCTAGAAATGCTACAAAATGGAGAGCAGAAAACCCCCATAAATGGTCTTTGCCAATTCACTGTGTTTTGGCAGAGCACTCCAGCGGAAGGCACCTGTCTCTAAATAATCAAAATGATAAATGAGGCCTTGTTAAGCTTGTGAGCCACTTACCATCCTTGACACACACAGAAACAAATATATAAACAATAATAATAATAAATGGAAACGGTAAAATCCTGCCCAGTCCCTCAAAATATGAGCCTATGAGAATGTTTCAATAATGGTGCAAGATGTGCCATGGTCAATTGGCCACGTCTAATTTCCATTTTTGCTAATATTGTAAACAAAAACTGGCTTATTTGGCACACATTTTCTTGACACAAACAGGCTTGGCTCACACTGCATGAGACCTGCTGTGCATATAAGATTAGAGTTCACAAAGGATACTTGTGACTGAAGCGGTGCCATATGAAGCAATCTACCCTCATGCAGCAAACTGCTGCCAAGGGACCACTGAGCAGGGCAACGTTCAACTGGAATTCAGCCGCATTAATAAGCACCTCCCAGGCTTTAAATGTTTGTACTGTAAATGTTATCGCGTGAAACTGGAATGCTTTCACCTTAATGGTCCACAGCAAAAGGAAACGGGGGTTGGAGGAGGAGCACGCCTAGACAGGTGAGTGACCCTAAACATCTGGTGCCAGGGTTGAGTGAGCCAGTGCCCATCCTTAAGCAATACCCCAAGGGCCAGCTTTACTTAAATGCAAAGTGGCAACGAAATCAGGCCACCAGCTTGTGATTAATGCTGGCTGTCTGTCCACCGGGTCTGCACTGTTCAGCGCCAACGGCCAAGATGCTGTTTTACTACATATCACACTGCTGCTCTCAGCCATGGAGATATATATATATATATATCTCCATGTGTACGAAGACCTGTTGAGCCATGTGGCTGGTGGAAATCAGACAGGTCGCCGCCTGCAACCCAACAAATAGTCTCACTCTGGACCAGAATGGAAGACGCCGCCACGGGCCGCAAAAAGAAAACGCATGATTTCCGACTGCCATTTAAGGCCCAGGCTTTGGGGCCATCTGTCAGCGGCTACCGGGATGTGTTATTCAATTTTTTCAGCTCAGTCACCCATTGTCTGGAGAGGAAAAAAAAGAAGAAAGAAAGAAAGAAGACGACTCTCGGAGGGGGTGTGGGGGGGCAAAGCCGACGTTAGTTTAACAGTCAAATGATGCTTACTAAACAAACGTCCCCTCGGGGGTGAGGCAAGGCTGCGGCAGGGGGATGGATTTATGAAGTCGTGCCGAGCATCTCTGAGTGCTAACATCATCAAAAAATACCTCCCAACCTGTCGGCACGTTGTATTAATGAGCTATTAGGTGTTTGTGGGTAAACAATTTACAGTGCCGGCTTATTTACCGCTCGCTCACGGGAAAGTGCATCTGGAGCCGGGAGCCGCGGCTCGCCAGGGAACCCATCCATCTGCTGCCACCGCCGCGCTATTCATTCCAGCACTCGGACAGATTTACACAAACCTTTTGTCGTTAGTCTGACATGTCTATTTATTACGGGAAAGACTCTTAAAACAAGAGAATTGCACCGGGTGTTGCCCCAGCGCACACACATACACACACACACATCTAATTTACAAACTCCTTAAGTGGATTTTAAATCAGGACGAGGCATGAAAATCCCGGTGGCCTGTCCCTGGGAAAATAGATTTCGGCATTTGCAAAATGCATACGTCCTCCTTCTATGGGGAATGCGTAATGTAACGGAGATGTACGCTTGATGTGCGAGGCCAGCTGTTGGATAACAGCTGGACTTGACAACTGTAACACTACCGGCATTCAGACAGCATAGGAATTAGTAGGGAAACATTTTTATATTTCATTTTATTTATTTTTCTCACTGGAAAACTGGCCTGGCCAGTTGGCCAGTGAGTAGACGGCCGTTTCAAGAGATTCAGGCTCACAGTCGAGGTCAAACTATAACCCTAACCCTAGTGGTTTTCAAAGTTATTGTGCCCCAAGGGTAGGTCAAATGGCATGACTGTATTCACATCTGTTCAAAAATAATACACGCCATCATCACTCCTACACATCACTTTGATTTACCAATGCTGAATAAAGTTATTCTAGTGAATATAATTAGAAGTTGTAAAATAATTTAAAAAGTACTTTGTATAGTTGTGAATAGCACCGTTTTTCGCCAAAAACAATGCTATATACAACTATACAAAACATTATGAATACGGGAAGCATTAGGGGTGCTTGAGGGAAAGGATTTTGGAAACAAATGGACTCTTGTGGGTCTGTAGCTCTGATAATGGACAAGCAACAAAATCAACAGCGTTCCTTACCAAAGTCTTTGGTGGACGACATCCAGCCGATCACCTTGAGGGAGACGATGGCCAGCAAACCGGATCCCACGAAGGAGCCGATGCCGGAGAAGAAGAAGAACAGTCCCATGATGGCGCTCTGCATGGACTTGGGGGCGGCCGAGTAGGCAAACTCCAGACCTTCAGGAAGACAGAGAGAGACCAATAGATCAGTCGACAGTCCTAAGAGATAACGAGTAACACATGCAGTATTCACAGGCTATCTTTAATAATTTTGTACAAATCCCCTTTGGCGTTTTAAGCATTAGTTAACATTAGCCGTTGAAAGCATTAGCATTAGCTATTGGGAAAAACAGCAGATCTACAAGCTCATAGTGCGCCTCCTTTTGGAAAATCGTTAAAGCGTGTTGCAAATGTTTGAATATTGTGTTCTTTCAGAGCAAATGTTATTAACTCAAATCTTTCCGTTTCTGGAAGGTCTGATGGGACTCCATATTTTCTTTAATTTTTATCCCATGATTTTGTAACCAATTTTTTGCCAATTCCTAATATGATCCTGGGCTCTACACATCCTCCGCCAACCTGGGGAGGCAGTGGACTGGCCTCACACTTCCTTGAATGCATTGAATGCCCATACCCTCAACCTCGGGTATAGGCACTGATGATGCAGAGGAGGAGACACGCCGCCACACCCACAGCAGCGTCCCTCGCGGGAATCGAACCCAAGACCTTCTAGCTGTGAGGTGACAGCACTAACCACTGTGCCGTCGTGCCCCTCTGGGACTCCATATTGCAGATGGGGGTCCACACCCAAAATGAAATATCGCTAGCATTGCTGGCACAGAAACAGATTATTCAGGAAAAAAACAAACGTTTTGTAGAATCTAGTGTCTAGGTCGACATACAGTACATTAACATATAATAAATGGTGTCATTTCCTACTCCAGAAAATTGGGTCGGCTAATCAGGACTCAGTATGCAAACATATTTGAATCCTGTGTCCTGATTGGCCACCCTGCTCGGTCTGGCTTTAGCCAGGGTAGTAATCATCTAATTATATTAGCATATAATTCAGTCTTTATCGGCATTCTGAACATGCTAATAAAGTCTGATGCGCAACTGCCTCACAATAATCCAGGTAAAGCACATATTAATTTCAGACAGAACATGCGGTCTGTGTTTATCTGTGTGTGTATGGGTGTGGGAGTCTGTGTCATGCCCCGCAATTCAAACCTGGGATCTCAACTTTAGAGAAATCAATGACCTCTTAACACTCAATCAAGAGCCAAAACGCCCGTTGTTCTTCAAGGGTAAAAGGTAAAGTGGTAAATGGTGCCTTTACATAGTTATTTTTATCAAAGGCACTTTACATGCAGTAGATTGTGCATTAACTTCACCAGCAGTATTCACACACATCCACACACCAATGACGGAGGAAACCATTCAAGGCACCAACCTGCACACCGGGAGCAATTATGGAGTTAAGGCATTGAGTCTTGCTCAAGGACACTTTGACACCAGCTATGGGGGAACCTGGGGGTTCCCATCCGCCTGCTCTAGCGGCCACTCTACCGCTGAGCCACTGCTGCCCAAGGGAAGAGACCACCTCCAACCACCTCAGCTGTGCTAGTTACACTGCATATGGAACATACTGTACTCTCCCGATTAGAATGACGTTTTTTATTCATTAAAACAAGTTCCACATCACAGCTTTAAGCTGACTTTGTGAAATGAGAGTGGCGCTGGGTTGTAGTGGTCAGCAGTGTTTCCCCACTGTGAATGATTCATTATCACAGGTACGGTCCATTACAAGAATGATACACAGACATCACTATGGGGTGCCACTTGGTATCTCCTAATCTAAGGTACCTATAGTAGAGATTTCCTTCCATAGTTCAGTCATTTTAAAATACATGAGGCCAAAGGGGCTCAGTCAGCAGTTGTTACACCGTGGTGCTCTGAAAGGCCTTTTCAGCATGGGTCAGCTAAAAACAAAACCCAAACACACACCTATTAAACTTATTATTTATCTGAACTAAATTATCATGAAAGAACAGAAAGAAGGGATTGAATAGGAAGAGAGAATAAAGATAAAGTCCAAAATGTTTCTCTTTGTGCTTGCAGATGTCTGCCTGCAAGCTGACACTGATAATTACATGGCACCTTGAACATGTGATGTTTCAAATGGGGTCCTACCGCCACACATGCCCAGAGAGATTAGGAATCCTTGGTTAAACAAGGTTACTTTTTAAGACATTCCTCAGAGGTGGACATTGCACAAACGTACGGTTACAAACTGCATCGTTGCACATATACCGACACTGGCACTATGAAAGTAACACTGCACGCTATAGGAGATCGGAAATGTGGCTATGAATGGCTATTATTTGGAGGAAAACCAATTACTTTTCCTGTACTTGGCACAAGAAAACATTTATTTATATGCTGGGATAGCCTTTCGATATCATCAAACACAAGTCAATAGCTCTGCATATCGCTAGGGGACTACATAGATTGAACTTCCTCAGAATACCCTCCTACACTGCACAGCTAAGTTAGGGACTACAGGAAACATTGTGTACAACCTCCTAGTGCTTGTCCATCAGTGAATGCAATGATACTACGTGGGATTATAATTATGTCCACACAGCAGAACAACAACCCAAGAAACAATCTGACCTTTCTCGACCAAGAGGTGGAATTATAAATAAAGGGGAAAAAAGAAAAGAAGCTCGACTTAAAATATCTTATTGTTGTTTCTCCTGAGGGCAGTGTTGGCGGGGTGATTTTTCTTTCGCCGAAAATAACATTAGCCTTTAACATTTTCAAAAGAGCAATACATAATTAAAAATCCCACAGGGAATCATTATTATAAAGTTTTTTGGGGGATATTCGTATAGCCCAAAGCAGACAAACTGCTGGGTGGTGGTGCAGAAGCAAAGAATACATAGAAAGATGTGCATGGGAAATGTGTAAGCACCTGAGATTCTAAACTGATTTATTCAAACTGAATAAAACTAGGGGGAAAATGTTCCTTTCTATCAGACATATGTCACAATTCTGTCAGCCAATTTCCCTTTGGGTAAAACCCCAGGGGGACGATATGGAGAGTGAGTGGAGGAGTATTTTAAAGCTCCCAACAGCTTTGTTATGTCTCTATTTGACTTTCATGGGGACCCCCGATAGTCAAGGGTGAATGCTGTTGGTTTGTAGGATCCTTAACAACCCGGAGGTGCAAGAACCTGTACAATACCTATGTTCGTTAACCACATGAACCCCGGCTCCCCTATTCTGAGTATGTCATGAAAGGTGAACGTTTGTCAAAAACAGGCAAGTTTTACCAAAAGTTGCAGATTCTAACATGTTGCAAAGAGACTTGTATATAGGCTATTTTTGCTATTCTTTGTACAAAGTGGTGGCCAAACTACTGTATATAGGCCAGCACTTAATTGGTTCTAAAGCGGATAGTGTAATTATGTATATAACACCTTGGGAGAGACCGCAAGATCATTTCGCGACCTCGACTTAGGTTGAGTCTCGTGACCATTTTTAAAAACGGAAGTGACTGTGACCGCTTGGTCGCATAACCTGTGACCTCTTTATAGGACGGTGACCATGGTAACCATTGCAATCATTTTATAACCGGTCAACCTTTTTTCCAAGCCGTCGTCGACGTTTGCAAACCACAACCTTTTTTTTTTTTCTTCCAAAGGTCGCAAGTTCTAACCTAACCCTAACCTTAGTTGTAAACTTAACCTCAGTAAAACCTATGCCTCAACCGTTTTAAAAGGGTCGCAAGGCTTTCTAAAACATTTTGCCCTCCTCCACCTTGGAGTGACTGGATGAAAATTATGTTGAAAATAGGTTTCTTGCAGGGTGTCATCTTAATTTCTGATGCTGAAAAGTGGAGAGCTACAGTATACTGTATGTCTGATTATGAGTGATTAAAGCAACAAAAACAAATAAACAACATTAATAATATGACTTTATCACTGCGGGAAGCATGAGACCTAATAAACTCGAGCCATCCAAGTAATTGAAACCTGCACGGCCAGTAATGATCATGACTGCAGAGGAAATGGCAAATAAAAATAAATGACCAGGCAGATTTCTATTGATTTCTATTGTGCTCCGTTGCTCTGACAGGAAGATTCAAAATGATGCCACTGCTGTTATGCCACAATGTTTCAAGAGTCTAAATCACCTCTTTTATGTAAAGACAGTACCCATATTGATTTTTTGGCTCATTTCCCTCATCACAACTCAATTTCATAGTATCGCCCTTTCATATTAACAACGTTTCTCACTGCAGGCCATTATATCCTGGAGAAAGACCCCTTTAATTCTCATGAATTATTTTTTGAATAGTCATTTTCCTTTTTATTCCAAGTCATGATAGTTTGAACACCAACTTTGGCTTGCGCCAAATGCACATTTGCAGTCAGCTCAGCGACTGGCCTTTTTTCACCCAAGAAATCCATTTTTTATATTATGCCTGAGATATCGTCTGAAAAGAATAAGGAACCGATTTCCCCCATGGAAAGCAAACCCCACTAAATTGTGAAAATGGGAGGCAGTTGCTATATCGATGAGCGTGTCTCCCAGTGAGATATCTGATGATGATGTTCAGAACAGAAGAAATGGGTGCATGCACACCTAGTGCCTATGTATTGATTTGAAAGGTACATATATGATGTAGGTGGCTCTGGGGTCCGCTCTGAAGCAACACTAAAATAATCTTAGATAAGCCCGGAAAACTCAACAAATACTGCTACTGAGGCAAGCAGGCTTGAGTGAACACTGCTGTAGCATGGAGGCCAGTAGAAAAAGACAAAAAGACATAGGTCAACACCGCTAGCTGGCTGCAGTTCTAGTCCTAATGCGCAGTGTGAATTAGGGGTGGGACGATTCACTTTCCTCACGATACAATATCAATATTTATGGTGCCAAAAGCCAAATCAATTTATATTGCGATTCTTAATTATGCTGCGATTCGATAGATGTCATTTTTTCCCGCAAATTACTTTTATCATACTAGAACATTTAAAAGGGGAATTCCAACTATTTTCAAGATTTTTTCTGAGAGTGTACAAATGGAACCAAATGGACCTGTTATACACCCTCAGAATAAAGGGCCTAAAAGCAAAATCTTTTACAAACACAACTTGATGGTGTCATCAAGATGTGTTTCACCATGTTGATGTTTTTTTTCAGACCTCCATTTTGGGAAACAAAGAATGGAGATACCGGTAACTCTTTTTTTTAATCACAACACACACAACTCCTCCAAGGTACAGTAAAATGTTGAAAATGTTTGGAATTCTGCTTTAAAACAATTCTAAACCATATGGACCATGACAAGTTCAATCAACTAGAACATTTTAAACAATATGGATAACAAAAAGTGAAATCGATAGTCTTTCTGACATGTTAATCAATAGGCCTACATAAATATCAAAAAAATCGATTTTTAACCTGGTGATTCTATATTGATATCATGGCATTAAGAATTGCGATATATTGGCAAATCGATTTTTTGCCCACCCTTAGTGTGAATGCCCATTTAGGCTACTCACAGACACACAGACAGACGGTATGTACTGTACATACATACTGTACATACATACACACACGGCCAGTCATTGGAGCGGTCAGGCACCGTTCAAAAACCACCCTGTTATTCTGTAGCTGCAAATAAAAGGTCTGCTAGCTGACTTAAAAGATCTGCCAACTCTGGCATACTGTTGAAAGAAAGAAAGAAAGAAAGAAAGAAAGAAAGAAAGAAAGAAAGAAAGAAAGAAAGAAAGAAAGAAAAAAGAAAGAAAGAAAGAAAGAAAGAAAGAAAGAAAGAAAGAAAGAAAGAAAGAAAGAAAGAAAGAAAGAAAGAAAGAAAGAAAGAAAGAAAGAAAGAAAGAAAGAAAGAAAGAAAGAAAGAAAGAAAGAAAGAAAGAAAGAAAGAAAGAAAGAAAGAAAGAAAGAAAGAAAGAAAGAAAGAAAGAAAGAAAGAAAAGCTTTGTTGGCTGTGCGGATTATCTGTGAATGACTGTATGAGGATGGTTCAAAGTCAGATCTTCTCACTAGTCAGTTCTATTCTGACACCCATAAAGAGGGCTCTATTTTAATCTTATCCTTTCCTTATCTATGGAAAGTTAACTTTCTTTTGAGGGAGGAGACACACGATAGCTCATACAGAATACTGTAACTAAATATGATGTACAGTGTGCCCCTGAGCGGTTAACACGGCTAGTTACGAGGTTCAGAGGTTCTTGCTTATTTACCTGTGTTTTAATGAATAATTGAATTTAATAATAAGGTCCAGAATAGCATGTACTTCTGGTAATTGCTGAGCACTTGTAATTCATTATGGTAATCGCCACTGTCTGACACAAGGCTTCCTGCATATTTAACTTGTTTGCACAGCTAATCGCAGCAGCCCACGACAAGTGTACAACAATCTGTGTTAGCAGTTAGAACCAGTGATTTGATCCTAACACTAATGACCAGGGGAAAGTATTTATAAAACTGTATATGGAAATACCATAAGTCAAAGGTTTTCAACAGGTGATCCCTGAGAGGATTCCAGGTGGTCCCCAGGCTAAATGATGGAAAGTTGGTTAACCAGTTGTAGCCTGGTCTAGCCCTCAATGATTTTGGCCTTGGTTGGGCGGGGTGCCGTGGCATCCACACGGCAGATGAGCTGCACTCTGATTTGATCTCACTAACGTGTCGTCATCTCCGGCCCCTCCCGCGCCCGTCCACTGCTGTTCTACGTCACATCATTTAGAGCGACGCCCACCCCGGAAGGTTCACTCCCACTTGAAGGCCACTTTCCAACGTGCGTTAGTCCAGGCTTTCCGTTTTCGCGCAAGTCGAACGAAAATGAAAGCCTGGGTGTCGAGGCTAAACCAGTTGTAACTCTTTTAGAGCTTACATTTTTTCATGCTTGCAAGAGTTAAAAATCATCATCTGAATTAGCCCAAGTCTACACAATTAGAGAATGTAGAAGATTAATGGTCATTTTGATCTGTATGTTTGACTGTTTTGTTTCCAAAATCCAGCCTGGAATTGTAGACAAAAGCAAAAGATCTGTGGCTCAAATTCTGAATAGATAGTGGGCCCTGGTATCAAAAAATGTTGAAAACCGCTGCCCCTGCCAGTTGTCTTGTAATTTAAGATAACTGAAAATGTAGAATGGGATCTGATAGATTTTTGATAATTCAACCTAAGGTTCAACAGTTACCGGTATGCCAACAACATGAAGCAATAAAAGTTGCAAAAATGTTTTAGAAAGACTGCTTATAGCAGCACAATTAGGTAGTTGGAAGAATCTGGGGCAGAAGTTCTGCCCCGGCCTCCAGGGAGTATGCAAAGTTTGACATCGATGGGTCAAATGGTGCTGGAGATCAGCTTCTCAGAGACAGACTGACACGCACACACGCACACGCACACACACGCACACACACGCACACACGCGCACACACACACACACACGCACACACACGCACACACACACACACACACACACACACACACACACACACACACACACAAAGAATAGATTAACGCTACACATAAAAGATGATTGGCTAATTAAAGTCTAAAAGCCCTCATAAATGATTTTATGTTGTCATACACAAGAAATGTATATTCAAATCCCTGGCAATTTGAGTGGAACATATTCATATAATTTACTATTAATAAACAAATGAAGATAGGCACTGTACTTTAGAAATCATTTCTATTTGTTCACAACGTTCTTTTCTTCCTTCCAAAATGAGCGTAAATTGCTTTAATTAAAAAACGAATAATATCACGGGTGGCCAATTCATCATTTATCAAACTCAGTCTGACAGTGACAGGTTAATAAGTTTACTTTATCTGCAAAACACCTCGGGCAGATTGAATGAAAATATGTTCATTCAGGAACTGAAGTTTACAGTCAATTTATGAAGACTCTCTCATTCTCTGCTACACATTGGGATTCCCACAGGCTTTGCTTTGTCTTGTCAGTGGTTGACTGGCTTTGTTTACAGCAAAAATATGGATGCATGTTTGAGAGAACATTGAAAATTGTTTCAGTATAAAAAAAAGAGTAATAATCAAATACAAGATGCTTTATGTTTATCTTTTGTTTTTTGGCCTGGTATGCAGCTGCACCGAGCTCAACCGCAAAGCATACGCATCCCTGTACGTTACCCATCCCAACCACACAATCTGAGATGCTGCCAGATGGAAAAGATTTCCACAGCCTCTAAGGCAAAATAAACTGCAAAAAACCTTGTGCCTTTCCCTGAACAATCAAGATAAATGAGCGAACTGATAACAACCGGAGAGAAACCAGACGAAGAAAAACATATCCTCCAATTTCTCCTCTTCTTAAAGTAAATTGTGTATGTTATATATTGAACACAACCTTATATGAAGCTGTTCTTTGCTACTACAGAGAAAACATGTACTTATATTATTACTTTCTAGTACTTATATTATTATTTTTTCTTTATTCTATCCCTTTGTTGGCTATGCTTTCTGTATTTTTGTTGTTTGCAATCCATGCTGCAGCTGCTACGTTATCCGTAAGGGAAGCCAAACACAAATAAGGTTACTTGTATGTACCTGTACACAAGATGTAACACTAAAGGTTCAACCTTGAGCCTTGACCCTTGAACGATCCAGAGCGATACTATAACAGCATGCTTTACAGTAGCCGGTAAAAAGTATACAGCTTCATCTTGCACAAGCAGATTAAAGACTGCTATATAGTTCTATATAGAGTTTTCAACGAAACAGAACATGCGAACGTGCCTATTCTGAAGAAGGCTCGTTGAGGATGACTAGTTTGTACTGCTACATTAGCACCGGTTAATCTGCCTAGCAAAACTGTCAGTCTCTGGAGCCACTGAAGCGATGTTACGGTCTGCGGTGGAAACGGACATTTTAATACCCGATATCCTGGCTGATGCGCTGTGGGATGTCTGGCACAGCGGTACGGAGGCTGAGACATTTCTTGCAACAGGTTGTGTTTGTGGATGTGGACAGAGGTGTTGTATACCTCCTGGATGATTGGCCTGGGAGACTAGTACTAGTTCCTCAGTCTGTGCTTGCATGTTTTTGTTAATGCAAACATATGACGCGTAAATTCAACATGCACAATATATGGGCTTTCCATGTTACTGAAATTATCCACTATAAACAAAATAGAACTAATTGCCAATAAACAGAAGCAAGCAAGCAAGAAGAAGAAGGGAAGCAAGCAATCGTGCAAGACTGCACAAGTCAGCAACCACTGCAGGTGCTATAGCATACTTGGCAGAGGATGCATCTCCATACAGACCTAGAACAGCTGCCTAGTGTAAAAAGTTACTGACATTCAACCAACTTTTGATTGGCAAATACGGAAGTGCTAACTTGCTCAATGTTAATCTTTCCCCACCAGGAATCATAAGTTCCTATTTTCCACAGAGCAATAAGGGTTATGTAACAGGCCCAAATTTGAATTCCAAGCCAGTCTATAGGCTGGTGAAGGGACCCGCCTCTCCCTACATAACTACCCCCCACATATCAGTATGTATATTTTATTGCACTTGACAAAGGTGGAAATGTTGTGATCTGTCTCAAATAAAGTTAATTGGGTAGAAGACGACATGTGGATATTTTCTTCATAGTAAATTATGGAGACTAGCCAAGCATTCCAGTGTGAGAAAAAGCCAACTCCTGTATCTTTGACAGAAGTCAAAATATTAAATATTAATAACAACTTTATCTATATAAAACTTTTCAAAGCATGCGTTACAAAGTGCTATGCAGATTAATACAGTATTTCACCATCAACACCATAGTAGCATGAACAAGAAGCATGAACAGTAGTAGTAGCATGAACAATATGGATTTTTTTTATGGTTTTTATACGATTTGGTAATCTAAGGGTGAGGTAGTGAATGAATGACCCATTCTAAGTCTAGAAATGACAATATGGATTTTATTTTTTCAATAATTCTAAGCACGTAACTGAACAACTTTTTAACTTGAATATCAAAAGCAAAATCTGAATCAAAGTAAACTCCAAATGGTAACTGGTTTCACAGTGCTCTAATCATCAATATAATCATACTGTATTTATTTATCAAATGCTTAAGGATTGCTTTTTGCACTGTCACTAAATGATTACCATTTCAGGCTGCTTCTTTATACCTGGCAGGGCGTATGTCTAAGCTGGGGTTTGATTTCAGAACATTTTCAGTTTACAGGTCAGCAGTCACTCCACCTATGCTAATAGTTCTTGTTGCTTATGACTAGGAATGTTACGATCAATAGAAATTGATTAAAAGTTAGTGTGCACGTGTGGATGAGGAACGTTATAAGCAAACACCTCCACAATAAAACATAGTGAGTCAGACCCTGTTGGTTACAGGCACAGATCTCTACAGAACACTGAATACTAAAGTAGTTACTGTGGTTGCTGCATGAAAGAACATTGGGGGCGGAATTAATAAGAAATAGCATAATTAAAAACATATTGTATTGTGTTGTGCATTTGAGGCAACGGCACACCTTCTAGAGGTGGCAGAGCGCAGGGAGGCTGAGCCTGTAGCTTACTGTACCTCAAACAGGAGCGGATGTAACATTTCCGAATTGGGGGGCATGAGAAAATGGTATGGGTGCGGCTTCATCGCCCGTGGCGCAAAGCGGCACGGGCGATGAAGCCGCACCCATACCATTTTCAGTTACAGGACTTTTAATAAGCAAGTAAAACATCAATAATAACATCAGTTGTTGTTGAAGTTACAACAGACACGCAGCATGCATGAAGCTAAAGTTCTGACAGTTTTCTGTTTTCAATGATGAAATGTGGTTAGTTTAGTGGTGGCTGTAGTTACTTAGTAGCAATAGTAGTGTCCAAATCATTTTAAATATAAGCAATTTGAAATATCTTGGATTATTTTGCATGCCATTGTGTTTGGTGGGGCAGTCAAGGCATGTAGGGGGGCAATGCAGCCCATGCCCATGCCTAGATCCGTCCCTGGCCCACAGTAGGAAGATGGAGACTTTATGCCGTCAGTGGGGAGTATCACTGCATGGCCTCGAGGTATTGCAGCCAGCGGTTATATTTGAGAATTGAGATCAAATTGCACTCTTGTTGGCCGAATCAATCGTGGCCGTTTCGGTGTGCCTGTGTCGATTCTACACGCACGTCTCAGTTTCAGCAGCGACAATGACACGAGCAGCCCAGTGTAAATAGGGCATTGTTTTAGCAAAGGAATATTGATTGGATGAACCACTTAAACAATGAGCTGAGGAACAGTGTTACTGTCAGGCTGGGGGGAGACCATTCATCACTTACGCTCCAAAGGTTACTTTATCATTATAAACCGCACTTCACCTCATTTATAAAACGCCTCGTTATTTAACAATAAACTTGGATGGGGTAAGAAATGAAGACGGTCAACGGTCAGTCAATACCTGGGCCAATTAGCAGTCACTATGAGAGCTATAAGTTACCTACCAATGACATCAGAAAGGTAGAAGACAGGGATATCATGATTACTGATTAACTGATTAGCGTACGTTTATTATAATGTATTACAATTTTATTAAAAGTTTTGTGACATTAATTTTAGGGCTTATTATCTCAATAGCGCCCAGAAAACCTGGACTTTGAGCATTCAGTAGATTTCCTGGGATTTCCAGAATGTGACATCACATTCAAAAGGAAACCTGTTTGAGCCAAAGGGGGGTGGAGTGGGGGGAGCCCAGAAAACCTAAAGAAAAAATATGTCACAATCCTTTTAACATAACTGTCTGTGTGTTGCATGTTGGACCAAGAGTGGGTATGAAAAAAAACAAGGGAAAAAAAGGTAATGTTGACACATTTTCTAATGTCAAAATCAATAAACACATTAAAAAAGAAGGGTAGAACCAATGTATTTAACCAATTGTAATGCACAATCAAAATGTTTTTGCAAATTTGGCTTCATGGCGTTTTCTATTTAGTTTGCAGTATGGAGCATACTGTATTTAGAAGCTTGAAACTCCAAGAAATGCTTGGAGAAAGCACAGTGCGGCAATAAATCATACCGATTTTTCAATTATGCAATGGAAATGCGTATTGAATTGCATATTGTATTCCTCTTTGTAGTGAAAGTTTTACTTTAACCCAATCTAGCCAACTGCAGGGTGAAATCACAGCCTGACTGATGCTGCATTCACATGGAATCAGGCAAGCGGTAGGTTTGGCAAACAAGAAAGATGAAATAGTTTAACATTGATGCCGTCGTTGGTTTCTGGCTGCCCGGCTGCCGTACCGTCCTTTTCCTTTTATCGTCCTGCTCCTGTCCACTAAAACGAATGCCTGCTTTGCCGTCTATTTCTGGCTTGATGATTCCCTGTGAATGCAATATTATACTTCCACTATATTACAAGTAAAAACAATCTCACCCTACCTGCAATACTGGCGAAGATTTCGCTGATTCCAATCAGCACGTACTGAGGCACCTGCCACCATATGGGTAGATCTGCGGCATAGTAGATTACGTTCCCAATCTGCTGGTCGATGGTACCGTTTGGAGAGTTGACTACATCAAGTCGTTTGGTCTCCAATATTCCTGAAAGGCAGAACGCAGGAAGTGTTAACGTTTGAGAGTGGTATACAAGTTGGGCCAACATAATGTGTACATGTATTAGAGCAGTGGTACTAGAGACGAAGATGTAAGATGGACTGCAGTACAAACACAGTTTGCAATGTATCTTGTTTATGTTATTGTTTTGCAGAAGACATACTAACAGTAGATTAAAGGAATGGGGATACATGCTGTAGGACAGAGGTTCCCAACCACTGATACTAGTACCACTTCTGGTACTTAAACCCCCCTATGGTGGTACTCAGAGGAGTCACCCCCAAAACAAGAGAAACGTGGAATGAAATATTTATGACTACAGGTAGTTCTTCTGACCAAGCAATTACTTGAGCACATCTAGGCGTTAATCGAAGATTTGAGAACGGATTAGTCACATTAGAAATCAGTTGTTCTGATTAGTGATTAGACACTTTTGTGCACCAGCAATAATGGCTTAGGAATGGAACAAAAAGGGCAGGTCTTATGGTGGAACTTGGAGCGACTTGTTTTTTTCTGAGGTAGATTAGTATAAAAAGGTTGGAAACCAATGCTGTAGGAAACAACATGAAGATCTCATAAAAGTGATCTCATAAAAGCGCTTGCTAGTTGCTAGGCAATTTCCTCATAAGAATCTAAATCATAAATGTGTAGTTAAAGATACTGATATGCAAGGGAACAGGAATAGTGAACAATACATATTTGCACAAAAGCACCCCCCCCCCCTCCAAAAAAAAAAATGTTCTGATCACATTAAATTTACTTTTCGCGCAATCTGACAGTGACCTAAAATTAGCTTGACGTCCCCGGATTAGTGTTTATGTTAGGATTCCAATTTGGAATCCTGTCAATTTCATATTACTGGAAGGGACGCATGACGTAAATATTAAATATTAGATGGACACTTATACAACAAATTCCTTCTCTTTGATTAGTCCCAACCTTCCCTGATACATCTAGGTGCAACAAAACAATAAAACAAACTATTGCGGACGCATATCGGTTTAAATAATAGTCACAGTGAGGAGGCACTTGCAAAGCGTACTAAGCACCCTAAACTCCATGAAAACAACAAACAGCGAAACATCGCAGGACTTAAAGGATTCACTGACACTCCATTAGGGATTTAGCTGGTTTCAAGGCTACTCTACCACTTCATTAAGATCACATCTGCATGCCCGCAGATTATGGCAGTTAGTAATGGAACAGTACAGACAGCTCAACAATGAGAGCCAAGCGGTCGTCGTCAAAAACCACTGCTGCTTCCTAAAAGCTTCATTCGATAACCATTATCATGTAACCAGCCGCTACTTCCAGATAACACCCGGAGACAGCCTCCTATCATAACCACACTTAATGCTGTATTGGAGAGAGGAGCTGCAGCCTTGTAATCCAGCTATCCTATAATACCAGCCGTCCATCGCAGGCTGGCCAAGCAGCCTCCGGGATGCCCAGAGCAAGTCTAGGGCTCAGCATAAACATACGCCACCCATATCACACATCAGACATCCAAGTGCAATCCCTGAGAACTTTGCAACAGCTTTTTATGAAAGCATCCTACTTTTAGACTTAAAAAAAAAATCAGTGGGCCATAACTAAAACAGATTACGTAGAAGTTACAAAGAAGAAAAGAAGATTTACTTCAAAAGCAAATGTCTGCGCTGCTTTGGAATGTCACCCAGCATGTAGTTGAAGGCAGTGTTTCTAGTGGTAGCCTATTAAATAAGTACCAGCTCACGATGGCAGGGGCCAACTGTGCAGACACACAGCATGGCACATTTACAATGTTATGAGTGATCCTAGCTGTGTCCAGGGCAAACAATGGCACCTCAAGCTGGTGTAGAGCTGTCCGTCTCTCTGTGATTCCTGTGCACCGTGGCTTATGCTGGTAGACGGACACCGATAAACCCACAGGAAGAACGGAACACCAAGCAAAATAGGACATGACTACATAACAGAGGACACACCATAGAGTGCTGAAGTCTGACGTCAATATCAGTACAGGGTTCATGTACTTTTTAATTAGTATTGTAATCCCTACTGGAGGATTGGCTCGTATAAGAACTGTGTTGGAAAAATAAACAAATCGTCCTGGCCATTCTCAAATCAACCACCTCACTAATGTTACTGCTGCTGAATTAGTTACCTTTTCCTTTGAAATGGACAGCATCACATAATGGCGGACAAACAGCCGCAAATGATACAGAATCACCTCACCAACAATATCGCCAAGTCAGTTTGATACGGACCACAGTGCTTATAATAGATAATGATCCCATGTTATTTTCCATAGAGATAAAATTCTTTGAACTAGGTGATGAGTGAGTTAAAAAGCTTGTTTTTGCAAACAAACATATAAAGAAATAATAATAATAATCTCTATGCATTTGTAACTGTGCCCCATGGCAGACAAAAAGTATGGAATTGGCCTCCATGTGCCACCCACAGCCACACAGTCACAGGCACAAGTTAAAACTGCATGCTTGACTAAAAAGGATCTTGGGCCATGCTGGTCGGTGGTGGGATAGCGCATACACCACATGATTGTGGTGCATTAGATTCGGCCCTGGTTTTACATTCTAGCTGGAGGACTGTACTGCATGTTCTTTCCCCGTCCCTGCAAGTCCTCAATTCCTGCTTCTCGTTTTTCAAAACCGAAAAAACATAAATAAAAAATAAAAATAAAAAATAAAGATTTTCAATATCTGAAAAAGTAAACATTTTACACGCTTTCACCTCTCTGCAGTCGTTTCAAAAGCATTTCCTAGCACTGAAAAATCCCCTCATTAGATTTGGTTAACAGTCATTTTAGAGTAGTTTGAGGATAATAACATATAAAAAAGAAGAGGAAGAAGGAAAGGGGAAAAAAACTTCCACTTGCTGAGGGAATTTGGCACATTTCAAATTAGACTACACAAGAACACATTCAGTTCCACTTCACATTTTCTTTTGCACGGTACAGTATGTGGAACAATCCAGGGGTACATGAAAAAAAAGATAAATTAGTCCAACGTAATAAATGTACACTCGTCCTTTCTTTTACATGCATGCGTGATTGCATGCACGCAGACACACACGCAGACACACACACAATGTGGAAACTACTTCCTCCAGGAAAGTGCTTATAGCTAGATTTTTCTTCTTTTTCTTTTCTTGTTATGACAAAGCAACAGTAAGTGGTCTCCAGCAGCTTTGCGCACTCCCTGGAGGTGTACCAGAGAGAAAGAAGTACAGTGGTGGTGGCTGTAGTAGCTGTTGTGTCTCCCAGGCTCTCATTAGTGTCAGATCACACCTTAAAGAACTTTAGAGGGCCATGCTGCTGCCAATACCTCGGAGCAGTGCTTCGGAAACTTTTTTAGCGTGAGACCCACCCGAAAGAGGTACTTGATTTCCTATGATGTCCTAAATGCACTAAAATACAGTATGAATTGAACCACTTAAGTCCTAGTGGGGATATTCTTTTGTAGAATGTATGGCTTGTCATTTTATTTTATTTTTATTTCTGAACATTTCTGATTATAGAAAATGTTATGAAATGTTATGAAATAATAGAATATAAACAAAACAAACAAAAGTGCAGTAAAATGACCCAGGGATGGGACCCATCCCACTAAAGTGATTTGCACTTCCAGGCACACCCTTGTTGCGTTGCGAATATAGCAGATCTACGAGCTCAAATTAAGCAGAAAAGTCACATCACATGAACACAGATAATGTTTTAACTCTAAATAGACACGCAAGGCCTCAGGTTTTGTGACATACTGTATGAACTACTAACACTACTGTTTTAGATCTCACATTTTGAATTATACCCAGGAGGGACATGCTTGTGCAATGTGCATGACAAATTAACTCTTCAGGGGTCATTGAGAACTGCAATTTTATAATATATCTATATTTTTCTTCTCTCTCTCCCTCCACCTCAACTCCAACCCCACCCTGGGTCGAATAGAGATTATAGAGGGACACTGTTCAGAAATTAACATTGACCGGGCTGCAATGTTATACAACGTAAATACAGTCGCACAAAAGAAAGTGTCCTGAGCTTTTATTGGGCGTTTATATGACTCACTCTGCTGCAATGGATTAAAACATGAGTAGACAATTACAATACTATCCATGTGTTTAGAATTCTGATCTACCGCCAGGTCCTTTTTTATGCCAATATATCAAGTCAACTTAATTCACATGGCAAATAGACCACCACACACAATATCAGATATAAATATCAGACATAAAATACAATAAAGTCCTAAGGCTCATTCCATTTGGTAAAATTAAAAAAGCTAGATTTGATCAAAATTGGACCAAAATTATTACTGTATAGGCTATTATTAAAGTTATTAAAGTTATTATTAAAGTATTGTGTTAGTATTTCACGATTTGCATAAATACACTTTTAAACAGACATCCTAATGTCTTGTTTTTTGTTTGTTTGCATGTTTGTTTGTTTTTTCTTTGAACTGCTTCACGGCAAACAAACCATTCCCAACACACTAAATATGAATTGCTCCTCCTCACACAAAGGGCCATTAAATATGATTTAGTACATGTTTAAATATGAATTAACCAATCTGCTGCGCACTCCAGTCAATACTAAAAAGGTCATTGAGGACAGAATGCATTTGTATTCCACAGTGATAGGACAAGCAATTCTGAGAGAGAGGGTGGGGGGAAACATGGGAGGCAATCGTGGTGTAAAAATATAATGTGCATTTGGTTGTGAAGACTGTTACGGATTTACTGCCCTGCAGACTTGTCTCACTCAAAAACATTTTTTTAGCCTGAATATATCAATGCAGGACCGCAGGAGCACCCACCGCAGCCTGGGCAGAGACTTATTTAACACATTTTTGTCCTCGATTCTAGTTTCTGGCATTATATTCTAGTTTCTGGCATTATATTCTAGTTTCTGACGCCAGATTCTAGTTTCTGGTGCCAGATTCTAGTTTCTGACACTAGATTGTAGTTCACAACACTATATTCTAGTTTTTTGTTGCTAGATTCTCGCTTCCAGCACTAGAATATAGTTTTTTGACACTGAATTCTAGTTTCTCGCAAAGATCCTAGTTTCCCTGAAAAAATCCATGTTTCTGTGTCAGAAATACATAACACATTTCATGTCAAGGACCGCCAGAATTATTTGGCTGCGGACCCCCATCTAAAAACATGTTCTAGGGATCCCCCAAAAGCCACTTGGTAGGGCAGAGACATAATTATTTAAGTTAAGATAATCCACAGGCTGGAACCAAATTGGACGGAGCAGTGCCCGCCGGTCTAATGCGGGTGCAGTCAAACAGAACCAAAAGTACAGGCATGCTTTATACTGTATGTACAAAGGAGGGAGGCAAAAAAAATGGAAAAAGCACCTTTGGGGCTTTTTTATTTTATTATTTCTTTGCCAGGTCTGTATGATAACAGCTTTCTAGAAAGTGGCGCTTTGATAGAAAGAATATGAATACATCTCTGACAGACTACCTGCTGAGTTTCCTGGGAAGGACGAGGCGGGGAGGGGTCAATTCCTGGTAGTTGTAAAACATCAAAGCTGGTCAAATACTAGGTGTATACATGGGTGTTTAGACCGCATCAAGAGGCTTCTCTCCCGGGAGCGATCGAAAATATGTCCATGGGGCTAAGTAAAGCCTTTTTTTTGGTCAAATACTTTGATTCTACATGTATAGGGCTATTCAAGCACACCGCTACATTCAAATGACGCGGATGCATGGTGTTGTATATGGTGTTGTTTTTGGCAGGCATTTATTTTAGATTTTGTCAGTCTTTGTCTTTTGGGTGAAATGCTTTTGTTTTAGGCACATTTCAGTCATATGTACATTTGGCTTAATTAGTCACATCACATTTTAGCCATTAGTCATTTTTATCCTTGATCGATAGTCGGCAGAAACTCAAAGAGGTTTTAGTCAGCGGAAACACTGAAGAGTTAATGGGATTCAATTAATTTTGTTGATTAATTGAAAAGATTAAAAAATTTAACGCAATTAACACACTGCACACTGACTCAACCCACTGATTATTTTCTAGTTGACAAAGATGGATAGAGCACAGTTTTACGGAGACCTATAGCTTTGTGTCTCCCTTTAACCAGAGCCATAGATTGTAGCTGGAGAGATCTACAAGCATTGGGGGCTTGTAGATCACCCATTCTGTTAAATATTTAAAAGATAAACTGATCCTAGACTCTGTTTCTTTTATACAGTAAAAATGTTCAAATCTGTACAGGAAAACACTGCATATTTTGGACATAGTTTGAATGGTGATCATGATTAAATTAATTTTGAAGCTGTGATTAATCTGATTAACTGTTTTAACCATTCAACAGCCCTAATTTAAACTAATTTAATTAAGTCAGAGTATAATAACTACTGTAGGTACAGCATATTTAAGGTTCAGTTAGTGTTCTAAGGCTAGGCCTGGTTGCTGTTTTCTCCTCAAAAAGCAACACCAGTGTTGTTTTGGCAGGCATGTTTTAGATTTAATCAGTCTTAGTCTTCTGAAATCTGAATGAAATGCTTATTCATTTCAGTCACATTTTAATCATTTCTATTCTTGATAGATGTAGTCTAGTTTTAGTCGACATTCTGAAAGGGCTACTCTTAGCTAGTCAGCGTCAGTCTTAGTCCCAACAAAAGAGGCGCTTGCAAAGTAATTTAAGTCATAGTCAGGCTGTGACGAAAAACAACCCTGGCTGTTTACCGACTCCGTGCTGACATTTAGTACTGTAAACAAAGGGAGCAGGGCGTTTGTTTAGTTGCCTTGTTTACTTGTTTTGACAGCGGCAACGGGGCATGACTGTTCGCACAGTCGCTCACTCACCCGCCGCCACGGCCGACCACATGACAAAGAACATCCCCACTGCGATCCTCTTCAGGGAGGAGGGCAGCAGGCCGCGGCGCTTGAGGATGGGGTCCACTACTTTGTCCTTAAGGGGGATCAGCATGAGGATGAGCACGGCGTCAAACATTGTCAGCCAGGCTGCAGGAAAGCGGAATTTGATCTGCCGGGAAAAGAATCCAGCAGGAGGAAAAACATGAGGGGGAAGAAGAGTATGTGTTAAGAGCACAAGGCATGAAAAAACAACACTGAGAATGTCAGTGCATTCGAGTCCACTTCCCCACAGGTGAGCCCCTCTCTCTCTCTCTCTCTCTGTGTGTGTGTGTGTGTGTGTGTGTGTGTGTGTGTGTGTGTGTGTGTGTGTGTGTGTGTGTGTGTGTGTGTGTGTGTGTGTGTGTGTGTGTGTTCTGGTCTTGTCTTGTCTTGCTATTGCTTTGGCGCCCCCATGTGGCCGGACACAGAAGTGAACATAAGGACAAGTTGATGCAACTCCCACAATAAAATGCACCCACATTTGAGCTGTTAAACAGAGATCAGCCATCAAAGACATGGTGGTGTTATCTATAGACGTTTCCCACTGAATGTGCATGGAATGGAATTTGACACACTTGACACTTTGTGCTACTAGCTTATCCAAATTCATATTTCCGAGAGCAGAGATTTTAAACGCATTATCTTGAGGCTTTATTTAAATGTATTAATGATGATACATCAACACATGCCATCAATAAAAGAGGAAAATACATTTGACGCATACAAAATATCCACACATTTATGCTATGCTGCATTTCCTTCCGCTAGTGAGCACTGATGGAAAACCACAAATTCCCAGAGATCTGTTTTGCAATTCAAATCCGGCAAGCCATCTGAGCTCCCAATGTGTCGGGTTTTACACTTTTGATAGTTCCATTTATTTTCAAATTGAATTTCCATTTCCTAGAGTAACTGCTGGCAAGTCATACACAGTGCTTCCGATGGTTATTTTCTTCCCCTCCCCTGTTTGCACATTATCATATTCAAAATGACAGAAAGTGCTAAGTGACAGTATTTTTCTCCCACCAGGGAAGGACTGGCTGGAGTGGCAGAGCTGCCCCTGCAGGCTTGGGTCTCAGTGGGTATCGGGGATTGGAGGGGGGGTGGGTTATGGAGGGGTCTGCTGAAGAGGTGTTGCAACAAATGACAACTCCTGCGTAATAATGTTGTAAACATCATGCTGGTTCGTCCATCGCCACAGTGTTTTCCATCATAAAGAACTTTTAGAACTTGTGATGACATTTACCCCCTTTTTTAAGGAAATTATTGATTATTGCCTCTGGGTAATGCTCTTATGTCCAGATGATCTCATTTGGGAACAGTGGCATGGTCCCACATACCATTTGTAAGAGCGTGCCCTGTTTAAAATAGTTAGGTTTTCATTTTTAAACTGCTAAAGTACTTGAATGTCAGGTGAAGTAAGTGAACGAATCGCAGGCGCATCTAATCTCACTTCCCTTTTGATCTTGAGAAGCGGTTCTGAGACTGGAAGTGAAAAAAAGAAAACACGCACAGTAGTTCCTTTTCTCATAATAGAACCATAGCATGTGAAGGGAGGGGACGGAACGACTGCCATTCTATGGAACTTGTTCACAGAATACAAATGAACAACCTCACTATTCAATGAAGTTCTTGAGTCTACTTTTCACTAGGGCTGTTGAATGATTAAATTTTTTAATCAAATTAATCACAGCTTCAAAATTAATTTAATCATGATTAATCACCACTCGAACTATGTCCAAAATATGCATGTTTTCCTGGACAGGATTTCAACATTTAAAAAAGAAACAGAATCTGTGAAAAAAAATAACTATTTATCTTTCAAATATTTATCAAAATAGGTGATCTACAAGCCCTCAATGCTTGTAGATCGTCCAGCTATACTCTATGGCTCTGGTTACAGGGAGACACACAGCTATATGTCTCCGTAAAACCGTGCTCTACCCATTTCTTTCAATGAGAAAATGCTCAGTGGGTTAAGTCAGTGAGTTAATTGTGTTAAAATTTTTAATCAGATTAATCAACAAAATTAATTTAATCCCATTAATTAACTATTTTCTTGAGTCTACTTTTAACCCAACCGTTTTGGCATGAAAAGCAGAACAGCGATGCAGAACAGCCCAACCCATGACGCAATATCCACGCTACATCTTTGTTGAAGCTTCATTTCTTGAGGAAATCTTACTTATTGTCCAGTAACCAATGCGACTGCTCTGTTCCTCCAAGTTTCTCTTAACTCAGCGTATGGTCTGTGTGACACACATGCTCTTACAGTACAGTTTACAGTACAGTGTGGGCCAAGTCACCCGGGCCAAGTCACCAAATGGAATGGAGAGGAACATGAGAGGGGAAATAATTCGATTGAAAAATAAGTTCAGACTAAACCCAGTATATGGAACTTGGACCTACAATACAATATCAAGCTGTTGGACTGGAGACTTTGGCAGGTTGATAATCTGAGAGGTATTAGTACAGTATACTGTATGGGAGTTGTTCCTATAATATAATCCCCTGGACATTAAGAACCTTTGCCCTGTCCAGCTGTTGATGCCTGTGATGGTTTTCAGTGACCTACTGACTCTTTTTCTTTTACGTTCAATGGTATAGGATCTACAGTAATTCCAAACCTACTCTCAAAACTAGCCGCAATTGTCTTGTGTGTGTACAAAATTACTGATGATATTGCCCGTAGAACATGCATTAACACTTTTAGGTAAATATATCCATAGGTTTTATCACGTGAACATCATCACGATGTATATTTAAGAGCACATAGGGCAATCTGACTTCCGTTACGTTAATTTACCTCGCTGGCATCATTAGTGCTGTTGGGTTCAGTGCCAGGAATCCTCAGATGGAGGCTCTGCAGAAAATATGTGGTCTGCATCTGCAATACAGCAAGGACACGTACAACAGCAGTGAGGTCTATTAAACCTGATTTATACTTTGTCTTCCGTTGTGCACTGGAAAAAAGGTGATTTACAAGCTCACAACGTGTTGCATGGCAGTGCAGTGAGCTTTTAAATCCATCTACGCACACACGCCCAGCATGCGCGCACACGCGCACGCACACACACACACACACGCACACCTGTAAATAAGCTCTATTTTTCTGTTAGCCCCTTATAGTGAACCCAATACCTATATTATGAAAATCACTTGATGAATATTTGTTGTTGTGGCGTGCCATTCTCACCTGGAAATACACTGTCCAATATGGAATGAGGGCAAGAAACACTGGCAGGACTTTTACCAGAGCTTTCAACTCCTCCACTTTCTCCTCTGGGAACTTCCCTCCATAGGTCACTTTGGCAGTATCCAGCAACGTCGGCTTAGGCCTTGGTCAAAAAGGAATAGAAAAGTTCAAAGCAGCCTGAAAGTGCTGTGGCATGATTGATCGCAATGAGAGGAGGGGGGAACTCTGTAAATAGCCAATAAACATTGGCTGGAATTAAACTAAACTCTTGAGATGAGAGACTTAATCAGCCTTTTTTATGAGTGCCTCCTCCTCAAATAACAGCATTTCTAGAGATAGGACAGAAACTTTATTCTAAAGCCTATAATCCCCATCTCTGGAGAAAACGCCTTAATAAGGAATTCTTGAAAGGCTGTGGAATTGGCCAACTTAAAATATTCAATGTCAGGTTTTTCAAACTGATTGTGTTACTCGGGTTCAAAGTCAAGTAGCAGCACTTAGGAATAAGTTTACACCAGAGGGAATGATGATGAATGGCTGGACCAGAGGAAAAAAATTAAAAAGGAAAATGTGAAAGGGGAATATCAAAAGAAGTGTTAACATAAAGGTTCAATACCAACACCTACTGTAGCTGAACTAGTCCACTGGATCAAAGATGCCATATTCCACAAAGTTTAGGTAGCTGCGAAATTGATGTCACACAACTACAAAGACCATCCCTAGTGAGATTAAATAGTTTGCTGCACCGAGTCTGTTTTGATGGCTAATCTGTATCAGAGATTCTCATTCAATTCAGCAATGGTCTGCTTTTCTTCCCCATGTACATTAGGCACCATTACTGAATGGCAACACCGTCCCTCTCACCGGAGAAGGTTGGGTTCCTTCGGTGGCTGTGATGTACAGCAGACAAAGCCCAGGATCTTGAACATATCTGTGAAGGCACTGCCGTCCGCGGGCTTGGTGATGAACACGGTCCGTCCCAGGATGAACACGAGGAAGGACACCCCCAGGCACACGGTGGGTATGATGTAGCCCAGGTCGAAGCTGAGGTTCTGCTGGATGTAGGCCACGCCGCCCAGGGACAGGATGGCTCCCAGGTTGATGCACCAGTAGAACCAGTTGAAGAACCGGCGGGTGGCCTCCGGCCCTCTGTCTTTGACCTGCGAGGACAACGGGGTGCATGCATGTTGATAAGACAATACCAACAGTGCTACCTACCAGTCATTAGTCAGACAAACACGTGCTGGTGCAGGGCCTAGTTTAGAATAGTCATTGGTCAGACAGCCATTAATACCCATTCTCTAACCCAGTCAGTGGTCTTCAACCTTTTTCATACCATGGCCCACTATTTATTCTGCATTTTAGCCACAGGCCACCATTTGATGTTGATTTTAGTCTCTTGGACTAAAATTGGACTACATTTTCTAATTGTTTACATTTTTGAAAATGAAGTAATTCAGAGATTTAAATATAATTTAACTCTTCAGAGTGTAAAATGATACACTTTTCACAATCTCAAGAGTTACAGATCTATAAGGGTCATAAGATCTATAGGGGTCTATAAAGGTACAGATCTATAAGGGTCCATGATTTACCTGGGGACCACCTAGAATCCTCTCAGGGACCACTGGTTGAAAACCACTGCTCTAACCCTATAACCTCCCACAGGAGCAGCGCACTTTGAGCAGTAGTCCCGACCATTGTTTACGCATGCCGGCCTAAAATGGCGGGTCTAATCTTAGTATGCATCCCATTAAAAATCACAACACGTGTGGCGGGTTAAAACTAACCTTGCCTGCTGCTGGCTAAAACTCAATCTTGGCTTCCTGTGAGGTTAGGGCTAGGATTTGGGGAAGCAAAGGAAAGCCATTTAGTGAACGAATGAATAGCCATAGCCATGACAGCCGTACCATGTTAACATGAACAAAAATAATATAATAATCACCCAATGAGCAAGATCAAAACAATCAACTCAACAATCAACTCAACTCAATTACTTATTCAAGTAACGTCAAGACAAAGACATGTCATAACATTGCTACATGCAATAACAAATCTGCCATGCAGTGCTGCTATGACAACCAGTTGCATTTATTGCACAAATCTATCGCTCTTTGTGTTCCATTACTCAAACAATATGCCACTTATAACCGCTTTAAATCCCAGTCGAATACTACAACACCTACTCTAAGAACATGATATCCACCCTGCAATGTCACATTCTGCATCTTACACCAACACCATCCTGGGTAGGTCACCAGCAGGCCTGGCAAAGTCATGTGCTCTGCCGGTTTCTGGTCCAATATGAAATAGAAGATTATAAGATAGATTGTCCGATGAGAATCTTTGTGTGATGAAAATCTTTCTGCAGCCCAATTGCACACGGCTATGAAAGCCTAGACATGAAAGTCAGGCTGAAATTAGGTTTTGTCCATGCCCCCCCATTTGAGGGGTAAAAAAGGACAAAACATGGGAGGCTGTGAGCCTCAACCTCTTATTCGTAGTTCTGGAGTCAGCCACCTTATTGGTCTTCTGGCATGTGCACAATCAGAATGTACACAGCATGCTTGGTTTTCAACTAGCCAAAATTCTCTGGCGGAACAGAGTACAAAACGCTGGACTACAAAGGAATCAAAGGTAACCCCCTCTCCTCTACTCGCTCTTCAACCAACACAGGGAGGCCGGCCGAACCTTTACCAAAACAACCGGGACACCGCTTCACAGCGTCACACTGATCTACCTTCTGTCTCCAAAAGATGGAATGAACGTCCCATTTCAATCAGAACTAGATTCACTCTCATGCTTCCTTATTATTATGTAGACATAGCAGCACTCTATAGTGTACTGTATATGTATGTCTCAATGTGCAGATAATAGTGATAGACCGATTATCAGCTGTGACCTATTATCAAATTCGATATTCATAACTATATTATAACTACTTCATACAGCAAAATGTTCCAAATGCTGCTACAATACATGTTTGCACACAAATTAGAAAAAAAAGCTGCATTTGATGGAGGGGCAAAGTGTTACAGAAACAATTATGCTGCTTCTTGCACTTCCATTAAAAAAAGATCGGTCTTTTTGATTTTCCACTAATAGGTGATTGGAAACATCGGCCAAAACGCTGAACAGTCCATCTCTAACAGATAACTTACTGTAAGACAGAACAGATGTTAGAGTCTTAGTTTGCTTGTGATCCTTGTTGACTATTTCTATGTATTTACCACATGTTGTTCTTCCTTACTGTAAGGCGCTCTGGATTAAGAGCCTCTGCTAAATGCCTAAATTGTAAAAAGAACACACACACACACACACACATATATATATATATATATATATATATATATATATATATATATATATATATATATATATATATATATATATATATATATATATATATATATATATATATATATATATATATATATATATATATATATATATATATATGTGTGTGTGTGTGTGTGTGTGTGTGTGTGTGTGTGTGTGTGTGTGTGTGTGTGTGTGTGTGTGTGTGTGTGTGTGTGTGTTTTTGCCCACAGTAGCCTTTGAGCATGGATACAGGACGTTTTAGCATTATATATCCTACAAAAAAGGTTTTTCAATCAGTGCTGATGGAGATTTGCTTTGGAAGCAAATGACAACAAAAAACTCCTTCTGAATCATAAATTAGACATTACCAATTGAAACTGCACGATTATTAGCCCATCGCAGGACAGCTTTTGTAAAATACATTTTTTCATATTACGCATCCAGATTCTCTCCCAAAAATCACACAAATTGTTACACAGCATGTCTCACTGTGCTAAAAGCATGGAATACGGCTGTGTACTAAATATTACAGGAAAGTCCCGATTAACTTGCCAGCAAACTCTGGTAAACTCCCGTTAACTTCTGAATTGTACCATAACATTTGTTATATATTATCGTATATTACTGTATATACTCCCGAATTGTACCATCACACCTTGAGGTTTACAGGCAAATACAGTGCCAAGATTGGCTTTGCAAACTGAAAGCATCAAATCATGAACGCAGCATACCATTTACATGAAACTTCAAACTACGTGTTTCCTACTAGGCTGAAGAATATATCCTACCCTTTTCACATTTGTTCTGTTATAGCGCCAGGAACAGGTGGATTCTTGCAAAAGACATTTTTGGAATAAAATGCCATCATCTAACTGCCACCAAATGTATAATTAGACAATAGACATGCCACCTTTTTCACATTGGTCTATAGCTGGCCTAAGGTTTTACTTCAGCATAATTTATCCTCGCTCTCTATAAATTCAACATTGAATTCAAAAGTGTTTAACATTCTGTCACTTTAGTGTACAGTGAATTAACATGATCAAACAGTGTCTTCTGAAGCAGCTGCAGCTGGAACATGTGTGACAGCAGTAAGTGTACTGTTCTAATGATGTTACTCTCCTTAGAAAGGCTTTACTCTTGATTCATTTACAACAAATGACTGGACGGATGAACTTGATTCGTATTATTATGCACACAGCAGGTGTCTACTGAGTCATAATACTTAACTAGAACATTATTTTCACCGTGCACAAATCTCAGTTCCTCTGTTTGTTTCGTTGGTGTGTGTGTGTGTGTGTGTGTGTGTGTGTGTGTGTGTGTGTGTGTGTGTGTGTGTGTGTGTGTGTGTGTGTGTGTGTGTGTGCGTGCTCGCACACCCGTTCGTGTTCTTGAAAGAGAAAATGTTTGATAGAACACCTGACCATCGTGACAAATCTAAACCTTGTGAGGCACACTATCAATATTTGAAATCAGCAGGGGTGTGTGTGTCTAATGCAGTGCTTGTCACAGTCCCACAGTAAACAAATTGCACTGTGTACTATGAACAAAAATGGCTACATGCCTGATCTTGCACAGGTCTGTACAGTATGATCAGGATGTCCTTCATAAAATCCACTCCACACACTGCAGATTCAATGACTTTCTCATCTGATTCTGAATTCTAGCAGTTTGAGATTTGAAGGTTCATTAATACTCTACCTGGTCTGCTCCAAAAGGTGTGATGTTGGACTTCACAGTTCCCACCCCGACTGCAATTAGGGCAAGTCCACAGTAGATCACTGGGCCACAGTAAGGAGTGCGATTAGGCGGGCAGTCGGCACTCGGAGGGGTGATGCTTGTGTTCAGACACTCAGCTGGTTGCACTGGGAACGCCATCTGTTCGCCACATAGTCCCGTCATGGTGCTTTCACTTGAAACGAATGGGAAAAAGACCATGCCGGTGAAATACAGAATCAAGCTGCAGGCGATTGTCCAGAATTTCCCGAGGTAGGCGTCTGCCAACCAGCCACCAAACGGTGAGATTAGGTAAGTGATCCCCATGAACATCAGAGGCGCCTGGCTGGCCTGAGTCCCCTCCCATATGAAGGGGCTGCTCTGCAGAAAGAGGACCAGGTTGGACGTGATGCCGTAGAACGCCACCCTCTCTAACGACTCGGCCAGCAGGATGGCAGCACATGCCAGTCTCCTGCCCTCGAACACCGATGGCGCCGGTCTGTTGTTCACGCTGGTCACCGAGTCCAAAAGAGGGGTGTTTTCACCCACGTCCCGGTTGTTGGCCATTGTACAATGGCTTTTGGATACTCTTCCTTCCTCTTACAACCTCAAATCTACACAGAGAAAGAAAAAAAAAAAACATTTAGATGAGTTAGGTCGTCATTTTTGCATGTCTTACACTAGCCATGTCATTATAATGACAGTCATGTTTCAGGACTGTTTTCAAACCTCCATTTCTATGAGACAAAATGAGGGGACTTTTTTTTTTAATTTCCACATCTCTAAGGTATACTGTAAATGAAATAGTAAAATGTTGAAAATGGGTGGAATTATCTTTTAGATTAACATGACTTTACAAAAGAGATGGGGGGGGGGGGGGGCAAAATAGAAATCTGAGGATCGGTAGACTAACATGCTTAAAATGAGTGTCTTAAACAGGTTGAGATTGTGAATCACTGGTGGGCTATACAGCCAAAAAGATTTTCTCTTATGGTGGTCCCTGGCAAATCTCTTCAAATGGAGCTCTGCAGGCTAATTAGTGTCAACTTGGGAGTCCTTGGCATGAAAAGGTTTACACACAGCCAAACAAACACTGTATATAGCAGTATTACTATTGTTATTATCAATGTACGAAAATCCCAGCTATTTTCAACATTTTTCTGAGAATGTAGAAATCTCTCAGAAAATGGGTCTGAAAGAAGAGTCATTAACATGGAGAAACACATGATTATGACTATGTCTGTGATTGATTGATTATGTCATCAAGATTTGTCCCCCAACTAAGAAACAGAATGAGGGAACATTCTTATTATCTCCACATCTCTCTCTAATAGGTACAATGACACAGTAAAATGTTAAAAACGGGTGGAATTCCCCTTTAACTTCACACATGATGTGTACTGTACGTTTAACCTACGGGTAAACAAACACAATAATTAGCAATATAAACGCTAGCTTGACGAAATAAGGATAAACAGTACCTTCAGTGAGTCAAACGGACACCCCAAAGTTCCCCATTAAACCTATGAATGACATGAATACTTTAATGTGTTCCAAAGGGATAAGTTCGACTCCAGAGAAAAGTGGAAATAAACAAACACACACACACAGAGAGAGAGACAGTGTGTCACAGTACTAGCGCGTGACACCTCGCTCTGCTCGCTCCTTCAACACACAAATTAGCACGTCGACTGTGCGCGTGTCCGCGAAGCACGATCTCTAGATCCTCTCGTCGGCTGAAAGCACAGTCTGAGTGGATCCGTGGCTGTTGTAGTGCTGCTGTCTCTGGACGACGCGTCACGCACAACAAGGAAGTGAAACTACAGCTGACTGAGCCATGAACCATCTAGCAGAAGAGTTGCGACATTGAGGGGTCGGAAACTGGGACAAGCTGAAGTTGGGAACTTGGGAAAATACATTGTTTTCAAAAAGAGCGGCACGAATAAGACATGACAACCTTTCTGAATTATTCATTGTACAGTAACAACTCAAGTCTCTTTAATGTGCATATTGTATTAAATATTCTACCTGGTACTGGCCCCATGAAGTGAACGGAGTTTGCGTGTATGCATATGCCAGTATAACATGTACTTCTGCAAGGTTGTCTTGGTATAAATGTAGCTGTGCAACGGAATGTCATAGAGAATATTAAAAGGGAGCAGCGATGTGCTGTTTAAAATGTAATAGACCGTAAAATAATGTAGTATATACGTTTCCCTGCACGATCACTTGTTTCCGGGGGGAACCGATTGAGAGACGGACATGTAAACAATCCAATCAGCGTGCTAATGTCGCTAACTAACCGAAGGGCTAAAAAAAACCTCAGTGCTAATAAAGGCTCGTATTGCGTCGCACGACGGACGGTTTTGCGTGCCGAAAATCGCAGATCTGCAAGGCCACGGTCCGTTGCGTTGTGCGACGCGATTCGGCTTGATGATCTGCTGTTGTAATTGCATTTAACCAGTGACGTTTCTAACTGGTCGGCATGGACACGGCCAGGGAGGAAATGTGCGTGTGAGACCAGAGATCACATATACAGTATAATAAAACCTCAGGGCGTTCCGCCTGCTGTTCACTAGTAATACCATGTGTAGAAACGTACTCTGTTGATTAGTTCAGCAACGTGTCGTCATTAGAGGAATAGATAATGAGGTTACTGTTTCTTGCCTGCCTCAGTCCAAAGACTGGGAACTGCACCACAGCAGACAGAATCAGGTAACATGAGGTTACTGCTAGAACGACGTTTTCTGTCATGACAGCAAAGTCCGGCGTGGCATCAGCTGTTGCAGTACTTTAGTTTGCGCATTGCAAGCTTATTTTTATTCCGTATTTGTGATATTTATTTTTATTTTTCACGAGGTATAGGGTGTAATTTAGTTGTAGTCATAAAATATTAACATTTTGCTAAGCGAATGTGTATTGGATGTGGAGAACAGAGCAAACAGGATAGGATATGGATCAAACAGGGAAGTAATATGTCTGTTGACACTCTGAACCCTACATGTTCTTGTGGGATTTCTAGCTAGTAATAACAGATTAGGTAATATAAGACTTTTTGCCAGTTAAGCCTTTGGCCATGATGAAGGAGTTCTTTACACAGATCACTAGGGCTGCAACAACAATTGTTGTCACTAATAATCAAGTCACCAGTCAAATAGTTAAATGATTAATCGGTTTAACACACACACACACACACACACACACACACACACACACACACACACACACACACACACACACACACACATATGTGTATATATATATATATATATATATATATATATATATATACTCCTCTTTAGTTTAGTTAAACACCCATGATAATAAAAAGTGATTAATTGCTGATCTGATTAATTGATTACGAATTAGTAGACAACTAATTCAATAAATGATGTGAATGACAATTAATTGTTGCAGCGCTATAAATCACACATGAACACACATGTTGTAGTTACAAGCTAGAATTGATTTTCCACTCTACTTTAACCTTATACAGTATGTAGTCTAGTTTATATCCTCTTTATTATGATTTTTGTTTTCGTCCCCCTTGAATAGGCCTACTGTGATTCTCATTATTTCATTCCAGGGTCCACATTGAATCTGCAGGTCACACCTGTGAGCTCTATGACGTCGCAGAGTTTAAGTCTTCTGCTGAAGTGGCAGCTCTAATAACTCAAACGCCAGCCTTTGAGGGTGCAGTTGCCATACACCTGTTTAAAGCCGGCAGACTTCTCCTAGGTGAACATCCTCTTGCAAAGTAGATGTTGTGACGAGTAGAACTCCATCGCCCTCATTTTTTTCACAGACAACTCGCTCCCAGTGGTTCTTGTATTCTTCCAGATATGGAAGAATCTCCATATATGGAGATCTAAGGGTGGTGGCGGGGACATTCTCTTGAGTGTATAGGGTTTGATGAGGGCCAGGCCTTAATTTTGGCCAGGCCCGTCTCCAGTTTGAATGGACAGCTATCAGTCAAAAGAGAGACAATGAAGATATATGGAACATCCATATATCCATACATGTACAGAGTGTGTACGATAAATGGCATTATCATTAGTAATGAGAATGACTGAGCATGTATTATGGAGAGCGGGTTTTTTCTTTGAAGTGTTGCACATTTTTTGAAGAAATTTGTGTTCTATGTTCCTTTACACTAGATGTCCAAGTGCCCTTTGGTGTCATATTTGGTGGAACAGACTTAAATGAAGATGTGAAAGTTGAGCAGAAACGTGTGGTTATGGAGCAGGTGCTGCAGAGAGCCAGGTGATGATCTCAAGATATGCACACACAGCTTAGTATAAGACGGGTTAATAATAATAATAATGTGATGAATCTTGTGATATGCATTTTTGGATCACATCCTACTTAAATCTAACCCCCTACCACAAGCAGCTTCACCACCCTTCCCTTGTATTAAAAGAAATGTCAAATGTGGCGTTTTATTCCCTGATGATATCTCAAAATCGTAATGCCTTTCCACCTGAATATTCAGTTGTTTTATTATATTACTATTTTACCCTTATTATGTGTGGTAACATTAAACTTTATCTTTTGGTGTATTTGGAACAGGTTTGCTGTTGCATTTACTGATAAACTGAAAGAAGCTGCAGAGGTATTTCTGGTATGATTTTCTATTATACTCCACCTTGCATAGAACAGTGCACTAGTGTAGACACAGGGTTCACTGGGTCTGTTACTACGCCATGATGAGAAGATGGGAGGAAACTTGCGACTAAGTGGTGGACTTGAAAATCATCAGAGCATTGTAATCTAAAGGTTGGTGTCAATCAGCAGTGCTTCTGCCAGATATAGCCTAGACAGGGACAGACAACAGTGGAATTTTAATGTCGCACAGAATTTTGCCCCTATATGTTCACACCTTTAATTCCCTATATTTACAAAGCTTACAAAAAAATGCAAGACACTTTGAGATCAGTGTCAGTCAGAGTGAAATGTGTTTTTTTTTTTTTTTTTTGTTCAATTCGATTTCTTTACAGCACATTTCACAACATACAGCCCAGTCCTGACAGGCCTAACAAATAAAACAGAAGGGTTTTTACTAAGCAAACACAATATCCTGCCCCGTCCCATAATGGTGTGGCATTAAAACAGTATTACCATGTTTCCCGATTAGATTCTCCCTGTGGGCCACAGATTGAGGAGAATGGCATGCTTTATCTTTGTCATTTAGTGCTGACAGCAGGCAGGCAAGGACAGGTGCCGAGAGGCATCGCTGTGCCTTTTATTGAGACAGAAAACACACATAGGAGATGGATCTAACGCAACTAACTGTGATAACATCCAGTCAATTTCCTTTCCATCACCCCTGATTTATTTTCGTGGGCTCGTCTCCAGCATTTAGGGACGACTTCTTGCCTCGTCTGCCTTCTTCTTAAGGCGGGGGAATCAGAGCAAAAAAAAAAAAACATTTTGAACAGTGCTAGGACTGTAAATTGTTGTTGTAACGAGAAAGAAGAATTAGAAAAAGAGAGAAGGTTGCCTACAGTTATTATTCAATGCATTTCAATGTATTTATTGTGATTGCTTTTTAAGTTGACATTTCTGTTGTTCACTCTGCAGCTGTCGCCGAGCAGTGAAGTGTTTGTCCAGCCCCAAGGTAAACGGTTTGTTTAATAATCATCATTCATTGTTTTTCCCCTATTATCACTGGCTGTTATGGCATGCAGGACATCCTCATGCTTCATACTGTTGTGTTCCAGCAGTCACATTATATAGCAACTTGTGCTGCTACTCCATAGGGAGTGGCGAGGTCTTGGCACAGTCTGAGTTTGCATGAATTGATCCTTGTTATTCATGCTTGCCATCAGTGCAGTGCTTTTTGTCACACACTTTACACTAGCTTTATGCATATTCACACACTGGATTGCCGCTCCCAGTACTTTATATATGGTTTTCTTCAGGCTATAACTAATATACACCTACTAAAACTTAATAATTACATATTGATTAAATGCCATCAATGGATAGTTCTCCGGCATGATTAAGTAGCAGTTACAGTACCACTAATTATACATTATAATTCTTGATGTGTGCTACTGTAGGTTGCACGCCGTGTCATGCAATGAAACCTCAAAATAGTATAGACAGACTATTTTCACTGCACAGCCTCGGTTCTCAACTAAGTATAAATCACTTTTTAAGCTTTGCTGTGTTGTCATTACATATTGCCGTTCACATGTTATGTTCCTTGATTATAAAGGCATCCAGACCGAAGTGGCCGAGGAATTCTGCTGGAGTGAATTCCTGAAGAGCTCAGGTATTGATTCTCGTTGGTTTGTTTTACTAACAGCAGTTTTCTTGAGCGATTAATGGTCACCTATGTTGGAATTTAATTTAGCTCCAAACCATACAAAATGTGCAATGATACAGAGGTAAACCTTGACTTAGGTGTTGACTTTGTTCAGCAGGTAGGTTAAGTACTTTCAGTAGAGCCCCAATATAGTGGAGGCCAACCAGAAGAATGAAAAGATTAGACTGCACTTTAATTTTGAGATGGTTTAATTACAAGGCTGAGGTCCCAGAATTCCTAGCAGCAGCACTTTCTTTAGCGTTTTTTTTTTACTAGCCACAAAAGTGTGGCTCACTATATCCCAGTTTCAATCATTGCTGTCCATTGATCCAGCCAATTGTAGATAATTTCGTCTTTTATTATAACAACTAATAACAGCAGCTAAAATACAAACAGCTAACATACATCTAGCAATACAACAATACACAAAACCTCTTTTTGCGTGAATGAATATCCGTTAGGAACTTCCATTAATATAATGTAAGGAGATGGGGCATTAAACCTTTACTTAGATGTCCCTAAGACTACAGTCCAACACCGGCTGCAACACAGTAGGTACATTTTTCATCCCTCGTTCCACCACCTCAACGTTAATGTGACGTTAGTCAGGCCATCTTACGCACACTTGGCTTGACTTGAAATTGGAGTTGGCGAGATGATTTCCAGCGCAGGTATGTCGGTGCTCAGGAGGAGCCACCGCATTTGATTAATAGCTCCCCGGTGTTGGACCATTTGTCAGTATGCATCTTCAATGGTGGCAGTAATACTAATTGGCCAGAGTCACTTAAATGCCTTAAACCGAGAAACACTGCTCTATTGCATTTCCCCCCTCAAATGTGATGAAACTACCATTGTGTATTCAATTTCATCACATTTGGAGGAAAGAATAGAGTTTGGAAATATATGGCTGTGTGTGTGTGATGCGTGCATACCGTATGTCTGTGCATGTATTGTTGAATAGGCAGACAGGCATTACAGCTACTTTATAACGATAGCACTTCGCAATATTTACAGGATTAGTTGTTCCATTTCTCCTCATGGGCCCTTTTCATAACACCCATCGTTGCATGCAGAAATGATTATTATTCAGTCTTTTCAACTTTGGTCATTTTCAATGCTCTTTAGACTAAACAAATACAGACCCACAGAATTAACAGCTGCTGTTACCATCTCCCTGTATTGCTTCTTCTCAACCCTCATCCTGCTTTTGCTTTCAGACACACTTGAACAGTGTGGGACACCGTCGTGTCTGCCTATTTATGTTTCACCAGTGCTAAGCTGTCTTGTTTTTCTTTGGTTCAGTTATATTTTGAATCTGAAGAAACATATTTGCTAAAAAACCTTGTGACTTTGTGTCTTTCCATGCCGTGACTGTACAGTACATAGTCACTAAGTCTGTGACTGTACAGTACATAGATGTTTGTCAAATAACACCATCTCCCCCATATACTGTATATATTCTTAGCCATATTCATACTAGATCTTTGAACATAGAGACCAAAGTTAGAGAGAAGCTCAGAGGTGCGCTACCAAAGACCTCCTGCAGATATTTACAGAAGTAAGGCACGGTACCCTAGGCACTTCTCTCTGTGTGTGTGTGTGTGTGTGTGTGTGTGTGTGTGTGTGTGTGTGTGTGTGTGTGTGTGTGTGTGTGTGTGTGTGTGTGCATGTGCGCGCGCGTGCATTTGCATGCAAGCGCCTGTGTGCTGTGGAATGGATGTGTGTGCATGTAGGCAGGACTCGCAGTGCTGGAACCTAGAATCCGCAGGTCCTTCAAAGGCACCATGTATGCGTTGGGTGTGTGTGCCTCCTGCTGCGCGCCTTAGGGGTGGCGTTAAGGGGAGTCGGAGGCCTGCTCTTGGGAAGAGTAAGCCGGTACATGAGAAAGCTCTGTGGAACCACAGCGAGCTATGAGCTGTATAGGGAGGGAATCCTCCAGGGCGGAGAAGAATTGAAACCCACCGGAGGCACGAGTGACTCTCGCCTGCGAGGCGCATTGTATATCAACGCCGTTCTAATCAGGTTACCGGTGACACAATTCTCTTTAAGTTCTCACTTGAGTTGGCATGTGAAGAGATCAAAACGAGTCGAGTGAAGGTGCAAGGTCTAACATCATCTCAAAAGGTTCATTTATGCTTCAGTGGAAAGGTGCGACTGTCACTCGACGGAACATGACACATTTTCGGTGTGTCAGTGAAGCATAAACTAGGTTTTAAGACAACCGCGCGCCCCTGTAGATTCCTCCAAATACTGTAGTGTTGTTTGGAAGCTTTGATCTGTGTGTTTTTTAAGACTGCTTTTGTGTCACGCTGTGGCGGCTGTTGTCAAATAAACTGACAGGAACCAACATATTCATACACACAGGAAGCATCCAGTAGGGGTCTGGCTGTGTGCTGATCTCTCATATAAGCAATACTAATATTAACTATGTATAAAGCAGGTTCGAGAAAAAAGGTTACAAATGCAACTGTAAGCGTCATTATGATTAAAATAAAAATAAGATGGCGTATTAAATGAAACACGATAACATTTAGAGAGGGAAGTAAAACATTAAGATGGCCAGAGACAGTTCCCACAAGGCTGTCTACAAACATCAAACATGTAGTTATGAGCAAAACACCGAAGGCGAATAAAATGTTATTTCGTCCAATCTGCACAGCGGAGTATGTATAATACAATATAATAAAGTATACAATTGGGTTTGCTCTATATCTATATCTGTCTCCCTGCTCTTGGCTCCTGGGATCAGGGTCAGACTTCTCTTCACGTCATTTTAAGAAGCTCTAAATCTGCCTTAACCTCCTGATCTAGTCTTATCTGCCAGCAGGAGGATTTCACCTGATGCACACAATGGTTTAAGTGTACGTGTGCGAGACTGATTGCGTGTTTTATGTGTGTTTTTTATGATAACCATCAGGTGTCAGTCTCCATCAAGCTTCTACAGCTTCATCCTTATGGGCCACTGTCACTGACGACCTCAAAAGGATTTGTTGATGAACACCGTATTGTTTCAAACGGGGAGGGGTCTGCTTCAGGGTCATGCACAGAAGGTGCCTTAATGTACAAAATAACTATACTCTATATTAGTTTCCAAATGGGTTTGTTAGTGATCATGATTTTTAATAGTTAAGCCCAAGAATTCTGACAGATTAGCCCTGATAATGAGAAGTTCACACTTTTTAATGTGTGGAATAGACATGCTATTCACGTCCTCAAACCAGACTTATCAGGGGTGGGAAATGTGGGTCCCTGCTAACAAAACAGCAGGGCAGAAAGCAACTAGGATTATTCTTTTTTTAGTAAGAGAGAAGTATGTGAAAGAAATGGTGTAGGAATAAAACACAACCTAATTCTTGAGTGAATGGTTATGTGAAGAGAGAGTAGACCTTTCAAAGATCTGTCTGTCTGTCTATCAATCAGAGTTCCATGCAGAATATTAATAAAGCAAAGCAGCAAATGTCTTTGCTGCCTACTTTTGTTCTCCTGTGTGTTGATGTACGTACGTCATGTTATGATGTACTGATTTGTGCATATTTCATTATACAGTTGCTAGATTATTTGGGTCAGCATTCTGAACTTCTCTTTCATTGCCATGGGAATGTCTAGTTGTCTACAGCAGTCACTGGCATAGAGCAAAACAGGTTACCCTGTAATGGTAAGGATTGAACAGAAGATGTGTATTATTAGGCAAAGGAGTGATTTTGGCCCCACTTGTTAAGTTGTGTGATCAATCAAAGGTAGTTTCCCCCAATACATTTAGTTAGAATTATATTCCATTCTGCAATGAAAGAGGCACCCTGCCGGATTTAAACGTGTGTGCCGCCCGTGTGTTTACAACGCTCTGTGTTGCTTTCTGACTAGGCAGCGGTTCCAGCCGTCCGGTGATGGTTGGAGCAGATAGACCACTTCCCCGCTCGGCGCACGCGAAACAGAGAATTATGCGAGAGCATTAGTCACTGGCTGTCTTATTTTCCTCACGACCTCAGATGATGAATTGCTTTCATTACCCGCCGGTTGCGGTTTGGATGTTCATTATGCAGTGTTTTGATATTGTGGTGCTATCGTTTTATTTGTCCGACCGTCCTCTCTCTCTCTCTCTCTCCCCAGGTGTGAGTGGCGAGGAGGTGGACAAGCTGCGAGTGTTCCTATTGGTCTGTGGCTTGAGAAGAGTCAAGGACCCGCTGTTCTTAGTGCAGGAGTTCTCAGGTAACCCGGCCCTTAGCAAGCAAGTTTATTTGATTATTTTCCCACAAAAAAGTTTACATCCATTATTGGAAGAAGCACACAGTGGACCTTTAAAGAGTGGGAACCCTACAGAATCGTCAGTATTTCTGAATTAGTGTGAAATTATCCTTGGGTATTTGCTTTATCGATCAGGAAAAGAATCGGTGCCTCTAGGATTAGCGTTGCGTACCTGTAGTACCAAACAGATAGGAGTAGAGCTCATTTAAATCGTCCAATTTTCACTCCAATCAGTGATCGGCAATGTACCCGATCTCAACATCGTTTGTACCTTTGTATAGCATCTTTGTGACAGATCTAAACATTTTCTACTACACGCAGAAACAGTCATTGGTTTTGAAAATATTAAAAAAGTATTTAGTAGTAAAAGTATTTTTAAAAAATCCCCTTACACGCAAGATTGGTATCGACCTGATGGGAGAGAAAAAAACATTCACTAATCTGAATTTGGGATCAGTCCCTCAAAAACACATAGCACGAGCACTAGACAGGGGCCAAATGCATGAGCTGGGTGCTCTGGCCCTGACTAGGGACGAGTCAAGTCAGTCAAGCCTGGTAATCTTACAGATTCAATTGTTAATTGTTCAATTAAAGAATTGGAAGTTTTCTGGGCAAAACAATACACATCAAAATAACGTTTGCACTTCCTTAGGGGGAAGAAACGAAACAACAGGGTTTTACATAACTTTAAAACACCAACAAGAATTTCCAAGGAAATAATTAGAGTGAACTTTTAAACAGTGGACACAATCTGAACCGCTCCACACCCACGCAGCAACCCAGCTAGGTTAAAACAAACGACTTCTGCTGCTGATTATTGTTGTCCTACATGTTCTCGGTGCCATGTGTGTTGATCTGTTGCTATATCTTCCAGAGTGGCATCGTGAGAATCCTCTGAATGTGTTGATCATTATCGGACCAAAGGTCAGTAAGTAAACCCCGCAACACCACCACCGGCCTGTTTTTGCAGAAGTGTCATGTTTTTCTCTTATTTGCACGGTTTGCTGTCCGTTTCGTGGAAGACAGTTGCCAAGCATTCTGCCCTAGAGAGAGAGTCCACCGGCCTGCTAATTGGATATAGCAGAGATAACAGCATTATATGTTAAGCTGGCCTCATGGCCGACATTGAGAGGGGATGGTCCGTCTACAGACAGCGAGGGAGGTTGGTCAGCAGCAGTGTTATCTGTTTCATTTTACGCTTGACTGACTGACTCCCCGACGGAACGCCTGATGTATGATTTATGATGTTTTTGAGTTTAAATTGCCTCATTGTGAAAATGGATTTTCAAATGACTAATTCATTTAAAGACTAATTAAACTCGACATTTCTGAAACAATATTATACGGAGGAGAACAAAACGGGCACGAAAGTATCTGTATTGCCTGTCAAGTCTTATTCCGCTGGCCGTCCTGGACCGACCCCTTCAGAGTTCTTCATCTTCAGAGATACTCTTGTGCCGGTTGCCTCCCATTGTTCTGAATTTTTACTAACCCTGTCTCTAACCCTCACCCTCAATATAACTGTGACCACATTGCAGTCTGGACACAGAGCTTAAAACAAGGCGGCCAACCACCCTGTGCTGATAGTAGATTTCCATCGCATGTTCGGGCTAATGGGACTTCTGATCTTAGATTACCCCCCCTTGTGCCAGGGTCAATGTCAGCAATGTGGTCACAACAAATGCCTTCAGATCTGTGTCAAGTGTCTTGCAGGAGACACGTAGGTGGCTGTACTGAATGCGAGGCAGCGTCCCAGATGGGAGTAAAAACAGATGATGATGATTATTGTCTTAAGTGAACTTTCAAACAGACAAGGACAGGACACACACACACACACATCCCTTCCCTCTGGCAAACTCTCACACCGCTATGATTGGTTTTATTTTAATTATTTTCTTTATATTTGTAATCTATACACACCCGCTCACACACTCACATTATCCAAAGCACAATGAAATTAGGCCGGTGGAATCACATATTTATTACCAGGATATGTGCAATTAGACGGGGCAAAATACATTTGAGCAATCAATGTTTTAAATTTGAATCGCTGCAGTCCACACACGTAGCCAGCCAGCCCCAGCCAGTCAAATGCCACCGCCAAGCAAACCTGACAGACAATCAAAGGCCGTTACCCAGAAGGGAGTGTTGATTACCTTTAAAGGTTTATGTCGCGTCTTTTCTCGGTTGAACCGATTATACTTTTATGTTGGATGCTTCTGTATTGATCTGCTTAGCATTGCAGCTGCATTGTGACCATCAGCGGCGGCGGCGGCGGCGGCCTTGACATTCTGTCAGCACCGCCTGTTCTTTCGCACCTCATTTCATCTCTAGGACAGTCCACATTGATTTCTGTCATACTTTTGTCTCTATATCCTGCTCTGGCGCTCCCCACCTCCCGCTGGTGTGCTTTTTTATGTGACATTGAAATATATTTCATGTCATTATTCTTTTCAAGCCTCGTGTCTCTCTTTTTATCCTCCTCTAAACAGTGGTGTCAGACTAGAAGGTATGTTCTGTTTTAGCTTGATTATAGTTGGCATGGGGTGTGCCACTGTTTCCACTTTCCCCGCTGACGGCTTTACGCATCTGCTTTTACTCTGCCAGCGCTTTGTGTGTCTGACTAGAAAGATATCCTGTTGGTCTGGTGATTCATGTAGTCCCACGTGAATCCCTACGCTCTTTTATTGTTGATTATCTTTTCTCTATTTAAATATTGTGATTGAAACCTTTTAATTACTGGTTCTGTTTCCTTGGATGGATGAAATTGGCAACCCAACTGAAAATGAAACCTGAAACAATTATAAAATGTTTTTTTTTTCTAATAATCATTAGTCATGATGCCATTAAACAAGAGTCTTGTTTGAACTAGGTTTTCTCACCTGGGCTGCGTATTATTGTTTTCGTAAGGAAATCTCTCAGCAAACCCACATCATACTAATTTCACCCATGGCTGCCACCTGCTTGCTTAGATTACAATGTGTATACATTCATAATTAATTAAAATGTAAATGCTATAAACATGACATGTCCAGAATGCAGCTAAAGCTGTTATGGTAAAACATTAGCTGTCAACTGAAGTAATTTATAAATAAATACAGGGATAATCTGTCCACTGTGTTTACAGTGTCCGCTGGATGATAATCCAAGATTACACCAGAAACACAAGATTAGATTTGTTAGATTATTTTATTTTATTTTTATTCATGGGACTTAATTCAGGTTTCAATTCAGAAAGAAGAAAAAAAAAAAAAAAAACGGAGGAAAACGCAGCAGCTTGCTTGGCATTCTGACCCAAATAGTTATACAGGACTTTGGGCAAGCTAATGCACACAAATCCCACGTAGCATTTAATCAGATTGGATGCCCACCCCAATCTGACCCCAATCTCTGAAAAATACAGGATTTTCAGAGATATCATTTGGTCATGATATAAATATTATTATTGTTTATCCAATAGCTTAAATTAAGTCATTGCTGGCGTCATCTGTCATAACAACATGTTTGACATTAGGACTGGATTTCTATTTATAATTAAATACCGGTATGTATTTATTCATTTTTTATTATTATTATTTTTTTACAGATTGATCCTGTGTTTACCGATGAAGTTGAAACCGTCGCTAAAAGGTACTTTACTTTTCTATTTCTTCCTTATCGATTTAACAGCTTGTGAAAAGTCAAACTTGCGGAACTTTGCTCCTTTGAGAAATTCCATTGCCTTGTATCTGCTTATCCTATACGTTATCCGATGTGTCGGAAGAAAAAAAAATATGTCAACAAACTTTGTTTGGATTGCCTACGCGGCATTGTGAGCAGACTGCAAATCAGAGTTTAGGGATTCCTCCTACTTCCAAGTCACTGACTAATCTCTCTAGCCAAAGGGCTTAGCCAACACGACAGCGCTATCAAGACAGCACGCCGGCTGCCCCGTCTTGTTAGGACTTCATCCCTCCTTATAATTAAATAACAATCTCTGTCAAATTCTCAGATTATCCACATATCCTGTTCATGCATGTGGGCTCTGACAGGATCGCTTCACACAGCTGGACTATGCAGTGTGCTTGTGCCACAGTTTCAGAATATATCGGTACGAATGCCCATATAGTTATCCTTATTGTCTCCACCAGGACTAAGGCATGGGGAGGGGGTATGTTCCGCACCCTGGCCTGTGTGTGTCCGTAAATTACCAGATAATCTCTGGCGCCATTAAACTGGTTGATGCCAAATTTTGCGCGCACACTCCCAACGATGAACCTCTGCCCCAAAATTTCCAGAATGGCCTTTTATAGTGCCACCAGGAGGATAATTTGGACACCAAATCCTACAGTTACCTGTGCCCAGAAAGGCACTTTTTCTAGTTGTGACCGTGAAGTGTCTAAACAGCGCTTATATTCCGTGTAGTGCAGTGCACCTACTGTATAGTGCAGGCATTTTCAACCCTTTTGATACCAGGGCCCACTATTTATTCAGCATTTGAGCCACGGACCACCATTTGTGGACATTTTAGCCCCACACAGACCCCAAAACTAAAGATTTATTTTTTCTTTTGTCCACAATACAAGTCTGGATTTGGGAGACAAAGCAGGCGAACATAGATAAATAATGACCATTAATCAAATCTACATTCTGTACTTGTGTAGACTTGCGTAATTCAGATGAGTAGTTTAACTCTTGAGAGCGTAAACATTTTTACACTCTCAAGAGTTACATCTGTTTAACCAACTTTTAATTTGGTGAACCAACATAGCTGGGGACCACCTGGAGCCCTCTCAGGGACCAGTGATGGTCCCCGGACCACCTGGTATAGTGTAATTCACACCTACAGTTAATGTTGTACATGATCCTTGAGAGTCACAACTCACTCTGTGCTACTGTGCTCCTTCAGAACAGTGGGAGTCTTCCTAGCCCAGGAGAGGAGCCAGAAAGAGCTCCACGCTGCCATGAAGAGGTGTTGTGCCGTGGTCAACAGCTCTGTCTCGGAGGGAATGTCGGCAGCCATCTTGGAGGTAATTAAACATCCTCGCAACATGACGGACGGCGACCCCGATTTCCCGTAGTACCACACCGTTGTCCTGCCATGACTTCTTGCTGCCTCTACTTAATGTTATTCCGGCTACAGCGACGCTATTTTGCAGTATTTACAGGTGTCATTATCTTAATATTCCCAGCTCATAATAGTTAACGTTATCTGACCACTGCAGGCGTTTATTATGCAAATTAATTGCTTGGCAATCTTCCCCCATTCCTCCGGGGGATGCAAATTTGTAATCCAGGTAGTATCTTCCAAACGCTGTCGATTAAGACAGTGCACGAAATGTTTAAACTCTTATTAGCACGTTAGCAGTTTTTCATTTCCTAAACCTGCTGAGCAAGGCATTAACTGATAGAGACAATCAAGTCCCTGAGCATGAGCTGCAGACCTTCAGATTCTCATACCTTTAACAACCACAGTTAAAGTGAATGTGAGGTGAATTATTTGGCAGTCTGCGCCGTGTAACCTCACTAGCAGGTTTTCTCAGAGGTCTGCCGTTCTAGGAGTGAAAAGACAAGACTTAATCAGTTCCACGGGTTTTGGCTATTGATCGATTGTGTATTTATCTATGGCCTATATCTGATGACAGGCCATGGATCTGGGAGTGCCCGTGTTGGCCAGAGACATTCCTGGGAATGCAGCCGTGATCCAGAATGAGGTTACTGGCTTGCTCTATTCATCTCCTCAGGTATACAGACACAAACATTGGCAAGAAACACTCACTACATTGTACAGTTATAATATCCATGGTTGTATTAGTGATGACATGGCTCAGTATAGCCTTGGGTCCCTATCTCTATGTTGAGCAAACCAAATTCCAATCAACCCCTGTTGAAATGGCAATGAAGTTATCTCTTGTAAAGTTATCCTGTATCTGTAATGTGTGATAAATATCCAATAAGATAAGGATGCAACCCCTCATCTCATCTCAGCTGACCTGGAATTCTTGGTGCATTTTGCAGTGATAATAACAGAACTGATACCATTGTGTCAGGATTCTTGTTCTTACATGGATTCACTGCCATTATCTTGTCTATTCTCTTTCTTTTAATCAAAGCAGGCTTTAACTTTATTTTCTTCTGCTGTGCTTTAAATATTTTCATCACTACTAGTGATGCACCAATATGTAAATTGTTGGCCGATACTGATAATAATAGTAATTAATAATAATATGTGGGCCAATATATCAGCATCAATAATCATTATTCATTAAAGGGGAATTCCACTCGTTTACAAAAGTGAACCATTTGTATCCAAATTTGTAACCATTTGTATCCGAATTCCACTCGGATACAAATGTGAACCAAATGGACCCTAGCGGGTCCATTTGGTTCCATTTGTACCCTTTCAGGAAAAAGGGGTCTGAAAGAAAATCATTAACATGGTGAAATACATCTTGATTATGTCATCAGATGTATTTCACCATGTTAATGGAAATGGAATGGAAAATGGAATGGAATGGAAATACAGAATTGGGGGAACTTTTTTATGATGTCCACACACCATCTCTAAGGTATATTAATGATATATTAAAATGTTGAAAATTGGTGGAGTTCCCCTTTAATCATCCTGTCAAGTAGAAAAGAAAACATAAAGCTTTGGGGAATCTGGAAACACACCCTTCATGTAATGGTCACAATACCGATGGAATTACCGGTAAAGCTAGCAAACAAGCACAACTCTCAAGGGCCTCTTGAACCTGATACCTGCAGAGGTTTTGGGGGTGATAAAGGAAAAACCCACAGATTAGGGGCAGTCGGGCAGAGGGGAGTTGTGGCATGATGTGGGGAAGATGTCACACTATGGCCTGGTATCAGATAAGACGTCTACAGGGGGGAGGTCACGTGCTCTCAGCTGAGCCGTAACACCGCAAAAGATCCCCTGCCTGCCTGGAGAAACCCTTCACAGATGGTAGGAGCGAGCAGGAGCCTGATAAAGCCACGACCTTAGCCTGGAAGTTACTGACAGACTGCAAGTGCTAGTAGGCCTCTTGAAGCAGAACTGGGAGAACAAACAAACCTAGGGGCCCACTATTTATTCAAAATTTGAGCCACGGACCACCGTTTGATGGCAATTTATCCCCGCACGCAGACCTCAAAACTAAAGATTTCTTTTGCTTCTGTCCACAGTACCAGGATTGGATTTGGGAAACGAAACAGATCAAAATGACCATTAATAGTGTAGTTGTGTCGACTTGGGCTAATAAAGATGAATATTTTGACTCTTGAGAGCGTAAACATGAAACCAAATGGACCCGCAAGGGTCCATTTGGTTTCAATTTCTGGTCTCAAGAGTTATATCTGGTTAACCAACTTTTCATCTGGTTAACCAACTTAGCCGGGGACCACCAGAAACCTTCTCAACGACCACTGGTGGACCCCGGACCACTGGAAACCACTGCAGACCACATGGGATAAAACCTCACTGTGGATATCCAAAGGTGGTTGCAGTCTTCATTTGATTTGCAACAACACACAACATGCAGTGTTTGTAGATAATATTTTGCAGGTACTCTTAATATTACATTTAAAATCATACATAAATAATTGGCATGCTTAAACAAAGAAAGTGGCATTTTCATTTCTGGCTGGGCCATATGAGGCGAGAGTAGTTGCGGTTATTATTATAGGGCGAGGAGGACACCGCTCATAACTTGAGCTCTAATCCTGTTTCTGAGGATTTATAGTTGTCACGGCCAAAAGCACGGCTACTAGAGTCATTTTCAACCCGGCTCCTCTTCAGAAATGATCTCATCAGTCAAGTCACTGGCGCTGCTGTGCTTCAGTAGATACTGAAGCTTCAGAGCTGCGTGACACAATGAAAACAGCTCCGAGCATATTCCCCTCATCTTCTGGCCCAGCAAACGAGGCGCACGATCGCAAACAAGGCTGTGTGGGTGCCATGTCTCAATCCGGGCAAAGGGATATATAGCATCATTACTCATGTTTTTTTATTGCTTTTATATTGTTCTACTCATCATTTCTCTCTCTCTCTCCCCATGATAGTGGTGGTGAGTGTTGTTTAATAGTAGTACTAGCTCTGCTTGCGTTCCTCTCTCTCTCTCTCTTCATTAGCAAATGGCAGTTATTAGAATATGCTGTAGTGCAAAATGATTTACTCAACATACTGGCTTTCATTCAGTTGGTTATGTTTCAGATCTGCTTTGATAAGACTGGTCCTGTGTGTTATTTTTCACCTGCGCATCCTGCTTCGTCTCGCTTCTCGCTTTCCCTCAGGACTTTGTACAGCAGTCCCAGAGACTATTGTCGGACGGCGAGCTCAAGGAGAAACTGGTGAGGAATGGGAAGCTCTACGTGGACCAGTATCACAGCCTGTTGAAGGAGAGGGAGACCTATCAGAGGCTGGTGGAGACTCTCCACTCGCAGTAGAGACCCCCGTCGCTCAGCCCCACCCTTTACGCTCAGGGAATTCATGTGTGTCTTTTCTTCTTTCTTTTTTTAATCAATCGATTATTAGTTTTTCATTTTCTCCCACACACGTCCTCCACACATTTCCTCCTGTGATGCACATGGACTCTGTGCACTTCATGGCAGTCTATTGTACAGTATGTGACACTGATAGTCTTCCTTGACTACCCACAAATAATGCTAGTGGCTCTCATCACAAGCAGAGCAGACCTAAGCGTGGGTGTAATACTGTTTAGATATCATTTACTGTGTAAACTCCTAGATTTAGAGTTTGTACAATGTTGCTACCATACCCTGTACAAGTCCAGGAGCTAAAACACAAACTTTCCTTCCTTTCCAATCTACAGGGGTGGAATTAAGAAAGTTATAGCCATTTTAATTTATGATGGTAAAGTTATAAAAGCTTATTCTATCCAGGAAACTTTTCATTTTCTTTGAGAGAGAGGACATTTCATTTCCCTATTTACTTTCTTTCTTTTATTGAGGCACTTATTGAGGAAAGTTGAGCTTCATGCAAATGCCCAGGTACTGTTCAATTGTTCAACTGTCCTAACTATTATACCGCATCAGGCATCATCACTGGGCATTATCCAGGGAGCGTTGACTGAGCACAGATGCTCTTTTACAATAATGTTATGCTTCACTTATGCACTTACACACACTCACACCTGGGACCGTGCTATGGCTGCCGGTTGAGCACCTCCACGGGGGCCATTAGAACTTAAGTGCCTAGTTTGAGGGGGCCGGAGAAAAGCATTTCTTATTCATTGGCACAGGGATTCGAATCAGCAACCTTCCAGGCACATCTAGCATCTAGGCTATACTGTTTCTCCCATATACTTGGGAGTATAAATAGCTTTTTCTTTCTTTAATAATGTCAGCTGGGTCTTTATTCAAAGTCTTTCAAAATAATTCCAGTCTGAAAACCACGTCTATGCAGAACAATCCACAATACAGTCTTATCTTAGCTGGCAGGCTTGGAGCACTTTGAACCAAATACTATACCTGATTGGTTCATTTGCTTAGTGGGGTGCAATCAAATGTTATGCTAATTCAGGAAGTCTATCTTGTACTGTTATTTATGTTTTGTAATAAAGTTTTAAAATAAATATATATTTTGCTGTGCTCAATAAAATGGCTGCAAAGGGATCAATACTAAATGGTTTCATTTCCTTAATGTGCATATGAATTAATCGTACTTGCATGTCAAATTCATAATGTTTTGAATAATTCATCCGTACAGGAAAAAAATGGTCACATACAGCTCTCCCATCCAGTCCCTTCCACTCTCAAAACAACTGTGCTCAGTATTTAGATGCAATCCCCTGTCCCCTTCAGTCTCCACACCACATTCATTCTTTATGAAGTGCAAAAGGTTGTGTCGCAGACATTCAAAGGCATGCTGAGAACACAATTCAGTTTAAAGGTTAGGTGGTCACGAAGGGTTCATGTAATACATTGTCAGAAAGGGTCATTCGGACTGCATGACAGGACAAGGACATGTTAGACAAATCGAAACTGCACTGTAGTCTCCAAACTTGACTTTTTTCCGTGTGTATTGTCTGGCCACTTGCAAAAGTAAAACAAAAGCAGCTGCATAATTTAGTCTTATAATTGGATGCTTTATGAAATTGTGCCTAAAATGTCTGGAAGTGCAATACATTCTCCACTCGCAGAGCAATGATTATACATTTCATAAGGCTGAGACAAATGACTTATGGATATTCTCTCGCGACAAAGGGGCACATGCTGTAAACTGCAATGCATAACAATAGAAGAGCAATTGCAACATGATATTCAAGACAAACTTTAATGAAAAGACAAAATGGAAATAAGATGAAACTAATAGAAAAGCTTGATCAAAGTCTCATCCACGTGAGAGCTTTCAGCGAGTTATGTTACACTTGGCCGTGAAACAAACATGAGTAATTCTGCATATGTTGTTTATTGGGTCATCCTCTGCATATTGGAATACCGTCTCTGTGTGCAAAACAAGTCTTAAGAAAATGTTTTTTTCCACATGCAGATTAGCTGCTTACCCTGGCCGTGCTCGTGAAGCTCCCTCACGCACATCCTCTCTGCAATATAACAGTAATTAATTACACATAATAAATACAAAATAAACACACACACAAAATAAAAAAGGCGTTGACACATGATGAGCAAGAGGTTCTTTTTTTTCATAGTCTACAACAGGTTGGGGTAAACAAAGGCATTGAGGTGTTTTTTCGAAAGCAACATCCACATGAGTTTTATTTTGTTCCGTTTTAATATTATAACTGCTGCAGCTCAGGCTCTGTGTCGGGCACTTGCGGTGGCGGCGGCGGTGGGGGGCTCTTCCCCACCCAGTGTATTCCGTGTCCGTTCTCCCTGGTCTCCGAGTGCTGGCGTTCCAGCGTGGAGAAGGTGGTGAACTGGACCCTCTTCCTCTTGCTGGTGGGCGAGTTGAGGGACTCGGCGTGCAAGGGCTTGACGAAGCCCAGGGGAGACTCGGTCAGGGAGGATATGCAACTGGGCCTGCTGCTGGACAACGAGGCCGTGTTGTCGGGCGTGATGTCGATCACCGTGGTCGCCGCGCTGTGGCTGTCCTGCTGGTGCAAGGGCTCGCACGGCACGCTCATCACCAGCTCAGCGTCCGTGCCGAGCCACACCCAGTCGTGCCTGTGTCCCGCTGCCGCCGCGTGCTCCTGGCCGTGATGAGAGTGAGGCCTCTTGGGCCCGAACTTGACCACGTAAGAGACGCAGTTGACGAGGAAAACCAGGATGGCCAGGCAGAAGACTCCCAGGAGGCCGTACATGCCGATCTCCAGGTCCGTGAGAGGCCTGCTGGCCAGCATTTCCTCGCCGCTCACGTCCGCGTTCTCCGCCGCGCCCTGGCCGGGCGTGTCGCCGTCGCCGCCCCCACCACGCGGAGGAGGGAAGTTGTTGTAGTTGACCAGGTTCCCGGGAGGCTTCACGGTGCTGCCCAAGCTGCCCGCGGCGGCACCCGTACCCCGGGCTACCGTGTTGCCCTGGCCGTAAGCTCTGCTGCTCTCGCTGGGGCTGGCCATGGCGTTGACGCGGTTCACCGCCGGCCTGCCGGGTTTCCTCGTACTGCCGTTCTTGCCCACTCCGCCTAAGCTGCCGCTGGTGATGATGGTGCGCTCTGTCGACTTCACCGCGGTGGTGGTGGTGATCTGCGAGGAGGCGCTCTCCTCTCGCACCGCGCCGCCCGAGGTGTCGTATCGGGGACGCCAGGAAGGCCGCGGACGCCCCGTCCCGCCGTCCGTCACCACCCTGTCCCTCCCGTAATCGCTGCTGCTGCTGTCCTTGCTGGCTCTGCGGCCGCCGCCTCCGCCCACGCCTCTGTCTCCGCCGACGGCCTGGTCGCTGGCGTTCGGCCGGGCGCTGCCGGGTACCTCGAACTTGACCTTGAGGCTGCCGTTGCCCACGGCCAGGACACTCTTGCGCTTGGACTTCTCGCAAGCCTCGCAGATGGATATCTCCACCTTGACCAGGACCCCCTGGCCCTCGCCCTTGGCCACCACCCGCGGGGGCGAGCCCTGCTGCACCGACACCACCCTCTCGTCCAGAGACGTCACCGCCACGCGGTAGAGAGACGGGTCGTAGATGTCCAGCGGCGTCTGGGAGCCGTCGCTGAACTGCACCCAGGAGCTGACCAAAGCTTCCTGGAAGAAGCAAACAGGGAGAATCAACTTACTGAGTGCGATCGTATTTATTATAAAAAATAAATCAAATCGAGCCGCCATGCTGATTGTTGGATCATGATCAGCGAACCTGTGGAACCTGATGTTAGCTGATCATGCTAAAAAAAACATGAAAATCAACTAAATTTCATGACACGATCATTGGGAATTAAATCATTAATTCAACTACGTCAATCGGAGGTTTGGGTTTTGTCTTTTATTATGTCAATTGGCAGATAAAGGATAAAGGATTTGATGTGAATCACAATGTGCACTTGTGAATATCCTTCACAACCAGGTGTATTCATCGCACCAGACCGCGTTTTCAAAGGAAATCAAGTGCCAGGGAACTGCTGCAACAAATACAAGCGTCACATTGTCTTTGGTCCCATCTGCAGTCGCTGCTGCTTTGATAAAACTTCAGATCTGTGGCGCATTGAAGTCAATTGATGTGTGCAGTACATCTCTGACTTTTAAATGCTGATGAGATATTTTGTCTGGAGATGACATTGACACCTCCCTACTACCTGCTTGGGGGTCTGCAGCACTTCCTGTGTGGTGGTGGTGGCCAGGATGGCTCTGTTGCTCCCCGTGCTGAGCTGGAGGGACAGGGAGAGGCCGGTGACCAACTGGACCCCCAGCTCTGTGATGCTGACTTTGTCATCCACTACCCTGATGGTCTCCTTGGCCAGTATACCGTCAGATAGTGGTGAAAACACCTAAAGGAAATGTCAGGAAATCAGGGTTAGTTGGGAGTCGGGGGCATATCATTATTCTCTTTATTGCAGTAGGTTTTCAACCTTTTTTATACCAGGGCCCACTATTTATTTAGCAGTTTAGTCACGAACCACAGTTTGATGTTGGGTTTAGTCTCGGACCCAATACTAATGATTTTCAAGTTTTTGTCCACAATTTATGTCAAAATAAGAATTCTAATGCATTTTCTAAATGTGTAGATTCTTGAAAATTAAGTCATTCAGATGTTTACATATACCAGTAATTTAATTCTGTAGAACGTAAAATGAAACCAAACGAACCCATAAGGGTCCATTTGGTTTCATTTTACGCTCTCACGAATTCCAGATCTATAAGGGTCCATTTGGTTTCCAACTGTCCATCATTTAGCTGGGGACCACCTGGAATCATCACAGGGACCACAAACCTGACAGTAGACGTGTTGTTATCGTTACCTGGATGGAGGTGGTCCCCAGGTCGCGTCCCGACAGGACCCTGCCGGCCTCCAGCACGGCCACGCGGGGGTCCTCCACTTTCATGAAGGGGCGCACCAGCCTGGAGACGTCCACCTGCCAGTCGGAGGAGCCCAGGAAGTAGGCCTTGGGTTCCCGGGGGTCGGCCGGCTCGGCCGTGAACTGTGTGAGCACACGCACCAGTGCATGCTGGAACTGCAGCATGCAGCCCTTGTTGTTCCCCTTCCTGTCCTCCTCACTGCTCCAGCCTCCGCTGCTGGAATACAGACACAAATACACGGTCACGGTTGTCTGACAACACACACACACACAGCACACACATACACACACACACAGCAGGCCCGGATGTAACATTTTTTGGGGGGGCAGGTGAAAATAGTATGGGGGTGGCTTCATGGGGGCGATGTAGCCGCACCCATACCATTTTCGTGTTACAGGACATTTATTAGGCAAGTATAAGCATCAATACTAACATCAGTTGTTGTTGAAGTTGCAACAGACACGCAGCATGCATTAAGCTAAAGGTCTGACTCAGAGAGTTTTCCGTTTTCAATGATGGAATGCTATTGGTTTAGTGGTGACACAATTGTATAGTTAGTAGCAGTAGTAGTGTTTCAAATCATTTTAAATATAAGCACTTTTTTATTTGAAATATCTTTGAAATTTGGGTTGTTTAGCATGCCATCATGTTTGCTGGGGCAGGCTGGGCATTTAAGGGGGCATTGCCCCCCCATGCCCATGCCTAGATCCGGCGCTGACACACAGTCCAATGCACCTTGTGCTGTCAATTCAATCGGCAGACCTGTTGCATGCTCAGAAAACATATACACAAAAATGAATGAGGCAAGAGCAGAATTCAGGTATTCATGTATTGTAAGGATTTATACTCAAGCAGGAATCAAACAATTACATGACAACTCATGCATGGAAAAACCCCAATATTAGCTCTATGAGCATTGTCTGTCCACAGCTTTTATAGCCCCAGAATGCCTTGCGGCTGGCAACTCCCACAAATAACCACAACCCCACAGACAGCCACAGCCAACAGATGAAGACACGGGGGTGGGCTATGATCTCACTACACAAAATGAATGGACCTCTAGGGTGTTTCTAAATATTTATCTGTAAGGATTTCTACACTTTGCTTTATTGGATCGAGTTACTCCAATGCATTAGGTAATGCATTTAGAACTCCCGAACAGTCTTAAAGATATGCTGGAACGAAAACTGTTGGCTAAGCCGAGCTGACAAATGATGGCAAAAAAAAGATGGCAAAATAAATAAAAAAAATTGAAGTGGTGCAAAGCACCGAATTCCACTAGGCAAGCAAATGTCTGTGTTCGTTCGTCTGTCCGTTCGTGGCTGCATTTTATTCCCCGGGCACTAAGATGCCTGGTGCGTCGTCTGGTGCGTTCCTGTAGGTTTGCAAGTTCGGGGGACCCCCCCCCCCTCCCCCAGAGACCACCACACGCAGTTGCAGCACTTCACACGGGTGTGATTTTTAATTATAATTCCAGAATCATGTCCTCCTACCTCTTTGTGTTTCCTATAGGCATCCTCCAGCTCTTGATCTGGCTCAGCTCGGAGTCAGACACCTCGATCTGCAGGGGCAGTTCCGGGGACCACACGTCCAGCTCCAGCTGAGCACTCAGGTAGCTGTAAGTGAAGTTGACCGTCATCCCCACCTTCCCCTTGGTCTCCTTGCCGTTCACAAACACGTAGTCACACCTGTCGGACACCTGTGAAACAGCAGAGATGCAGAATGATAAACAACATTCCGTCACGGCGGAGCGCGGCGCACACATTCCAGGTGCCATTATTTTGTTTGTGCTTCAGTATTAAAGGCTTGGGTGAACTCTATTAATCAAAAGGGAAACACTCCAGTCCAGTTGGAACACGTGTTCATCTTGTATCCGATGATATTAAAGGTATCAGGATATTCACATATTTGTCACCATGTTTAACAAATAGGCCCATCTAAAAACACCATAAATGGCGTCTTGCACTTTAGGTGCCATAATGTCATCTAGCTGCAATAAACTACACGGAGTGATCACCAGATTGACGATTTAACAAGACACAGCATAGCCATTTTATGTTAATCAAAATATCACGAGGTGCGGTGTTGAGCATTAATCCTTCACCGCAAAGTACATTCATTACATTATAATTTCAAAGGTAACCTTGGCAAGTTTCAGTCACTGCTGAACGGTCTCGTTTTCAGGGGCTTTTTAAGACCCTGAAAATGTGATACGCTCACAGGTTTTCCTTGGTCCTATCAACAGTCACTACTTTAATGAATAGGATAATTTAGGCTGCATTGAAATTCAGTCACCAGCCCACAGAGAGAGCACAGGGGAGTGGAGAAAAATGACTGTGACTTTGACGGACAGCCCAAGGATGAATGCAAATATAATGTTCCCTTCCTGAACTAAGCGGTTAAGTTACAGAGAATGTGCTGTTTTCCGGGAACATACTACTTGTCAGCAGTGTTGGGACTAACGCCCTTACAAGTAATGCCCTTATGTAAGAAACGACTTTTTGCTGTAACTTCTAAAGTAACATAACTTCGCAGTTACTTTGCTTTCAATGGATGAGTTAGCGTTCCCAGAGCGAAACACATTTCACAAGATAAAAAGAAAGTGTCTTCCGCAGGGCATAATGTCATCATAATGGTGGTCAACATAGGGTAGCATAGGGTAATTACTTTAGGTCTGACTGTACATGGGCAAGGCACCAGTATTATATCCATATCAGTAGACTGGATATTGTCTGTAAATTGGGATATTGGATATTGTGCTATTGGCATAAGTGCTCTTTTGTTCCTCTGCATTGGCAATGGCAAGTAGAGCTTAAAACAATTTGACCCGTGTCATTAGGAAAATGTTTTTTCCTTGAAAACAATTTAATGTGTTTTAATTATTATTATGATGATGATTACCCATAAGGTAAAGTAGTTACTTTTTCCAGATAAGTAACTATAACTCCTTATTTTTAAAAGTAACTTCCCCAACACTGCTTGTCAGAGGATCCTGTACCATCATATAATCTGCAGAGTAAAATCCAGTTAAACTACTACTCTGGACTTTACCGTGTGTCTCAATCATTCTGCGCTCAAGATCAACGTTTAAGCTTTTGAATGACCACATCATGGTGTCACCATCACGGCTGTTGCTATAAAACCGTAGTGCCCTGGCCTCTTCTCTGTGGATGATGATCATACCCTTGACTTTCAACCTGACAGAACAGATTTTACAATATGCAGCACGCACATTAATGGCCGTTAATGCTGAGTTATGGAGAAGTGCCTCTGCAAGCATGAAACTACTGTCGACTAATCTATTCCCAGTGACGTCATCTGCGGTGCTTCTGTTTTTGATGTACAGTGAGGAGAGGGCATGGGTGACCGCTCAGCCATGCATCATTTGAGACCTTCTGCTCACCTCTGCTCTGCCTCAGAGAGACCCTCTGCCACAATCTGTCTCATCATCATCATCATCATCCCAGGCTCTGACCAGGGCCGGAGGTAACATTTCCCAATTGGGGGGGCAGTCGAAAATAGTATGGGGGCGATGAAGTCGCCCCCATACAATTTTCGGTTACAGGAATTATTTTATTAGGCAAATATAAGCATCAATAATAACATCAGTTGTAGTTTTCTGTTTTGAATGATGAAATGCTGTTGGTTTAGTGGTACAACAATTCTAGTAAGTTAGTAGCAGTAGTAGTGTTTCAAATCGTTTTAATTATAAGAACTTTAATTTGAAATATATTTGAAATTTGGGTCGTTTGCATGACGTCATGTTTGGTGGGACAGTCAGGGCATTTACAGGGGCATTGCCCCCCCATGGCCATGCCTAGATCCGCCCCTGTCTCTGACTGAACCACACAACAGTGGTTCTCAAACTTTCTCATGCCACGGACCCAGAAATGATTACTTAATCGGCCGTACGTGTACCCCTATCTGATAATATATTGTGCCAAATACCCCCATACAACATTTGTGCTCAGCAAAATCTGTGCTGTTTGTTTAATTGTTATATTTGGTCATTGAAATGTGTTGTAGATGGCTATTTTTATAGCCTGATGTGCAGGTATCATGTTTAAATGATTACGCTGCGGTGCAACTCTGGTTGTGACAAAGACAAATCAGGACAAACACACACATTGTTTTGGGCCAATCAAATCATTTGTAAGAAGTAACACAAAACAAAAGTGTTGTACCCTGCCATTTTCTTCTTCTTACTAATAATTTGATGGCCCAAAACATGTGTTTGTTCTCATGATTTGTCACGGCCCGAGTTGGCTTTGTCCGCGATGTAATCGTCTAAATATACTGTAAATCATTTTTTTTAAGTCAGTGAGGAATATGAATGGGATTTCACTTCTGGGCTGAGGGAGACGTGATGAAAGGGGTACTGCGCTCTATAGAGCAATCATTTAGCTAGGGACCACCTGGAACCCGCTCAGTGACCACCGGCAGTGCCCCACAGATCACATGACCATAGAGATAATCTGTACCGTTTTGTGTGACATTTGGATAAGATCTGCAGGAGTAATATCCAAATACGGGAGTCAGCCTGCCCAGGCTGCCCCTGCGGCTATAATAGGTTAAAGTGAAACGGGTGGCAATTGGAAAGGTATTCAAGTCCAGGAGACTGAGGGAAAAAAGCAATTCTCCTGAATGCTGGCATGGAAAGGAGTGAAATTTCACATTTCTTTCACCATAGTAAAGGCTGCATTCGCGGTCTGGAAAGGGCAGTTGTTTTAAATAGTATTATGGGTAAGGGCCTTTGATGTCATGTGCGCATGTCTCTGGAGATAGCTTTGATCAGAGAGCCCTCATTATCATTTACCTAACATCTATGTATTGTACCCTATAAAGGCCTATAAGTTAAAACATAGATTATACATTGTATTGCGGTAAGTTATCTTTATTTGAAGGGTATACTCCCATAGTCTATCTATCTGCGCCGATCCTCCATGGCGGCATACTGTATACTTCGTATTGATGTTGCCTTATTTAAACGTTCCGCCACTGCACTGCAGATTAAACTTTTGTAGCATAGGGATGTGAGCTTCTAGGTATTTTCGGGTGGGCGATACGATGCGATGCGCAACCAAGTATAACTCAAGCTTAAGATAGATGGGGTCCCCGGGACCCCATCTACTGTAAGACACACCTCAGTCACACCAACAGAGAAAACATCCCGGTCAAGCTGTCAGGCTAAGAAGATTAAAGGGATCCTTTTGTGACTGATGCTGAGAACTGGCCAGCAGACACAGAGCAAAATACCAGTACAGTGTGTAGTAGCGTTAAAGGATCATACGACACTCATATTGACATCCAATTCCTCTTAATAAATTGGACTTACATTGTGTATTTGAAAACCTCTCATTCATACCCATTTCGGAACCTTAAAGGATCATTCTGTGTGTGCGTGATTTGGAGGGGGAAAAAGTCCACCCTGATAACAAGATATGCACATGCACACACTGCACAATGGGGGGGTTAGTTAAATCACTGACTATACCTTTAACTGAATGACCACTCATCACTAATAAATAAATAAATAAATAGGTCAAACTAATAAATAAAGAGGTCAAACAGAGTCAAAACATGATGACATGTATGAGAAGCAGTGTGAAATGAACTTGAAAGCCACCCGGGAGAGCGAGCGAGGCCACCATGGAGAGACTATAGGGGTAGCACAGAATGGTCTGCGGTGCCTCTGGCTTGGGCCAGGCATCCATCCATGAGGAGAGTCTTTGTAGCTACACCATGAGGGACTCCTACAGGTTGATGACTGTCAGCGGGGGGGGGAGCTGAACTGAGCCCTGTTAAGCTACCGTATTCCTCCTCACATGCTACAGTATGTCCTCCTGGTGTGAGGACCCTCGTCAGGGGCGTTTGTGCCATTAGGCAGACTAGGCGGGGAGAAGAGGAGCGACCACCAGACATGCTTTAAAAGGATCCCAGGCTATTAAGCCTCATATGGATAAATATATTATACTTCTGTCCCTATAATTAGAATTGAACATTTAAAACACATAGGCCTAGATTTTCGTCACCGCTAAACCCCTTATCCCTTAACTTCTTTGCATTTTTAAACTATTAAAAAAAAGATTTTCACTAGTTCAAATGGCGAGTCTACCAGCTCACAACGTGTTAATAGATTGGCACGTTGAACTATTTAAAAAAAAAAAGTTTTTCAAAATAGTAAAAAAGGAATAAGGGGTTTAGTATGTAACAAAAATGGAGCACATAATGTTATGTTCTTTAGTATAAAAATAGTTCATAATTTTATCCCTTGGGGGGGCTCCAGGGAAAATCTTGCCTGGGGCTCCAAATTGCTTAGAAACACCACTGCAGCGTCCAGCCTTGAATAACCAGTAATGACAAGACTGCAGTGTGTATGTGGGGGAATTTGGGAATTGGCGTAGCAACTAAATTAGGAGGGAGAAAAAAAAGGGGGGAGTGGAGCTGCCAGAAAATAAACAAACAGCTGTTGTTTGTTAAGCACAATTTCTTTTCTTTTACGCTTCGACTTGACAACGGACGTGTAAAAAGCCTACGGGGTGGTTTAATGGGAAAAATATCAAGAGAGCTGCTTCTCGCTAAACCTTGGATAAATACAATCAAGCCCTTTGACATCAGGAGTACACTGGTCTTTGCTTCAGTGTTGTTTGTTTGAGAATATTTTGTCTTAGTCTTAGTCTTAGTCTTTTGAGTAACACACATTTAGTCTTTTAGTCCCATTTAGTCTCCTGAAATTCATTTTTTTAGTCTAGTCTTAGTCGACGAAATATTAACATTGATTTAGTCTTAGTCTCAGTCTTAGTCTTTTATTAGTCTTAGTCTTTTTTTAGTCTTAGTCTTTCAGTCTTAGTCTTGGTATAGTTTAGTCTTACATACAAATGCATTGTAGGTTTATATATGTTATACAGATTTATAGTTTTTAGTATGAAAGATGTCTCGTTTTATTTCTTTGTATACAATTACTGCATTTTTAATAACTTCCTTTCCTGAAAACGTATGCAGTCTATACTGCAGATATGTTCACATACTTAAAAAGAAGTTAAAAATGTTTCCTATTTCCATTAGTCTTAGGTTATGATTTAGTCTTCGTCTTAGTCTTAGTCTTTTGAAAACACACATCTTTTAGTCCCAATTAGTCTTCTGAAATTCATTTTTGTTAGTCTAGTCTTAGTCGACTAAATATCAAAAACCTTAGTCGACTTAGTCTTTAGTCTTAGTCTTAGTCGACAAAAACAACACTGCTTTGCTTCCCCCTTGCCTCCAAATCCATCAGTAAATGCAGCAGCTGTCCCAATAGGTTCACAGAAAAAAAAAACAGGGCAACGTTAGTGGATGGAGGCAGTGATGTATGAACACTGAGGTCAGTTCTGGCAAGAAGGTCAGCTCAATATCTGACGATTCTAGTGGGTTGATGGGAAATGTCACCGGGGCGCACTCAGTTTGTTTCGCTGTTTGGGGAAAAATGGAGGGGGAGGGAGTTGACTTTGGTACAACTTCTTTGCCCCGCAGCGGACTCCCTAGTGTCACAAGTACAGCCAACTAACTAACTCCCACCCCAGGAGCATTCAGTTATTTTTACACCGACTTGACTCTTTGGAGACCTCTCAAACCAAATATTATAAAACTTCACGGTACGGCTGACGTCACATGCGGCTGAAAATAGCCTATTTTCTTTAAGCGGCAGTAATATGTCAACGTCAAAGTATACGTTTCAGTATAGGTTCCATCCATCAACAACAAAATGTTGTGCCTTGGTTTAAGTAGCTACAGTAAGTACATTCTGAAGTACTGTACTTTTTGTGCAATTATGGCATTGCATGTCTTGACTTATCGTATACGCTTATCTGCGTATCTGAATTTTCATTATTTTATACTTCTACCACAATGTGAAGATTTGTAGTTTATTCTTCCAGTAGTTACTACCGGTAGTTATTTTTTAGATTTTCATTATTACCACAGTAATTACATGACCAAAATAGTGAGGTTGCAGATCAGCTATTAGCGAGAGAAGTGGGAGTGCTCCGTCACAGTCATCACAGAAACCCAATATAGTTAAGAAAGCAGGCAATGCCACATCCACTGGCATCTGTGGTTTCCATGGTGACGCTCCTCTGCACATACGTACATCTCGTCCACGTTGTTAACGCCACGCCAAAGCTGCGTTTTGCCGTTTGGAGGACAGGCTCTGACCGCCGCCATGCTTATGTATAGAGAGCACCGAATCATTTGCGGGTGGCATCGTACGTTGTACGTCGCCGGGATCTTAAACTCTCCACTTTTAAAACATTTTTTGAATTTGTGAAATGGCATTCTGCAATATTTGACATCAGTCAAATATTTTGTACTTTCAGTGCAGTATATATACACTGATGTATTGACATTTTATTAGTACTTTTTCCATCACTGGTGTTTGATGTGCTGCTCAACAATTGTGTTGTTATTTTTGTATGGCAACAAATCTTTATCGCTGAAGCATAAATCAGCCTTTAGGGCTGGAATGACACACAGCCATTCGGAATTCAACCATGTACAGGTGGCTGAAGCAATTTTCTCTTTCCACGTCTTAGTGAGTGGACATTTGGTCACAGTTCTGTGAAGCACAAACCGTAGGTTTGCCAAGGATGCAGTTTAGATTAAACCCAAAGTAGTGTTTAGAACGTTTGCAAACTGGAGATTTGTTCACAGTAGTATAGTTGGATCATCTGGGACCCCTTCTGCAAGCTCTGAATCTGAACAAGGTAGTTGTTCCTTGATCCCTGTGATATATACTGTATATATTGCCCTTGATTTTTATTACCTAGATGCCCCCTGTTCTACAAAATATGATTTGTGGGGGTAAAAAAAAGAAGAAGTTTGGAGCTACTAAAATATCTGCACAGGCATAAAGACAAGCTGTGCCAATGCAACTGTGTGTGTGTGTGGGGGGGGGGCTCTCGGGGTAAATGTAAAACAGGGGACATCTATGAAAAAATATCAAGGACAATATATACAGTATATGATGTCACAGGGATCAAGCCTGATGTCTGGCCAATGTGTTTTGGTGTGGATTTCTCCTTTAAACACTATATACAGCCTGGGTCCCCAGGGGTCTTATAGCTTTCTTTCCCTCCCCGCCTAATCTTTTCACTGAAAATAACAGAGCCTGTAGATTTGCTATTTTGACCAAATGTATTCCTATAATGACATGCAGTGAAAAGACCCTTTATAATAGGGTTTTCAACCAGTGGTCCGGGGACCACCAGTGGTCCTTGAAAAGGTTCCAGGTGGTCCCGCAGCTAAGTTGGTTAACCAGATGAAAAGTTGGTTAACAAGATGTAACTCTTGGCATAAAAATGAAACCAAGTGGACCCTTGCGGGTTCAGTTTGGTTTCATGTTTACACTTGAAGAGTTAAAATATTCATCATCTGAATTGGCATCACTTAATTAAGAGGTCTATACAATTAGAGAATGTAGAAGAATGGTCATTTTGATCTAATGTTTGCCTGTTTTGTTTGCGAAAATCCATCCTGGAATTGTGGACAAAGGCAAAAAAATCTTTAGTCTTGGGGTCTGTGGGGCGTGAATGTCGTCAAATGGTGCTCCGGGGCTCAAATGCTGAATAAATAGTGGGCCCAGGTATCAAAAAGGTTGAAAACCACTGGGTTATGTGGGTAAATGTGCAAACCGCCAACCCCCCCCAGCGGGACATGTACCAAATCCTACCTTGAGGACGTCTTCATCAGAGGAGCTGCAGTCTGTGTATTGGGACACATCAGTCACTGCTCCGTTCTCCTCCACTGCCACTGTCCTCACAGGCAGCACCACCCTCTGCCCCGTCAGGACGGCCGTGTTCAGGATCTCTGTGTCCTGCACACACACCAAGGGAATCAGGAACAGCAAATGAAATTCACTTAACCCATTGTGTCACTTAGCCCATTGCACCACGTTTTCACGATTTTTCAAAAACAGCAGAGATACAAGCTCATAGCGCGCCACTCGGTGGCGCGCTATGAGCTTGTAGATCTGCTATTTTTCAATAGTTAAAACATAATGCTTAGAACACCAAAACGCGTTCAGTCCTCTAAGGGTTAAAAGCCGAGGATGATGAAAATTACTTCACCGTGAAATTACAGGTTACGTTATTTACATTTCAGGCGTCTGACCTACAATATCAGGTTTCGCGTCGTGGCCGGGGGTTCGCGTTCTGCGAGTGAGAGTTCAGCATTAGAATTAGTTGAAATGCGGAGAATGCCAATTTTTTACGCTAATTAAAACCTTCCCAATGCCACACATTTCTGTGTCCTTAAGTTCATGTATATTTATGAAGCGCTTAGTAAAGAAATACAAGGCAGGCAAAAAAAGAAGCTTTTTTTAAGACAGGAAAAAATATCAAATGCAAATGGAGTGCAAATAAGGAAGAAGGACCAAAGGAACGTGACATATTTTTTTGTAGAAATGTGCCTTTTGGTGAATGAGTCTGAAATATGTGTGAGCTACCAGCTATGCATGATACTGACTACAATTATACTGATCATGTGATACTACTGACCAGGACTACTCTCGGTACTGACCATGGTACCGTCATGATACTGACCATGGTACCGTCATGATACTGACCATGATACTGACCATGGTACCGTCATGATACTGACCATGATAAGTCATGATAATTCACCATTTCACAATTTAGGACATATTCGCTGAAATATCATTTAGACCATGATACTGTACTACTACTGACTATGAGTCATGATGACTGCAGTAACCATGATACTTTTTTGTCTTTTTGTCTCCATACTACCCTACCCTACCCTACCCTACCCTACCCTACCCTACCCTACCCTACCCTACCCTACCCTACCCTACACTACCCTACACTACACTACACTACACTACACTACACTACACTACACTACCCTACCCTACCCTACACTACCCTACCCTACACTACACTACACTACACTACACTACCCTACACTACCCTACCCTACACTACCCTACCCTACCCTACCCTACCCTACACTACACTATACTATTCAAGGTTCAAGGTTCTTTATTTGTCACTCCAGTGTATGTCAGGACATATACAGGGACTAAATAACGTTTCCATTGTATAAGACAATAGACAGTGCAATAAGAAAAATGAAAAATACAAACAATACAAGAAACAGTAAGTGACGTAGTACAACAGACTAGAGCATTAAAGTGCAACTGTAACAGTATAAAGTGGGGTGAAGGTGCTAAGCTACAACCAGGTATAATTATAATTATGAAGTGGCAAGTAGTGAAAGTTAAACAGACAGCTAGACAGGAACTAGACAGGACATCTAAACTATACGGCTAGGACTAAAACATACTACAACTATACGTTGTATACTATACTATGTTGTATACTATACTATACTATACTATACTATACTATACTATACTATACTATACTATACTATACTATACTATACTATACTATACTATACTATACTATACTATACTATACTATACTAGTGGTTACATAACTAGAGCCATGGTTTTTGACAAGAGACTAAGGCATTAATTTTATAATTATAATAATTCCTAATGTGATCCTGGGCTCCCCCGCCTCTGGTATGGACACTGATCATCAGATGATCAAATATCAACAAATGAATATTTAAGACATCTGATTAATCTGTGCGTGTTTGTGTGCGTGCCTGTGTTTAAGTGCAGCATGCACGGAAACCAGAGGCAGACAGTAGTCTAATTAGTAATTACACATGAACTGTTGGACTCACATTGAAATAGACAGTTGGCTTGAATTCAAAGGCATAACAAATAACCAGATGATAAACTTGCATTTCTGTGTAAACGCAGCTATTTAATCAAACGCATGCTTTTCTCTTTGACAAAATACCTAGAATTGACAGGAGATATTGCAACATTGAATTATGAATTGAGTCGCTTCACACCAAAGGAGGAGGCTTTGGAGCAGGACAATGAAGAGAAGCTTCATTTGTTACAATTGTTGATAAAATATGGTGAGCGGTGTCTGTCATTAAAGAGGTGTGCCTATTTTTTATCCCGACAGACCACTCAACCAGGCAGGTTTTACCATCAGAACAAGAGATCTGCACACACTTAAAAACTGCACAGAACAAAGCTGCACGTCTAAGCTCTTCACTGTTCAGACATTCAGGGTGAGCGTTGAGGCCATGCATGATGTTTATCTCCCAATAAAAAAATGACGACAGTGTTCTTTGGAAGTGTTTCTTTGTACTCGGGATGTAAGCGACGCAGGGGTAAAGTTCCTGCCCAAAAACGATTGCTATGGCTGTCTCTTTTACACACTGCCTGGTCTGTTGCGTGCACGCACACACCCACACCCACACAATGTGTAATTAACATCAGCATAGAATATGTTGATAAATAACCTATATTGCACACATTATAGCTATGATTGACCACATAATCATCAAATATTAGAGTGCACGGGACACAGACATGAAGACACAGATGTTCTGGATGTCTGTGTTTTGATCTTTCCCCATCAGACGGTGTAAGTACGATAATTGGGGCATGTCTCCTGGCAGAGATTTGTATTCTAGTGATCGCAACCGTCTCATGATTGTTGTTGTTGTTTTTTTTGCCCACCTTTGAAACAACATTCCCCGCTGGTGCTATGTAGCAGATATCTCTAGCCCATTATACTATGCAGCAGCAGCTGTTTCAGTACCTTCATTCATTAAGGCTAAATAGCGATCAGAGCCAGCTAATGTTCCCTCCGGCCCACCATCAAATCGCCTCGTGTTTTGGCCTTCAGCCGCCTGAGGTCATCCTCCAGTCGCCAGGAGAGATGAACCGTGTCAACATTATATCACAAATCAAGCTAGCGCCGCTCTCGCATTTGTACGCACTCCAAGCTACACCCTAATGGAATGCAGCGTGCGTGCGGCATCGCTACCTGGCTCACAGCCAGCAGCCTATCAACAGAGATACACTGGATCATCATCATGTAAATGATTACATGGTTCAACATTTGTTGCATCAGTATGTGATCAAAGTTATTCAAATTCAGTATTTTGTATGCTGGTCTGCATACAGATAAACAGTATGGTTGTTATAGGGAGGAAATCCTTTTTCACCAATAGCAAAGAAAAAGACATAGAAAGCTTGTGGACACAACTTTTGCTGTACTCATACAATCGTTGGATATTATTTGGTCGAGTTGTATCAGTCACTGTAAGAGAACATGGGTCACCACGTAAAGAAAAACATAGGCAGAACGGATCGGGACAAAATAGAACAGAGGCGTCAGTGATGTGACAGTTGACAACACAAGGTCACTCTCCCTTCCTGAAAATAGAAGCCATTTACTAAATAATCATAAGGCATCAGCCTTCAGCGTGATAAGACACTAGACAGGAATCACAACAAAGTGCATTTTAATTATATATTCATACGCAGCGACTCAAAGGATGGAATTAAAGCATAGATTATTATTGGAAACATTTCCTCCTACCCTCACCTCTTCAATTACAGACACAGTATGTTAATAATAGTTGGATCATATGATGCTGCTGATGTGGTAGCCAGACTTCACGTGGCGCTCGCACTTCACACAGTGTCACGCAGCGACTTAATCCAATTCTATGCAGATCGCTGCATTTACATTCAAAACGTGCACGTAAACATTACGATTTGGAATATAAAGTACTCGCAAAGTATCCCACGGGTGTTATAAACGTGCCACTACAGAAATTAGAATTGCTGCGTGCCACCTTGTTTAATAAAAAAGCATTTTTATCCGAACAGTTTTCTTGCCAATGGCTTTCACTCTGAAACATTGGGTGTGTTCGATATAGGCACGCTGCATGCACTGCCTATACAAACTAATAGGCGAGTGTGCTCCCGGTGTGCATCTGTGAGTATTTTCCAAACTTTCACTGACTCAGAAAAGTAGCCAGGGCACTCTGATAAACAATGCGACATGCAGCACTGCTAATTGCTGTACCGGCAAGTTTATAACACCAGCGGGGTACTTTGCGAGTACTTTATATTTGAAATCGGAATGTTTATGTACATGTTTCGAGTGTAAATGTAGCGACCCAGTCATTGCATGGCTGTAATGATAATGTAATGTAATGATTTTTTTTTTCAGGTCTACAGAGTTGGCTGTAAATACTCACCATTACAAGAGGGGCCAGGCCCACAAAGTCTCTCTGAGTCGTATAGATCCTCATCGGTCCTTCTGTCTTCACTTCACCGTCCCTGGATCCGGGCGGCAGCTCCAGCTTCCATACGATCACGTGGCTGTTGAGAGGACCGCTGAGCTCGGCCACCTCGAAGTCCATCTGAAGCACCTCCTGCAGACTGCCGTCCAGCCTGGTGGTGAGCAGAATGATGGGGGGTTAGGCTACAACACAAATACCGCCATTTTAACTAGGTAAAGGAGGTAGGTAAAACCTTGTATTTCACTCAGCAGCATTGTGCTTTCACATACAAATACGCATATGCTCAGAACCATATGTAATTGTCAGTACACTTTCTGGATCAGGCTGGATCAGCAGCTTAGCTCAGGGGTTTTCAACCAGTGGTACGGGGACCACCAGTGGTCCCTGAGAGGGTTCTCTCAGGTGGTACCCCCAGCTCAATGATGGGAAGGTGGTTAACCAGATGTAAATCTGGTTAACGGTAAAAATGAAACCAATGGGTCCATTTAGTTTCATGTTTACACTCTCAAGAGTTAAAATATGCATCATCTGAATTAGCCCGAGTCTACACAACTAGAGAATGTAGAAGATTAATGGTTATTTTGGTCTGTATGTTTGACTGTTTTGTTTCCCCAGATCCAGCCTGGAATTGGACAATAGCAAGATACATCTTTAGTTTTGGGGGTCTGTGGGGTGAAAACTGTCAGCAAATGTTGGTCTGCGGCTCAAATGCTGAATAAATAGTGGGCCCTGGTATCAAAAAGGCTGAAAACCACTGGCCTAGGTGCTAGACCAATACACATGTGACTTATATAACATAAAGTAAATTATGTATGTTCAAAAAATAGATCCAGGAGCATATTTTTCTGCCAGTCGGATGAGATGGTACTACTACATGCAGATGACCCTGAGGCTAAGGTAAGATTAGGTCATTTTGTGAGGAGAGGAACATGCCATCTCAGTGTGCTGACAAACAGTGAGCTGAACTGTCCCACAATGGTTAGTTTGGTTCCTGTCGACAACACCATGCCTGGGGCGACGCAAGCAGCCTGCATGCATTAAACTAATAGCCCATACCTCGAGTTTATCATTCTTATGATGCAATATAAAAATCCAGAGATGCCCTGGACACATGGAATAATACCTAACAATATTGTAGCGCAAAACAGAGATTTTACACAATTAAATAATCTCAACCTACTACAATGAGACAGCAACAAAATGGTCTTCTGGCCATGTATCAAAACAATTTCCATAAGCATGTACACATATCCCTTTTAAGCATGCATTAACACAGATATTTCCATTTTAATCTGATCTGATGAATGGGGGGGTGACAGTGTCATTCCTATGAAGACAGCAGGACAATTGTGCTTAAACAGCTGGCTTATGACCAGCACATCTATAAGTGGCAGCATTGCGTCGAAGAATTAAAAGGCTTTAATGTACAACCGTACAGTCAGATATGCAGTTGTAATTCTTGGTGCTTTAGAACAAAACACACATGAAACTTGACCCCCTCCTTTTTACAGCATGGCTGTGAGATCATTGTAAAGTTACACCGGTATTTGGACTTGTGGCAGTCTAGCATAGTCCCAAATCTCTACCAAATTTATAATGAAAATAGCCGATCTAGCTGGCTGTTTTAGATGGATGTTTATCTATTTATGACATGCCCGACGGCCATTGTCCGGATGCTAGGTAGTTCTGTGACATGCTGTAGTTAGTTGGGTCGTTTCTGACCGTTCCGTGACCGTGGAGAGCGAAGGTCCGTTTCTCAGTGGAATTATCATCTAAGAGGGTTATTAAACAAATTTGGCCGGGGTGTACTTTCTGAAAGTGCGGGCAATTTTTTTAGAGCCCATAATCCAAAATGTCTGCCCAAAAAATGTGTTTTTTCCTTCATAACTTGAAATGCATTGATTTTACACCCCATAAATGTATTGAACATTAATACAAAGTTGGGCATTACGGACGATTTGGTACCAAGCACATGTCTGTATCTTCTATGGTTCTCGAGATACAGCATATAGGTACTTTCACAGATTGAGGAGAGCAAGACATTTGTATCATTGATTCTCAAGTCAATCAAATGGTGATACAGGCATGAAAATTGGTACACACACTCTTCAAACCCCACTATTTCTAAAAGTACTGCGTGCCCTGCAAAATTCCAAGATGGCAGCCCCCAAAATCCAAGATGTCCGTCCAAAAATGTGGTTTTTCATTCATAACTCGAAATAGAAAGATTTTAAACGTTAATATAAAGTTGGGCATTGCGGACATTTTGATACCTAGTACATGTCTGTATGTACTACGGTTATTGAGTTACAACATATACGTAGTGATGAGGCACCAAAAGGGTAACATTTTGGCACGTTTCACTCTTTTACTCAAAGATTCCTTTATTACCATCCTAACCATTTTCAGGAAATGGACCTACATGGGTCTGCTATCATTAACCACTTCAAGTTTTTCAATTGATGAAAAGGGTCGGGAGTTATTAAACCGAACGTGAATGCTGTTTCAGTGGTAAATTTGCTGTGTATATTTTGCCAACATAAGCCATGCATAAATGTCTGTCTGTGCTTCACACTGAGTCTGTGCTTCACAATAAGGGCTGGCCATTTTAACTACATTGAAAAATGTTTTTAAATGACATTAAAAAGGCAAAGAGGTTAAGGGAGAAGGGGTTTAGAGGTAACAGAAATCCAGGCCTAAGTGGATATCTGAAACGGACGCACCAAGTGTAGCATGTGTCATAGTGTTATAGTGTAATATATACAATAGTGTAATATTTGTGGATTAGGGTTATAGTGTAATATTGTAGTAGTGGTATAGTGTAATTGGACAATATGTGTAATAGGGCCATAGTGTAACATGTGTAATAGGGTAATATTTGTGCCTTAGGATAATAGTGTAATAGTGTAATGCAATAGCGGTATAGTGTAATAGGGTAATATGTGTAATAGTGTCATAGTGTAATAGTGTAATATATGCAACAGTGTAATATATGTGCATTAAGATAATAGTGTAATAGTGTAATGTATTCAATAGCAGTTTAGTGTAATAGGGTAATATGTGTAATAGTGTCATAGTTTAATATGTGTAATAGTGTAATATATGCAACAGTGTAATATGAAACAGTGTAATAGTGTAATAGGGCCAATAGCGTAAAATATGTGTAATAGTGTAATATTGTAACATATGCAATAGTGGTATAGTGTAATAGGAGCATAGTGTAACATGTGTAATATGTGAAAAAGTGCAATAGGCAAATAAGTGTAACAGCGTAATATGTATGCATTAGTGAAATATATGTAATAGTGGTATAGTGTAATTGTCCTATTACGCTATACCACTATTGCATATATTACACTATTACACCTATTAGCCTATTGCACTTTAAACTATTAAACTATTACACATATTACCCTATTACATATGTTACACATATTACACTATTACCCTAATGCACGAATATTACCCTATTACATATGTTACACATGTTACACTATTACCCTAATGCACAAATATTACCCTATTACACATGTTACACTATGACACTATTACACATATTACCCTATTACACTATACCCCTATTGCATATATTACACTATTACCTTAATGCACAAATATTACCCTATTACACATGTTACACTATGACCCTATTACTCATATTAGCCAATTATACTATACCGCTATTGCATATATTACAATATTACACTATTATGCTAAGGCACGAATATTACCCTATTACACTATTACACATGTTACACTATGACCCTATTACTCATATTAGCCTATTACACTATACCGCTATTGCATATATTACAATATTACACTATCACGCTAAGGCCCGAATATTACCCTATTACACTATTACACATGTTACACTATGATCCTATTACACATATTGTCCTTTTACACTATACCGCTATTGCATATATTACAATGTTACACTATTACCCTAATGCACAAATATTACACTATTAGCCCTATTACGTTATTATTACACTATTGCATATATTATATACTATTACACTTATTAGCATATTATACCATTACACTATGACACATGCTACACTTGGTGCGGTTCAGATATCCACTTCAGATATCCACTTAGGCCTGGGTTTCCGTTACCTCTAAACCCCCTATCCCTTAACTTCTTTGCCTTTTTAATGTAATTTAAAAAAACATTTTTCAATATAGTTAAAATGGGCAGTCTACAAGCTCACAACGTGTCAGTAGATTGGCATCCCAAAAAGGTTTATCAAAATACTAAAAGAGGGATAATAATAAGGGGTTTTGAATAAAGGGTTTAGCGTGTGACGAAAATGGAGCCCTTATTGTGAAGCACACACCGTGTGAAGCACAGACAGACATTTCTGCGTGGCTTATGTTGGCAAAATATACACAGCAAATTTAGCACTGAAACAGCATTCACGTTCGGTTTAATAACTCCCGACCCTTTTCATCAATTGAAAAACTTGAAGTGGTTAATGATAGCAGACCCATGTAGGTCTGTTTCCTGAAAATGGTTAGTATGGTGATAAAGGGATCTTTGAGTAAAAGAGTGAAACGTGCCAAAATGTTACCCTTTTGGTGCCACATCACTACGTATATGTTGTAACTCAATAACCGTAGTACATACAGACATGTACTTGGTATCAAAATGTCCGTAATGCCCAACTTTATATTAACGTTCAATACATTTATGAGGCTTAAAATCTTTCTATTTCGAGTTATGAATGAAAAACCACATTTTTGGACGGACATCTTGGATTTTGGGGGCTGCCATCTTGGAATTTTGCAGGGCACACAGTACTTTAGGAAATAGTGGGGTTTGAAGATGGTGTGTACCAATTTTCATGCCTGTATCACCATTTGATTGACTTGAGAATCAATGTTACAAATGTCTTGCTTTCCTCAATCTGTGAAAGTACCTATATGCTGTATCTCGAGAACCATAGAAGATACAGACATGTGCTTGGTACCAAATCGTCCGTTTTATATGAATGTTCAATACATTTATGGGGTGTAAAATCAATGCATTTCAAGTTATGAAGGAAAAAACACATTTTTTGGGCGGACATTTTGGATTATGGGCTCTAAAAAAAATTGCCCGCACTTTCAGAAAGTACACCCCGGCCAAATTTGTTTAATAACCCTCTTAGATGATAATTCCATTGAGAAACGGACCTTCGCTCTCCACGGTCACGGAACGGTCGGAAACGACCCAACTAAGTTGTCTAACTGCCTGAGAAAAAAATATGCTCCTCTAAAAGTATCTTTGTCCTACTCCTACTGAATGAATGGTGAAAACAACTTAATGAGGTCAAAGCAGTAATGGCTTCCACAGTAAAGGTGAGCAATGCAAAATGTCTGTCTGTGCATCCAATTGCCTTCATCCACTCTTCCATCCATCTTCAACCGCTTACCCGTAGCCAAAGTCCCTGAAAAATGTTTCAGCTGAAACTTGTGTGCCGTGACGAGTGACCCACTTATTTATGCTTACCCTTGCAGTGATGCACAAATAAGATTCATGTTCACTGTCTTAAAGAATAGTGAACATATAAATGTTTTACTTTCTGTAACCTACAATTGTTATGAAACAATGTTGTTCATGCCGCCACTGAGCTTTATATAATACATTTAGGACCTCAAATCAGCTCAGCTCAGCTGTTCTATATAAGGTATGTTATTTCTTCCATCTAATGATTTCCCACCGGCACAAGCAACGGTGGAGTTACTATCCTATTTACATTTGTTTCGCGACCAACTTTAGATTTTCGCTCACATTTAGAGCTCACATTTGGGACGATTATACCATTCAAATAAAAAGTACATACGGTATTAAACTATCATATGCTATTCAACAGTTCTGGTATAACTGCTTCTTTATTATGGAGAATCCTGTAGTTCCACTGTGCTCAGTTTGTTGTAGAAATAGACCGGCAATACAAATGTACCCTGTGAATTCTCATCTTCAGAGCATATGTCTTCTCCTCTAAAGCTTTGATAGAGAGCTATAAGTAAAAGCAGCTTCACTTAAAAGATGGAGCGTAATATGCAAACCTGCTTTATATTACATATTCAAAAGATCTTCTCTAATGCCTTTCTCCAGCAGAAAAAAATGACTATGTATCAACAGACTGAAGGGGCATTTTATTAGCAACACAGTGTGCTCCCCTAAATTAGCCAATTTACAAGCTTACAACACTCACGATTGTAAGTTGTAAGCTTGGAGTCTGCTTTTTACACAGAATAGGGACACTAGCTAGGGCTCATATGGTTAAATCTGCGACACAAATAAATTTACCTTGTGTTGAGAAAAGTCATGGAGATATTATAGTTGTGTGTGACTATACCCCTTTTGCCTGTGGATTATACCAGGGACACTGACTTATTTTCTTCCTCTTGGGCCTATACCTTCAGATTATAGTGCCACCTTCTTTTCTGTGGATTATACAGTCGTCACGAGCTGACACTATCCACCTTAATCCCGTGTACCCATGGACTTTTGGTTTTATGTTTTTCTCGTACCTTAAAAAAACTGGTTGGGGAACGGCACCGCCACGGAAAGCAAAGCACTCCAGACAGTGGTGTGTATAACGGTGCAGCATATTATGGGAGGGGGACGAGGGTAGCTTTCCATCCCTCCAGGAAATACGTGAGAGAGACGTTGTGTGACTAAGGCTGAAAATATCATCAGGCTCAGGGACATTCACCAGCACAGCCGTAGCCTGTTCACTCCGCTGCCGGCCGCGCCCACGGCCAGTCAAACCATACCGGAGCATTGGGAGATGGGAGTAGTAGCACCAGACAGCTTTTACTGTCAGGAATTAGACTGCTGAACAAGAGCTAAGTCTGCTGACACAGCACAGGTTTAACCCATTGTGTCTAGATTTCTAGTTTCTGAAAAACATAATATTCAAAGATTTTCACGATTTTTCAAAAATAGCAGAGATACAAGCTCATAGCGCGCCACTTGGTGGCGCGCTATGAGCTTGTAGATCTGCTATTTTTCAATAGTTAAAACATAATGCTTAGAACACCAAAACGCGTTCAGTACACTAAGGGTTAATATTTACACATGTACATTTATGACATATTTCTTTATTATGCCACTTATATTGTGTTGTTTATTCTCTCCTAGAATTTCACCTGCCTTAGTTGTTAATGTGATGTGACAATGAAGGTTGATTCTGTTTCTGATTCTGCTCATGTATTAACCAGGTACTGTGTGTAAATATGTAGATAACTTGTTTGTTTTCATTGATACACTTGATCCTTTTCCCTTCTCATTTCCTTCCTAATTGTTTGTTGTTTCCTTACCCTTTATGTTGATCTGAACTATTGTTGTTATCTTCATGTCAAGATTATGAACTGAATACAGAACCTTAATGAAAATAAACAAAAAACAAAAAACTTTTTCTTACCAATAAACCATTCAATCAATCCATCAACGGAAACAACAAAAACACAATAGAGCGCCCTCTTACCAAATGGACTCTTACGGGTCCATTTGGTAAGGGGGGGCTCCAGGGAAAATCTCCTGTGAAATCATACCTATGACAGGCACAGTGAGATGGCGCCCCCAAGGGCTAAAAATATGAACTATTTTTAAACTAAAGAACATATTATGTGTGTTCAACGATCAATTCTAGTTATAGAGGACAAGTATAATGTATTTATCCATATGAGGCTTATTAGCCTGGGATACTTTTAAAGCATTTCTGGTAGTCTACCTATCCTCTACACCCCTGGGTAGAACAGACACATGCCTTTTTCCAGGTACAGGGGTCTTCCTCTGACACAACACAGAGATGGTTCCATCTGCTGCCATGTCCAGGGTGATGTCCCACTGCAAAGGGTTGCTGGCTCTCGCCGTGCGAAAGGTCACACCTTTCCTCACTGTTGCTCTGTGAAAAGTTAAGAAGGAAAAGAGTGACATCTTGTTAGAATTCAAACGATGTTTTCAGACTGCTATAACTTCAATGTGACAGTTCCTTGTCAATCGTTCAATCATCACCGCTGTGACGTGCAAAGCAAAACAGAAGATTTGCTAACTTACGGCAAACAGATTGGTCTCAACATCAACAGAGACAAGACTAAACAGATGATGATAAAACCCCAAATCTGTCCAACCCTCATCATCAATAACAATACCGTGGAAGAGGAGACTCAGGAATTCATCTGCAGCGTCCGGAGCCTTCTAAGCCATCAAAAGAAGGCATAAACCACAATTAAAACCTTGCTAAAAATACTGGACTATGCTCTATGACTGCAAGATCTGGGGATCATTGCCAAACAATGACCTTAAAAAATGGAATAAACACCAAACTGAGACCATACACAAATCCATTCTGCAAATCCAACCTCCAGACCCGATAAAAAGAGAGCTATAACCAACAAAACAAAATGACAGAGAAGGGCTCCACAACAAGGCACTCACACACAGTGAAACTAGAGCGATGCCCCCTCGGCATAAAATGGCAAAAGGCAAACTATCTGACACATTGGAAAGAAGCAAGACAAAAACAGTAAATGCAACTGTCCCTAAACAGAGAATACACATTGGCAGAATATCTGAGAACTGTGGCGACCCAAAACAAAACAAAAAATATGAAAAGGGGTGTGTCTGTTTTTAGCCCAAGTTGTTTTCTGAGAAAAACTAATAGATTCAATGGAATGAATTCAGCATCATGCTATAAAGCATGATGAAATCTTGCAGGCTTTGCCTTCAAATGGTTAGTGAATGGTACTCTGACTTTGACCTGTTCACGGTCACATGGCCGATATACTATAAATGCACACTTTGTACACTGGGTGCTTTGGATGAATAACAGACTTAATCACAAATGGTCCACATTGACTACGGTATTTAATCACCTTCATGCTGGATAGCACATTAGGCCTCCATCTACTACCTTCTACAGCCTGATGCTGCACTTGTCCCCAGATCTATCCAAGTTCTTTAGTTTCCTTCTCCACAAATCATATACATCATCCCAATCCCATGGTTAGCATCCGGCTTCATTCTGTACATACTGTATGTCCAATCTACATAAACCCTCTGAGCTTGATTGCACTTTAGACAGTGGGGTCAGGCCAGTCATTATTGGAGACTGTTGTGGGCGAAATATCCCCAGTATTGTCCTAATAGTTAGGGAAAAGTTATGAAAACCTGGGAACTAAATCGTTAACAAGAAATTTACTCACCAATGTGTTTCTAATAGTGTCTAATAACATGTACTAAAATATTCAAAGTCAACACCCGTAGAAAACCTCAAAAGACGTCCTCTGTTGTCATTTAGTGTCCCAGAAATGAAGAAATTAGTTCACATTCACATCATAAGTGCTCTAAACAAACATTCAAAATCCTCAGTACTGCTGTTCCTTCCTGCTTGCTTGCCTGCTGCTGCACAGTGATACTACTGCCCTGCTGTCTGCTTAAACATCTGCTGCTCACCCTCCTCCACCCCAGCTACCACCTGTCCATCTGGATCTGCTGTTTTCAGTCCCTATGGTCAAGACTGTTGCATTTGATCTGAGTACCCAAAAAGCAGATCTAATTAATCTGCCAAACCACAAAAAATATATTGCTCATTTTGTATTCTATAAATATATAGTATAATACAGTATTATATTCATAGTAGGTCAAATATACAGGCAAGCATATATTCCACAAGCTCACAGCCACAAAGCATTTTTTTTTAGCTTGTAGATCATCTATTGGCATTATTGTATGTACAGTGGTAGTGGCGGTAGTGTGGCTGGATGGTAACCACAAGGTTGCCAGTTCAAACCCAGGCTCCCCCAGAGTTAGTGTCGATGTGTCCCTGAGCAAGACACTTTGCCCTCAATTGTACCTGATGTGCTGCTGGTCAGTAAACGGTTTCCACTGTCATTGGTGTGTGAGTGGGTGAATTGGATCCACAGTCTAACAAAAGGGTCTTGGATAAAGGCACTATATAAATGCACCATTTAACATTCCACAGTATAAGGTTTAAGTGGTTAAATAAATCCATCAATAATTTCCAATTGGTAAGTATTTCATTGCCCTCACAGCCGTATTAAAACGGGCATATAGACTATATGGGGCCGTGAACCGTTCTCGTTGCACAGACTTAGAAGAACAGTCAATCACGGGCTATTCTGCTCACAGAGTTTTTCATTAAAGAGGAGATAACATTTCATTTGAAGGAGAGACCAGAGAATTTTTCCTAAGGCCCTCTTTGTAATGGCCATGCACACATGGTTATTCATACTGTACTAATGGCCTGTAAGACTTTTTGGTCTCTCATTTGTAAATGGTAATCAGTATGCAGCTGAACATGCACACATGTCCCAGTGGACAAAGTAGAAATAGCATGCAGGATCATGTTAATGAGCTATTCTTCTGTAAGTACAAGACTTACGATCAAGACAAGGCCAGGGAGTTGAGACGTATGCAGAGTTCCTGTCCGGGCCTCTGAAGATTCCCTTTGTGCATATGAAATGGCATAAAAACCCATCACTAATTATCGCCGCTTTCGTACTGCGGTCTGCAGCACAAATAAATACATTAACTGGAGACTGGAGTTGTTTCTGCAGCCCAAAATAAATGGACTTGAGTCAAGTTGTTTCTAATGCCACAGGAAAACAACCACCCATGTATTTTCCTTCTCTTCATCGGCATACAAAGTCGTGTCAGTTTATCTCTGAATGATTGTGGTAAACGCGGCTGTGAAACAATGTTGAATGTATTATGGGTCCCCGAGGCAGTTTACACCATGATATAGGAAACATCCATCTGACACTGAGCACTTCTTCTTGGTTAATTGTGCGTGTGTGTTTGTCAGGGCATGGGGTGCGTACATGCATACACGTCTATAGTAGTGGTTGATGTTGCTTGCAATCTCACAATAGTTATGTATCACGCTACAGAGCCCAAGATATGATATATACGAGCCATTCTACCGAATGGGAGAACTTTTTATGCTAATTTGGAAATCCTTTGACCATATTCATGTGGCACCGGATCTAAGGGACACATATTTAGTAACGGCACAGTCGATTATCATGTTGTATCGTAAAGGGATAGTTCAGATTATTGGAACTTAAGTTGTATGAATTACTTGCCACTAATATAGAGGTGTCAACTGTATCAATTGATTGCCAAAGTCCCAAGGTGAGAGTTCTGCTGTGGTTTTGGTCAATATTAAGTGGATTCGCTCATTTTGTGGGGGTCCCTGGGGCCACGCAGTTAAAGTACATTAATACACAAATGTGGAACCCTTTAAGATAATAACCATAATTTATTAAAATGACAAAAAAAATAGTTTAGATACATTTAAATAGTGTTTTCATGACTTGAAATTTAGGAGTTAGAGTTTTGGACAGCCACCTCCCAAGTGTATTTTTCAAAGTGGGGCTGCAATTTGAATCAGTTATTAGCCAATAATGACAGTTGCACAACTACACAATTACACTCTCATTCTCACAGAGATATTTAAATTAAAATAAAATGTCTAAACATCTTAACAATGGGTCTGGGAAAGGAGGGTATTGCAACTTACAAGTGTGGTATATGATATGGTGCATTTATATAGCACATTAATCCAAGGAGATTTTACATATTCTGCATTACATTCATCATACACTGATGGCAGAGGAAACCATCCAAGGCACAACCAGCACATCAGAAGCAATTAGGGGCTCAGTGTCTTGCTCACGGACAACACTGACTCTGGGGTTTGAACTGGCAACCTTGCAGTTAGCATCTGATGACTCTACCCCTGAGCCACCCCTGCTCCTGGCTCTGATAACGTTAAACAGAGGTACATCTGTCAACAGTGATCACCCAGATAATTCATGGCGTCTATTGCAGTATCACTATACCGGTAGTAGCCCTTGATCGATTCCCTTATAGTCCAGGTGTTTGATCGATATGCAGCAGCGTATTGCGATATTGATTCATCAAATGCACCACTAGTTTCTACAAATGTTGAAATGGAGAAGCAGGGAGGTAACCATTGTATTTATACAGTACTATGCATGTGTACATGCATTTGCATATTCCACATCCATGCTTGCTGTGAGGACACTAGATAGAGGGCTCAGAGTTGCACTAATCTCGACATGAAGGTTTTTCCATTACAGCCACTGACATACTGTGCACACAGCGGCACTGGTTGAGATAACACAGTGCCATTATGTCACTGCACTATACTCCTCTACTCCTACTAAGAAATCAGCAGATTGATATTTGCATGGATTGATGAATCCAGTCTTTTATAACTAGTTCACACGCCAGGAAACGTTCACACAAACACTGCGGCGTGCGGATCACCTTCACCTTGAACTCGGAAACACGAATCAAAGCAGCGAATGAAAGGCAAAGCGAGAGTTGGGTTTCGTGTTTTGTTTGTGCTACTGTTGTGAACGAAGGTGACCGCGGGCTTCATACTGTGAATGATTAGTGAGAGTGACGACCAGGGAATGGAGAGGGTTAGGCATGGCCATTGTTAGCAGTCACACGGGTTCCCTAGAGACAGTGTAAGCGATGCACATATTGGGCAAGGACACACTGGGAGAATGGAGTAGAGAGAGAGGAGTGCGGGTCCTTCATTAAAACCAACTGGGGCTGCTGCACAGAGCACACTGCATGTTGGACGCCGGCATGAAACATGAGGGGAGGCAGAGAGCAAGTAAACAGAACCCTCCAGAACAGCACACATTGGAAACTGTTGCACTGCTGCTATTGTTTATTATTATTTTGTATCTTCTGAGAATCCAAGTTGCACATGCACACTTCACGTCACTTCACAAGGCTGATGCTGTACACACAAAAACAAAAAACTTCTAAAAGATCAGAAGTGCCTATAGTAATGTTTAATGCAAGTTTTTTCTCTCTGAGAGAATGCCGTTTAATACAGGCCTCCAAATCAAATAGGTTATTCCTGTGCTGTGCAAAAATTCCCCGGCCAAACAAATCAGGATCCGTCAGCGAATACTTACACTTTTTATTATTAAATCTAAGACAAAACAAACCTAAGCATCTTATTTCCCTTCTTCCACACAGTTATTGCATATTTCTATCTGTTGAAGAAGAAATAACGTTGAAAAGTCCGTACCCACATTTAGGTATTACGATTCGGATCCCGAATGTAATATTCAAATGACAAAAGGCAATATCACGATCAGGATATGATGTTTTTCAATACCGTGTCGGCCTAGCTAGTAGTATCCCAGCATCCACCATCCATTCAGCAAAATGCACGCACTCTGGGTCATGCTGAGGTCGATCTTGCGACTGGTCATTTGTGTGGCTATAGCATCTGGCCGCCGCTGCCGTCCAGCTATGTTTGCCCTACCAAAGATTAAATTCCCATTGACAATAAGGATGACGAAGATAAGAGGTCCCCTCACCTCGCACGGGTGTGATTTTTATTTTACACATTCGGTGTATAAAGTCAAGTCGTGTAAAGCTCGCAGAGCACTACATTAATCTAGTAATGGCTCTCCCTGTTGATAAAAAGAAAATACCCCTGTGTGTGTAGGAGCTGAGTGGGTCAGGGGGTTTTAACTAATAAAAAGTGACAGTAACAAGAAGGCTTATCGCAAGCCCTTTCTCCCTGCTCCACTGATTTTAAGGAAAGCCCCCCTCGCGACGGTGCAAAAAGAAAAAAGTATTTGAAAGCAAAGTGAAGCAGAACTGGGGCTTTTGTTAGCAGGCAGTGGGCAGGGGAGAGGGAGGCACCGGGGCAGGGAAGATGGATGGCTGTGGAGAGCGGAGCTGACACTGTGTAAGGAAGGCTGCTCTCAGGTGCTGCACCTGCCATCCGTCTCACTTTTTGACCAGGCCTGAGTGAGGGGCACAGTGGTTTCACATTCTACATATACTCCTTACTCACTTATCCACAACATAGGCCTGCACTGGGAAAGACTAGCATGTGCGCCCCCCGTCACGCACCCACGCACACACACACACTGTGTGCCGCGTCTCACACACACACACACACACACACACATGCGCACGTGCATGCACGCACACACACACACACACACACACACGGACACACACACGGACACGGACACGGACACACAAGTGGACAGAAACTCATTGTCACTATTGGGCAGACACCTATCTCAAACCTACCTTTTCTTACTGAATAACTATCCATTATAGGTCATAAATCATTCATAAACTGCTATTATTTCAGACATCCACTTCTAAGAAACAAAACGCAACAGGTATATTAATGAAAGTAAAGTGCTTAAAATGGGGTGGAAATGCCCTTTAAGTATGCCCACATAATGACCAGGGATATGCTCTAAAAGTGTACAAAACATGTTTTTCATCTCCTTATGTCTTTAAGGACTGTGCAGACCATTACCTTTTTCTTTCTAACTGTGCCCCCTATGGTGGAACTGAACACTTGGACAGCAATTTGCCGAGTGATGCTGAATGCATGACAACGGAGTCAGTCATTATTCAACAGGTAATTTAAAGGAACCAATCTGATTGAAGTAGGCAAGACGCTGTGCTTCATGTGAGCATGATGGAACACCTGTGATTTAAATGGCTTGGTGAAATGCTTCTGAAAGTTCTTCTGATTGTGATTATACGTCGTCAATGTTCAGATATGCTATTTCAGTACATTGACAGCTTAATCCTCACATACCGACATGAGTTAAAGTTAATATGCTATTGGAATGCTAAAGTTGCAACTATTCCTCTCCTTAATTTTTTATCCCCACAATTTTGTGACCCATTTTTATCACCCAGTGCCAATTCCTAATGTGATCCTTGGCTCTACACATCCTCTGCCAACCTGGAGAGGCAGCAGACTGGCCTTATGCTTCCTTCAGCACATGAGGAGTCTAAGTTGCCTTGTTTTCACCTGACAGGGGGGAGTTTCCCTGGTTGGAAATGGCGCGTGGAAGGAACACGTTATTCACACCAGTTCCGTGTGACCTTGGTAGTTTAGATGCAACTATTCCTCACTTGAGTTAAGAGTGTTTGCTACATATAATAATATATGCTCTTGAGACGTTATTCTAAAGTTGTGACTATTCCTTATTCAATAGCATGAGTAAATGAGGAATGGTCACTTTATATAATGGGAAACATATATCAACTATCCGGTATTCAAGGACCACTTCACCAGTTTCCAACCTGCCTTCATAAAATTTGTCCTCACTAATGATAAAATGGCACATATAAAATATAATGATAAAATACCACAATTATTTCCTACTCAGTCTGTGTCTTATCTGCCTAACAATGATGTCTCATGTGGGTAGGAAAAATGGGCTTATAACTAGATATAGTAAGTAACTAGTAATGCCCTGAACATAAACATAATCGCTAAATATGTATAAATGATTAGCATACAGTTGAAATAGTTTGGATTAACTATTAGGCATGGTTACATAACTCCTTAACCAACTGTTTACAAATACTTAAGAATTTAATAACTCATTAACCAACAATTTCTGAATGGTATAATAAAGTAATAACTATTTCTAACGGATAGTTATTCTTAAGTGTCACACACACAGACAGAGGGTAAAACAGACTCTCTCCCCATGCCTTCAGCCTGGTGGGGACAAAATAATACCAACTGGTGGAAGCAGTGTGTGTGTGTGTGCACCTGCCCCAACATTCCCAGAGCGGATTGTATGCACCCTCCCTAGAGACCAAGGACAAACCTTTAACATACATTTTTCACATGTGCCTTTTAGAGTGTCGCCAGGAGGCAGACTTTTGTAAAATACATTTTTTTGGGAATACTACTCCACATACTGTCCAAAAAATCCTGCCGTGTCTTCAGATCTGTCTGATTTCACAACTTCCATTCTCAATGGCTCACATCACATTAGCTTCCAAACTTTGCAGGATTGGCCCGTTAAATCCTCAAATCATGAATGATCTCTAAACCCAATGCATGGACCACAACACTGTTACATGACCTTCTGCACAGGGAGAACAACCTGTGAACATTCAATCACCCTGACAATATACTGTACCATGTAGGAAACACAGCAAACGCCGTATGGTGTGTTCCAGATTTATATTCTGCGTTAAGCTGTGCCTGATAGGCCAGATGCACTTGAACATCAAGGCTGCTATAAAAGGTGCAACATGGAGTTAGTAATTGCTCCACTGATAAAATTAGTGGCCCCACATTTGGCTCTGTGCATCACCACAGGTTCTGGTTGCCACCAGTGAACCCCAATGCAATCAGAAACACATTCATTATGCAAGCAAATGTCCATGGTGTAGCCAGCCCGATGGCCTGCCATCACCAGCGTGTTTGTCATACTTAAAGAGCACTTTGGAGAGTCGAGGAGACTTTCAGGCCAATGCTACCGCCAGATGGACGCATCCAAAGCACAGTAAGTGGATGTAAGTGTCCCATTTGTCAATTATGAGCTTCCCTGGCAAGAGCTTCTATACAGTACTACCCTGGTGATCAAGAAGCTCTGTAATGCTTTTGTTTCTTTAACAAATCGTGCGAAGTGAGGGCTGCTCTTATCATCGTACATCATCTCAGTCTTGCCAATTACAATTTGCAACCTCGCTTTTGTCTTCAATGTTTGTCTTTATACACAATGTTTTGTTTACACACTTTTGTTTTTACTGTAATGCATTTCTATAGTGCCAAGGCACTTTACATAGATTGTACATTAGACCCCCCCCCCCCCCACACACACACACACACACACTCACGACAGATTGTCTAGCTCATGGACACTTTGACACTAACTCAGGGGGAGCCGGGTTCGAACTGGCAACCTTGCGCTTCCCATCTGGCCACTTTCTGCCCCTGATCCACCACCGTTTACACAAACACTCAAAGCTGGCCATAGGCAAAGAATGTATACAGTAAGTATATTGATGACATCTCAAAAGCAGTCCCATATCTCCAGACTATAGCTTCCTAGTACAGGACACGAATGAATGAATGAATGAATGAATGAATGAATGAATGAATGAATGAATGAATGAATGAATGAATGAATGAATGAATGAATGAATGGACGGGCGGGCAGGTAATAAAAGTGAGTAAAAATAATTAGGAATTGAGTTCTGTGTCCTATTATTGTAGTTGTTTGTGATGTGGTTTAAGGGGCTTCCAGACGGCAACGATAAACGCCGGCGTTAACGACGGGCGAGTTTTTTTATGCCGGCAGTGCCGAAATAAGAAAATCGCCCGTCGATAAACGCTACGCGTTTTATGCCGGGAGGGGAGGGGAGGGGGGCGGACGAAATGCGTGGCTCAGAAGCCAACCAAGCCAACAGACTACCAACTTCCCAGACAACTTCCAGTCAAGCGCTACCTGATCATGATCACGCTGAATTTACAATTCATTTACAATGAATTAATGACTCACCAGTCACCAATAATGATGGCTGCAGCCGTAGAGGTTGACATTTGAAAGTAGACTATAGTTATTCCAAGTTGCGTAGGTTAAAATAAAATCGGCAGCATCCATCACGGTTTAAATATGTTGTATAATAAACTCTGCTGGCTAAAAGCATGTAACCAACATGCTTCGTCATAGCGTGACCGTGACACAAACTCACAACACTTCGCGCAATAATGCGTTGTAAATAGAACGTTAGAGCAGAATTGCCACAACTCACGTCGTGGCTCGGCTCAGGGTCGGATATAGAGGGGGGGCAGGGGTGGGCACAGCCCACCCAAACGTGCATCCTGCCCACCCAATGAAAGGTAATATCAGTGGTTTTCAACCAGTGGACCACTAGTGGTCCACAAAAGCCGAATAAATAGTGGGCCCTGGTATAAAAAAATGTTCAAAAGCACTGCTTCTTATGAAAAACTTTGGAGTTGCCCACCCGCCATTCTTCCAGCCCACCCTAGTAGGGCTGGCTAGATCCTGCCCTGGCTCGGCTGCGCCAGAGCCTTAAATGATTAGGGAATCCACTCCCAGAACAGAAACGGTGAAGTCACTGTGCAGGTCTACTGGTAGAGTGGGTCCTCATCGTCCTCATTATGTTGTATGTTTGCTATAAATCGCCAAGCGTTTTACAAAAAGTTCACTGAAATTGAACATGAATTGAACTCGCGCGCGCGTGCTCGTTTCGTGCACGCGCGCGCGATAAAAATCAGTGACGCTGGGCGGAAAACGACCGACGATAAACGCTTTCTTGAACGCGGGTCGATTTTTGAACTTTTGTGCTAAAAAAACGCCGTCCCCATTGAGAATGAATTAGAGTGGGCGATTTATTCCTCGCCGTCTGTAAGCCCCTTTACTGTGATTTTAGAACAGCTAAGGGGCGTTGTTAATTGCCTTCATAAAATGGTTTACATATAGTGCAGTACAATACTCAGCATGGTTTCATAAAATAGACACTACAGTACAATTTGTGATAATTCATACATAATATATAATCTTTACTTCAGCGGCATCAAGCGGAATAGTTGCCAAGCAACCCACGTTGACTCAGCAACGCACTGATGTAGTGGAAGGCATGCTTATACTGATGGAAAGGATAGTTTGGCTTCGTTTTGGTGATTGTTTCAAATTCAACAACAAGCTCTTTCTCAGCACAGGTATGGATGTATGGAGAACTTTGTGTCTTGACTTTTCCATCCCCTTTTCTCCTTTTTAAATGTCCTTCTCTATCCTGTCTGTTTGCTTTTACCACTCATCCATGCAAAGTTCAACTACTAACTTCCCCCGGTCCTGTAACTGGGGTCCTCATCAGACATGCTCCATATATGTCCAGACGTTATCAAACCCAAGACACTCAAGACAATGCCCCCATTGGCACCCTGCTCTAACATACCACATGATGAGCTCACTTCATCAAACCCTGTACACTCAAGCCACTCTCCATATATGGACAATACATATAATTCATTCCATATGCCCCTCATGTTGGCTTATCATATGTACAGCACATGACACAGAGAGAGAGACCTGGTGACACTGCACCGTTCCCCTGTACAGTGAAGCACATCCAATCACACTGGAACACAACACAGAAATAATGATGGGAATCCTGCCTTGAATTAAAGAGAGCTTCTATCATAGATAATCCCTGTAATTTTCGCAACAGGGATCAATACAAACCTGGAGGCAAATTGAAACGCCCATTGAAACTCACAGCATAATGACCAACAAGACACTCATCTCAGGTCGATGACTAAAAAATGTTTGAAAAAGCTCTTGCATGTCATTCTCTGCCAAGCTCATTTAATGTAATCTTCCCCCACTTAATAACACACCTATCATGTCTAGGGAAAGCAATAATCCATTAGAAATCCCATTTCGCCCAGTATTCTTTTTTTTCTACCATGATGCAATAGAAGCATATTAGGGAGGGGGACTCATTACTGATCGCTTGAGAAGAATTGCTTGTTGAATTCTGTACGGCCAATTAATTTAAGAACCACTGAAATTACACGCCACTCTGCAGTGAGTTTTGAAATTAGAAAAATAATAAAAAATAATACACACACACACACACACACACACACACACACACACACTGAATGACAATGGAATCTGTCCGATCTTTATATTAAAGTAGGTAAAGCCAATAGTTCATTTTCACGGTTCGATCTTCATTTCTGTAGCAATGCAAGCTTCTGCACCAGACGAGGAACAAGGAACAATGGCTTACCTCAGAGTGAAGTTGACAAGCTGAGCAGAGCTGGCCATGAGTATGTAGAAGGTAGAGATGTCCGTCTTCTTCAGGACCTTGGAGGAAGTCCGAATAACAATCGCGTTCCCCAGCTTGAGTCTCGACAGGGTTGCCATTCCTTTGGGCACCTGCAGGAGGAGCACACTGCCGATCCTTTGCATGGGGGTGACTGGGACATACCCGGACCGTGGTTGTGAGGCGCCCCGCTGACCTCCGTCCATCGCGCCACACTTCCCGTCCACACTAGGCCGCGCCTGGTAGTATACTTCTACGGGGTTTCCGCCGGAGGTGGTGGCCAGTCTCTCCCGGCCGCCGGCGCTCCTCTCCAACCCGGGGGCGAACCAGCTCAGATCGGGGGCCAGCTCGGCCATGCACGTGCCCCTCTCGCCGCCCATGGCGCAGGAGCCCCTCACCTCCTGGGTCTGCCAGAAGGCGTACACGGTCACGCACGGCAGCTCGTCCGCGGGGCCGTCTCCTCCGCCGACCCGGTCTCTCCCCGCCACATAGAACAAAACCCGCACTTTAGGCCTCGAGGAGAAAACCCTCGGGGTCAGCAGAAAGGAGCGGATTTTCCAGTTGTAGGTGGAGACCGCCGGGGCGCTGAAGAGTCGCACCGACTGAACCAGGTCCAGGGGCACCGCCTGCTCCGTGGACAGGGGGCCGTAGCTTACGTTGACGACAGGCTGTTGGCTGGCTCGCAGGATGACAAAGGGCTGCGTGTGGCTCCGCATGCTGAAGTTCCTCATGAAGTCCTGCCCGGCTTCTTTCAGGAAGAAGTAGTCGGCGTCGCGGACGTCGTAGTTGACCGGCAGGTAGACGGGGTAAGGCACCGGGCTCTTGGGATTGTCTGTCAACTCCCGACTGTCCAGGTCTGCAAAGAAAACATGTACAGTACTATCACAAATACCGGCATAGACACAAAACATGTGAGTATTTCTATGATGTTCACTGGTAGGTTATGCTCAGCTTTTGCATGGAACATTGAGAAAGACATGTGCTTATTAGAGGTGCTTATGGTAATAAATATAATCTTATAGGCAGCATACAATAGAATAAATAGAGTTAACACAAGCAACATTTCTGGAGCTAATTACATTAGTACTAAATCAAACAAATGAAAGCTGACAGTGATCAAAATAAATCCTCAAGGTGAATATTGCAGTGTACAGCAAAAGAAACCGAGGAAACCAGCCGTTGTTTCTAAGGCAGCAGCAACTATAGGGATGAGAGAAATCCTGTGCAATAAAAATACAAATCTGACAGTGTATTAAGCATTCAAATGTATTGAGGTCGTAGGGCATTAAAGGTTTTGTATACGTTTATTCACTGAAACCTTCCACTATAGGAAAGAGAGCGATATAATGGGGGCAAAGTTGAAAGCATCCGGATTAAATGGAAATAACGGCACAATGGAGCCTCTGCAAGAATATTATTATAATATAGATTGTAGGCCTAAATGGAATTACAGGATGAACAAAATGGATTGTACCCAATCGAGTCATGGAATAATTACGTACTGTGAAGTGACCTATGTTATATCTGAGGTTTCGCTGCAGTTTGCAACACTATAGTACTATAGTTTTTATTACCGATACAGGTCGAATCCAGAGTTGCAACACCCTCCATTGGCAGCCCGAAATAGAAAAGTCTAATCTGCTCGACTTAAACTGCTTTAAACTCGCCAGCATTTCGACGTGACAAAAGCTTGAATTATGCTCCTCCAATCTGCATAACGTTTGTTTCATATAAATCGTGCTGAGATTGGACTTTGGAATGGCAGAAGCCACTGACTGAACGGCCATGCATAGTTGCGTACCGCTTGTTTTGAATTTGCACATAATGCAGGAGGCAACTCTGGCAGCATGAGGCGTTAATGAAAATGAGCGCTCCCAAACAATTGGGATGATCACAATCACAGCATTTCTGTTTTGAGGCGACGCATTTCCCAATTACGGCAGATTATCTCTTCTGATGAATTGTATTCAAAATAAAAAGCCGTCTAAAAGTGTTAAACAGGGACATTGAAAACAAGGTTAAGTGCAAGTTTAAATTACAACAGGTATTTATTATTTTATTTTATTTTGAACAGAAGGGACATCCCGGTAATTGGTCTCTTTGTAGGTATATTAGGTGCTGAACACCTGTGCCAAAGTCTGCTGCTAGGCCAGGTCTACTGTGGTGATCAGGAGCTGTTTCCAAGGAGATATGAAATGTGATTCAGGTAGCTTTGCCCCCTCATAACATTGTGTCTATGGGGCAGGTAATTTTAAAATAACAATTAATTTCCCCTTGATTCTCATAGTTTTTGTTTGTTATAAATGTCATGTAAGATGCTTGCATACTTAGTGTATAATGGACTTTCATGTAAGAAATAACATTAAGCAGTTAGCACCCTGCATCAAACTTTGTAATCAAACAAACGGCTTGTAAAATATTTTGATTGAGCAGATCACCTTAGAAGGTACTGAAAAAGTTCAATTTTCGCTGTAGCAACATGAACCAGTGAACAACGTGTAATCTGGTGGCCTTGTTAGCTACTTCAATAACCCATTTTTGTTCATGAGCCGGAAACTAGTAATCTGCTGGTCGTGACCCTAGTCTATAGTGACAGAAATGCTAATATACTAACCGGGATATCATGTTTTATCAAGCTGTTAACATCATCCCTCACTCTGCAACTGCATGATGTGACATACCTTGTAATTTAATTATGTTGTGCTAAGAGGTTGCACACTACCCTCCTCACCCAATGCAGGGACCCCCCCCCCCACCACACACACACACACACACACACACAGACACACACACACACGCACGGCCCTTCCCCTCTCATATAACAATGCATATCTTCCAAATGTCATGTCCACAGCCAACTCCATCCTCGCTTGAATGTTGCGTGAAGAAGGTTATCCTGTTCCTGTCCTCTTTCTACCAAAGCCATAGAGTAAGACAGGGTTACGACATTGAGGGGGAAGAAAACAGCATGGTCACATGGTTCATGTACTCACACAAGTTCAAACTTCCGGTTTGTCTCTTTTCAATAGAAGTCCAGGCATTAAAGCCTGGCCCCATGAAACAGACTTGTAGTAAATCTGTCTTTCTCTATGGCTCTGCTTTCTACTAATTTTGAAATATAGCCACAATCAAACCCTCTCTGTTCACCTCAGACATCAACTAAAGTCATTCAAGAAAATAAAGCAGCAGTCACAGTGCCATAGCCTGGCCGGACAGCTGCTTGTCCTGCCTTTAAGGCTACAGTCTCCTCATAAATGGTAGCGAATAGCAGCGAATTGTCTCAACAGTGCAGAGTTGTTGTCGTGGTCCGAAAGTCTTCATTATTATTTTTTGGGTGTGCACGGATAGAACTAGTAAACAGTGTATCGGTTTGCAATTTCCCGTCGCACTGCGACAAATGTGTTTAGAAGCGAAATGTCAAATTGAAAAAAAAAAGTATGCCAGGGAATAGAGGGAAACATCTGTCACTGATGACTCCCTCCCTCCCGCCAATGAGCAGGGCTCAGAGCTTTTATTATGGAGGGTACATCAGCCCTGTCCCCCACGGTGGATGTTGGATATGTCTCTGATTTTTATCTTCAGAACTTCCCCTGGGGAAGAGCCTATAGGAATTGAACAGCTCCAACTATAAACAGCGTGATATGTCACACGGTTCAGAATGTCAACACAGCACCAATAAGGAACATGTCTGTGTACATGTCTGTGTTCAACATAGGCCGGGGTGTGACAGATGTGCCGGCTACCAACCCTGGCAGCAGATTGCTTTGATTTCTTTCTATTTATTTTTTTACTCGTCTCCCGGTCTCCAGCAACACGTACACTTGTCACTTTTTACAGCGTGACTTTTTAACAGGTCAACGCATTCCCACTCTGCTTTCCCGTTTTCCCCGAAGACAAAACATCTTCAAAGATCCTCGAGAGGGCATCGCTACATCACCGTGTAAACATGCTAATAGCTTTGAAGATACAGTATCGGCCAAAAAATAAAAATAAAAAACAGCATCCCTTTGCAGACTCCATTTCTGCTGTCTGACAAGTTAGCAGAGGCATTCTTTCCCCCCAGTGGCACCGTTTCATTTATTCTGACAAGCAAGCAATTTAGGAAGAACTTAAACGGTCCTCTCAACATGGCAGCCCTGCCCCTCAGCTGATAAACAAGGGAGCAAATCCACTCCCCCATCTGTTCAGAGCCTTTCAAATCACTCATCTCGCAGGGACTCCTTCCTTCTTGGCCGCCGACCCAGAAGGCGGCATCTCAACACGTGCCTGTCAGCGGTGTGCCAGTAAAGATGCTCACCTCTGGAAAAAAAACACACACAAATTCTTGTTGGCCTAGAATTGAATCCTGCCAACATCGCTTCCTTCCTGTTGTGTCTCCCTGTCAGCCAGCCTTCCCACTGTCTCCCGCAAGAATGGTTGGGGGGAAATAATTGGAGTGGTGAATGAACCCGCCATGCAGGCCTTCCAACATGGCTGTGGACATGTACTGTGTCGTACGTTGAGCGCTCCCACTCATGCAGACTTTACACTTTCATCAACAGTTTTCTATTTGTCTTTTGCTTGAGACAGCATGTCATCGAGTAAACGGACGGACAGGGTGGAAACAAGAGGCAGTTTCCCTTTTGAAGTCCTGTGCTCCGGCTTACAGTAGGCTTACAGTATGATATGCCAGGTTAATCAAATCTGTCAAATGGATTGAAATGTTTATCCCTTCCAGATTAAAATGGTCTCTGAGTTAACGGTGGTTCAGAGTTTTAATCCAAAACCAGATATTCATTGGAGGAGATTTAACAGTCGGTTGTTCAAACGATATTTTGTCGCGCTGTCCGAGCTCCTGGGAGGTGTGACAAAGTAAAATACAATATACACACTACACTGCATGTAATTGCAACATAACTTAAACGCGTCACTGAAAAAGCGTTTGAACAGAGATGTTCCTTTGCATTTAGGATTTAATCTACAAATGGTAGGATGGTTTGAGATGTCCTACTGTAATGTTCATTGAGGTCTACACTACACTTTCTGTTTACACTGGTTGTTGATATAAAACAACGGCTCACAACCACAGGCCGGCTTTTTATAATGTAACAGTTTGAGTGCCAAGTAATTTCACTACCACTGTGCCTAATGAAACATCTCCAATAAACAAATCACTGCGGGCGAAGCTAAAGAGTACATTCTGATGCACAGACCCATTATGAGCCTCTATACTGTAGTACTCCGTTCGTCAAATGCAGAGTGACTTCTTTTTATTCAATATAACATTCCTTGCCTATTATCACGTATATACAATTAATCTTTGTATCATTCGATTACTAAGTACAAAGCCTGAGCAACCCTGTGCATTCTAATGTGCTGTAATGACTTATACCATATGTGCTGCAAAATAGCTTGCAGGAACAATCTGACTTCAGATGGCATCAAGGAGCCCCGCCATGGAGGTCTGACACTGCCTGTTAAGCAGCCTTAAAGTATGCTCTGCTGCACAATGGTGGAAAACCACTAATGCAGAATTAAATTGATCAACTTTCGGATTGTGCAGCAGAGCAGACATTAGGTGTCTAAATGGTTTCTAACAGGGCTAATCTGTATCTGTTACCTCAGGTTCATTTGTTCCAAAAGAGTTGGTCGCATACAACTGCTTACAGCTAGACCTGCATAAACTCTTTCCAGGAAACATGACAGGGCGAACATGGCATGATGGAAGAAGCACTTCCTGACTTAGGCAAGTCTCTTTGATCACTGGAATTCTCTTGGATAGCATTATATACTCTTATCATATGATATAGACACCAGGCACATATAAACAGTCAAACAGGATGCGGCAATAGTGGCATAGGGAAGACAGGTTTAAGATCAAGGAAGGGAATGGAAATTGAGATAGAAAGGAAAAGGAGGGCAGATAGAGAGGGGGAAATTGAGGCCCATGTGCTGGAATTGCTGTGTCCAGTGAGATTCTTAAAGCAGCTTTTAAAAAGCAGTCTTATTATGAGTTCTCTTTTTGATCATCCCTTTTTTATCCGTACAAATCAGCCAGTCTATAATCCCTGGAAATAGCTATCTTAGGGTCAGTTATTTAATCTTGCTACACAGCCATGTCCTCACTCTTCAGTCACTTGTACTTGGTGTTGTTTACTGTCTGTTTGTGAAAATGTTACTGTGCCTCAAAGGTAGCCTGGCTAAAGCCACACCGAATTAACTGTTGGCAAAGCTAAATTGTACAACCATTTCCTACTCCACAAAATCAAGGTGGTCCAATCACAGTACTCAAACATATTTGAGTACTGTGTCCTGATTGGCCACCCCAATTTTGTGTAGGAAATGGTTGTACAATTGAGCTTTTCCAGTCAGACCAATCTGCTAACAGGCATTTTTTGCCAACAGCTGATTCGGTCTGGCTTTAGCCAGGCTACCTCAAAGGTTAACCAATAGACTTCCTTTGGGGTGGAATATTGGATATTGGATCTCATACATACGTACATGCATAGTAGCCTATTAAGGAAAGTTTCAACTTATTGTGTGGGCTAACTTCATAAATTTCCCAACACACACACGCATGCGCGCACGCACGCGCACGCACACACACACACACACACACACACACACACACACACACACACACACACACACACACACACACACACACACACACACACACACACACACACACACACCAATCAACAACTCTAAACAGGTCTAGCTGTCATTGGCTTCATGTCACTAATGAGATTATTAAACCCTCTGTTTCAATGAACTCCATTCTTCCTACGCCTAGTCTAGTCAGTGATTATAGGCTTCAACTCCTCAAAGAAACTGGTGTTTTTATGTGCCCGAGGTGAACACACCCAATACAATTCAATTGAAATGGCTTCATTGGCTTGCATTGCCAAAGTAAAAACACCCTGCAGTTGCCCCACACCAAAAGATCAATATACTCCAGTAGGCCAATATTACAGTAGAACTATCACCAAGATCATTAACACGTGCTGCATGATTATGGTTTAACGATAATCGATACAATTATAGGCTATAGGCAATTATAGAGCTGGTCACAGTCGCTGATTTCTCTCATTCTCAATCCACATCACATGTAAATATCATTGGTTATATTTTCTATGGACAGACACCTACCTTGTGTGAGAACTATCACGATTGTCGCTAAGAGTATACCGGTACGTAAGATCCTGGAGCTGTGGCGGTGATGATAACTCATTTTGGCACGCGGAAAGGTCCGATATTCCATGAAAGTCCACCGAGGTTGTTTTCTTCCCTATAGTTTCAGCAACCTGTGCGGATTAGCCTACATTTCTGTTCTCATACTTAACTAAATGACACCTGTGGGAACAGTAGTGCGGTCCGTATTGTACAGGTGACAACATGACAGTAACATTTGAGTTAAGTCCCCAAATGCGTAAAAGTGGTGCGTAAAGACTGAGCGACGTTCGGCGCGCCTCACGAAATAAGCACGTTCCGTTAACACGCGCAAAAACCTGTGGATCATAAACGATAGTTTATGATCAAAACAATTAATCGAAATCTATTTTCACTTTTTTCTTTCCTCCGTCCCCATTAAAAAACAAAACCAAATCACGATTCAGCTCAAATCGCGTCGACACATTCCAGCGCATGTCAGCAGCCACCGTTGGCTGTTGGGTCACTACTGTGGTGGTGTCAGCCGGCTGTTGTTCACAGATCACTGACTGTCCTGTGTGAAATCCTCCGTGGCACTAAACCCATCAGCTGTCACAGGACTCATCCGGTGATAAAAGCATGGGAGAGACTTCAAGAGAGACCAATGCGCTGCGCTGCTGGGACTTAACGAGACGTCGCTCGAACGTAACGCGAGACTCTGCTGGTCTGCTTTACTGTCTCTGTAGGTGCTGTTTGTTATTCGCCGTTCTTCACAAATTATGCAGGGGTTTTCAACCATTTTCATACCAGGGCCCACTATTTATTCAGCATTTGAGCCACGGACCACCATTAGAGGACATTTTCACACCGCAAAGTTTTTTTTTCCCCCCACAATTCCAGGCTGGATTTTGCAAAGTAAACAAAACAGTCAAACAAAGATCAAAATGAACATTAATCTTCTACATTCTCTGGTTGTGTAGGCTAATTCACATGATGAATATTTTAACTCTTGAGAGTTAAAACCAAAGAGTTAAAACTAAATGGACTCACAAAGGGTCCATTTGGTTTCATGTCTCAGAGTTACATCTGGTTGACCAACTTTCCATCATTTAGCTGGGGACCGCCTGTAACCCTCGCAAGGACCACTGGTGGTCCCCGGACCACAGGTTGAAAACCACTACAACAATGCATTTGAAATATCCGGGAGTGCACAATTTGAACGTCACGTGATAATTGTAAAAACTATATTTTTAGCTACCAATATACATTTATAATAGTGTATTATTTATATATATATATATAAAATAAATACTTTTAGCTAAACTTCAACCAAACTGGAAAATGTCACTAAAGTTTTCTAGCATATGGCCACTTTCCGAAGTCACCATTATTGGATACACAGTGTGCAGAATGTGCAGAATGTACATATAGATATAAGATTTAATTCACTGGTGTCTAGTGTAAAGCTACAGCCACACACCTGTATGTGGCAGCCACAAATGATGTGCAGGTGAAAGCAATTAAAGTAATTCATAGCAGGTGCTGATTTCTTTTTCATCTTGGCTCTCAAGTCTGATTTGATTTTTTTTCATCCTTAGGAAATTACCTATAAAGCAAATGTGGCCATTGGATGGGCAGATGTGATCACTGTTAACTGATTAGAGGTGATAAATGGTATAATAGCTTGAATTAGTGGGCAATTAGCATCAGGCGGATTTTTAGTGCCCTCTCATGGCCGGCATGGGGGTGTTAAAGGTGCAATAAGCAGTAAAGGTCTACTACAGCTATGTGATGTGATTTCATTTGTGTTAAAGGCTTTATACATTATTTCAGAATCATCGCAATAGATTTGTTCAGTAACAGGAATCTCACCCTCTGCCCAGAATTTGCTAATAGCAAATACATTTTCAGATTGAGATACCAGAATAGCTCGAATCTACCTTTTCGCAAAACATTTTTGTTTTAACCACAGAAACATACAGTACGTATTTGTTGTAACATTTTATAGGCTACCTATATGATATTTTGTTGTTAAACTTTAAAACTAATATATATACATAATTCTTTTATTATTACTATTTGCCAAATACTGTTCTTTCTTCTCCTGCAGAACATGGTGGATATTTTTCATAAGAAAAATATCCTCAGGCTTGTGAACAGCCCTGCCAGAAGTTCAAAGTTTGAGCAGGGAAAAAATCCAAACAACTCTAGTGGCATAAATTGCAATGCCTCGTTGATGGGTTCAGTCAGTGTCACTGACTCAACCAATATTTTTCATTGCACAACATGTTTTATACTAGAATAATTGGTGTTTACTAACTAAAGGATGACCCACAGGAGATCTATGACTATGACCACACTTCTCAGGATGTGTGAGACGGCTGGGAGTGAGTCTTGTGTGTGAGCTGCACCTCAACACCACTGTGCTACAATGTGATAAGAAGCAGCAGCAAAAGCAGCTAACTGCAATCTAGCATGGTGGGACTGCTGCTGCAGGGAGCTGCAGAGCAGGGGCGTTTTGCAATTAGGCAGAATAGGCAGTAGCCTGGGGCGCCATGAGGGGAGGGGGGACCCAAGGGCGACCACCAGAAATGCTTTAAAAGGATGCCAGCCTCACATTATACTTGTCCTAGAATTGAACATTTAAAACACATAATATGTTCTTTAGTTTAAAAATAGTTCGTAACTTTATCCCTTGGGGGCGCCATTTTACTGTGCCTGTCATAGGTATGACGTCACAGGAGATTTTCCCTGGAGCCCCACTAACCAAATGGACCCTTACGGATTAGTTTGGACACGGGGGGAACATGCAAACTCCACACAGAAAGGCCTTTTCACCATCCCCGCCTCGGGTATGGCCACTGATGACGTGGACCAGGAGACATTCCACCAGCACGCACAGCAGCATCCCTAGCGGGAATCGAACCACTAATCACTGTTCCACCGTGCCCACAAAAAGTTTTTTAATGTCACAATCCCTAGAAGAGGGTGCGACTAAATAAATAGCAGAAATAGCAGTTCTACACACTCAATGCGTTGCAGCATGACACACTGAGAGCTTGTAGATCAGCTACTTTAAGGGCGCGACACAGCAGTCTTTATCTGCTGGAGAAGCGGTGTGGGATATGGATTTCGAACAAAAACAAATTGGTTCAACGAAAATTGCTGCATTCAAGTTCAGGGAACTACAGGGATAAAAGCATATTCTCTTGAATGTTGCCTTCCGGTATGGCATGGAACGGAGTGGCATCTGCATTTATTCACCGTAATAAATAGCAAAAAATGGCCTTTCGAGATCACAAATGCAGCATTTACTAAACCCTGCATTTCTTATCTGGGAAGGACGGTTGTTGTTTACTGGGCTTGAGCCCCCTTTGATGTCTATATGTGTGCATGCGCCTGCTGCTGCCGCATGCTGTACTTCTGCTGTGGGCTCCGTCATGATCCTGGCTTACACTGTAACGTCTAGAGAATACTACAAATGCACCCATTGCTTACATCTGTGCTCGTCTGTGCTGTGCAAAAAGGTGAAAGCCCAGACTAAATCATTGGCCACGGTGGCCTAGAATAGGAGGGGCCGGGTTTGACTGACAGATCGGTGAAATACAATCAGGGAAACTCACTTATCTGAGTCGGTCCTCACCTAGGGCAAAATGTTTTCAGGTTAGCTAAGTCTAGTCAACTATTATTACTACTACTACAGCCAATAGTCTACACCAGGGGTGGGCAATTATTCTTCCCAAGGGGCCAAATGAGATGCAGACAATATTGTAGAGGGCCGGGCCAAAAGCCTGAACTAAATTCTGTGTAATAATAATTTAATTTCTATATACGTAAAAGTAGTAAATGGCATTGATTTGACACCCTGGTAAGAGTATATGTCATTATTAAGCAATGAAAAGGTGAGGTTCTTTCCAAAATCTCCAAAACAATAGTTCATGGCAGGAAAAGTGTGTGTACTTGAATAAAGGTTTGGTATTGTATGTTGTATTTTCTATTCTCCAACTACCCTTTCACAGCCGGTCAGTCAGCCAAAAGCTGAAAAAAGCATAATGCCCAGGTGTGGTCTACACACTATGGGAATTGGGAAGCACGGAAATTATTCTGAAAACATCCCCATGCCTAAATGTAATGAATTCACTGAATGCACAGTCAGGCTTCAAAATTTGTTATTGCTGACCTTTTTATTATCAGGGTGTGTCAAATATATTATATAAACCCGTTCAGCATTCATTTCTAGTAGGCACAAATGTGCGTGCAAAATGGAGATTTCAAAACAACTTTTAAAGTAAAGTCTCATAGCAGGACCTGTATAAGCTGCAGAGGCAGGGAACATGCCGATAATAATATCTGCCACAAATCTGTTATGATGAACAGTTAGAGGACAAAAAAAAGACAACAGAGCCTCGGGATATGCGAGTTGCGGCGTTGACATAGATGGATGTCACGACAGATATGTGCCGGAGTTGTGGCTGTGTCCATAAACCTGTGATCGATGCGAACGCCACAAGGAGGGGAATGTGTTTTCAATGCACATCATCCCATCCCTGCACAGTGATGGACAGATGTAGTCTATTGCTGACATGTGTTTACATACACACACGTCGCTCTAAACACTCAGATGCTCATTATTATTCCGAACTCACGCAAACAGGCGGCAATACAATTTACATGTGCTTACAGAAAGCGTTTGCCAAAATGTACTCTTCCAGAGAACAATGTACCAGCATTGTCAGTCTGAGATGGAATGACAACCGCACAAAAGGGACTGACACATTATCATTCAACACAAGCGGCACACGTCATCTGGTAGCGCGAGGTGCAGAGCATCATAGACGAAAACTAGGAAATTGTTGCAGATCCCCACCAGGCTTGATCCTATGACCCCACAGATAATATCTACCCATTAGTGTGAGTTTTGGTCGGAATGAGTACGAGTAGTAGCAAAAAGGGGGTTTTGAAGAAAACACAAAATTGTCTGGCACAAAGTGATGGGCCAATATGTGGAGTTGTGTCATGAAACAAATGGAAACAAATATTTTTGATTGTGTGCGTGAGTGCATCGTCTGGTCGGTCTGTCTGTCTCACTCTCCCTCTGTCTGTGTGAGAGAGCGAGAGTGTAAGAGAGACACACATGGGACATGTACAAGCCACCAAATTATCACCACACAATGCATTGGGTATCTTGTAGATGTCAGGCCCTGTCATGCTAACAATGCGTGGTAACATAGCATGTCATTATCATACCGACATGATACTGAACAAGATCATGATATAAATGATACCACGGTCACCCCAGATGCATCTCGCACCTCGATTTTTCCGCCGATCTCACAGACTGCTCAGTCCGACAGCTCTTATATTCTTTATTTTTGTCTTGCTGGGAATGAGGCTAGAAATAGGTTTAGGCATAGTCTTACTGAGGTTAGGTTTAGGTATAGGGTTAGGTTTAGGCATAGTTTTACTTTACTGAGGGTAAGGTTTAGGTATAAGGTTACAGTAGGTTTAGGAATAGTTTTACTGAGGTCAAGTTATGGGGTTCTAGGCTTAACCATTTAAGCATAATTTGCTTAGATTACTTGAAGAATACCAGACGACGTAGTTTCGCCAGCTGTACGCTTGGGTTGATTTGGTAAAGGGGCAAGTCTCCTGGTATTTGAGAGAGCCCTCGCGACCTTGAGGACACTCATCCCGTGCCCAATGATGGCGCCTCTGGCTTCTACTGTATACACCCTCTGGCCTCAGTGCTTCTGAACATGTGGTGTTACCCTGGCCAGAGAGGGAAGCGGCCAGGCCTCTGACTCTCACTTCCATGCCCTGCTGACTCTCGATAGGGTGGTGCACCAGCCTGGCTGGCCCATTCTCCACACAGCCATGCTGGTGGGAGTCTGAGCCGAAATATGCCGCTTTCTTTCTTCCCACCTGCAAAGTTATGTGTTTACACGGCAGTGGAAGCAGCTGCTTTATTCCACTTCCATTATCACGGTCCAAACATGGGCAACGGAGAAACAAGCTCAACAGCGTTTGGGATGGGACACTTCCCAGGCAGGCGTCTGAAGAGGAGTTTGTTCAGTCTAATCTTCACGGCGTGATGTTATGTGACTTCGTCCCCCTGCTGTCATACTCGTGTAATCTGTTGTTCTCTCCTCTTTTTTAAAGCCCGGGTGGCACGAGCGGTGGTTTGAAGTGGGGGAACGGCACGACGATGATGGGAACTGTCATCGCAGTACCATCGATGGCTGCTGCCAGTATGTCGTTAATCCCCAGAGTAATCCCAAACCAGCACCACAGAGAAATCAGTCACAGCAAAAAGGCGGCAAAGGCAGGACAGCGCTCTGTCGCTCTCCGCAGTGTGCACAACACACACTGCATACACCCCAGTGTACAAAAGGCATGCCTTGCGAAAAATACACACACCGAGGAAAAAGAAATATGTAGATGTGTTGTCGTGCTGATATCATATGGCTCTGCAGCCGAAGAAGAAATGGCAACGTAATACCTATAATTTAGTGCAAATGTGTTGCCACCGAAATAGCAGACGTACAAGCTGGGAGCGCGTTGCCTCTGTGGCCCCGCAGGGAGCTTGTAGATCGGGGGCCGCTTCCAGTGCGCAGCGGCAACACTGTTACACCGAGAAGTATAGATCAGGCTTAAGGCTTATACTGTAAAAAATGCTGCTGCAGGCGGTAAACATCAGCAGGAGCTCTCCAGCTGTCAGCACACATGCACACACAGATACCTACAGTGCATATGCATAATATATAATCGTGTCCAAGCGCGCAGCGAAAGGAAACACGTAGGAATGTGTGTTTTGACAGTACAAAAGTGCCACAGTAACAACTATAAACACATAGGGGGGAAAACCCTTTTATAGATCGTGGAAATGAAAAGGAAAATGTCATATGTGGGGAAAAAAATACTCCTATGGATAATTTATTTACACTGCATAATATATAACTACCGGTATATGTACAGTATGGGTTCGGGGTTAGGGTCTTGGAGTGTGTGTATCAGGGGCACCCACTGGCCAAGCGGTCCAGGCGCATATGCCACAATCTTTGGCTTGACAGGATGTTGCGTGTTCGAGTCCCGTAAATGACCACCTTTGCTGCTCGTCTCTCATCTTCTCTCTCTCACTCTTTCCTGCCATTGCACATGATACTATCAATACAAATCTGAAAAAGAGGATCTGCTGCATATTGCATTCGTAGCATAAGATTGAAATGATGAATATATTCATGGATGAAACTCCGGAGGGGTCGGCGGTTGGCCCCCCTGCGAAAAATGTGACGTTTTTGATTGATCAACACTTTCATCGCAAAAAAAAGCATACATCAAGATACTTCTTGACGAAAAGGATTGAGCAGTGATATGAGCCATCAGAGGGCGGTGGTGGTGGCTGAAGCTTGTTATAAATGTTAATCCATGAGCGGTTGTTAATGAGATTTCTTTCGACACGTGAACATAACTTGTTCCTGCTCCCACGCATTGAGAAGCGGCGTAATATCCTTAAACTGGAGGGCGCCTGCAATGCATGCAGGTCCTATGGGTGAATGCAGCTCGATAGATAATAATACCCCTTGTTCTCTCCCAGACTTATATTTATCCCTATGGGAGGCGAAGAAAGTGCAAGATGAGATCTCATTTCTATCTCATTTCTCCTTCACCCCATGCTCTGAAATATTGGTCTAATTTAATATAACGTATCAAAAGCGACCTCTTTTCGTATATGTGATCATATTGTTTTACATGGGAATTTGAAATGTGTGCACTGTCTTCGGGTGTTTTTTGGGAATATATGCTAACTAGATTTGGGGTTTACCACCCCAATGAGAATCCCATTGGTGAAGCTGAACGCCGATTTCATTGTTGTCTCTAACGGCATTATGTGAGCGTATTGAAAGTGCTATTGGAGTGGCTTGTGGTTTTCAGAACAGAAATGTAGTGACAGTAGTGACAGAATGTCTGACAGAGCAACACACAATACATGCGAAACATAGAAGTTGCACATGACCAAATATATTGTGCATAAAACATCTTTCGTTTAACATCCATCACCTCAGAATGTTTGTACTGTCATTATGAATCAAATAATTCCAGGAAATATGGTGCAAATAATAATCCCATCTAGATATTACTTTTCCTTAAACTTCCTTGGGAGCTATGAGGCTTCAACAAAGCTTATTATCGCAGAAGGCAAAGCAATATCTCCCTCCTCACTGTTCCCATTTCCTCTCGGAAGATTTCATGAGAATCAATTCAGACAATAGATATACGCATGATGCACAATAGCGGTGTCAATGAGATATGGATCTTGCAATCCACATGGGAACGACATGGCCCCAATGAGGATCTCGATCAGCCTGTGTGTAGTCATTCAGATATGATATCAGTCATTTATGATATCTAAGACGCATCTCTCCCCCTTGCAAGGTTTTGGCCTGAACATAGTCCAGTGAGGGATCCTACAAGCACATTAACCATATACTGTACTGTATCTACTGTGTATGAGACAAGGTATCTTCACCAATTGTGGTATGGGTAAATTGAAATACAGAAGAAAAAGAAGGGTAGATTTATGGGAAATCATAATCCTAAAAATGGGATTGATCACTCAGCGTTTTGCTGTCCAAGTGTTCAGAATTCTGATCCACCGACAGGTCCTTTTCTACGTCAATCAATCAAGTCACCTTAATTCACGTGGCAGATACACATATAATCTTAGGGGCATGTCATGTGGTCTACCTGCACAGCCTTCTACTGGTAGATCACGATCTAGCTTTTGGGCAGCCCTGAATAAAGGCATTAAAAAACGTTTTAAAACCCATTCCCTTAACCTTTCGACTCCGTCCCAGCTCCCCCGCTCAAAACATCACACCTGACCAACCCTGCAAACACTCAAATCAGGATTCTGTTTCAAACCTGGTCACCACTAGGCCAGCGTAGCGCTGGCCTGCAGTGGCATGAAACTTCATCAATATTCATTTGATTGGTCCATTGTGATATAAGGCCACAGTATTATGGTAATTCATATCACATGAAAATACAGTTTTGTTTTAAAAAGTGAAGTGGATAGGTAACCGAAACAGTGTTATTTTGATATTTGTCTGATGCAGATATTGCAATACTAATACTATTATAGCGGATATTGATTAATCATGCATCCATACTGATAAGTAACTGAAACAGTGTTATTTTGACATTTGTCTGATGCAGATATTGCCATTCTAATGCCATTATAGCGGATATTGATTTATCATGCATCCATACTGATAAGTAACCATTTTGATATGTTGAAATTCTTACACTAATATAACTGATACTGATTAATCATACCTCCATACTTTTAGGGCCAGTGTGGCTGTGCCTGACAGTGTTGGGCAATATTACTTAGGAGAGTAAATATCTTTATTTTACTTTTTACAGCTTAGTAAAAGAAATAATAGCCCTGCAGTATATTACTTTTTACTGAAATCAAGAGTAATATACTTTACTTTTCAACCCAAACTAACACAAATTGTTTAGCAGCTCCTTTTTAGAACAGATTTACAAGCTATCAACAGTAATAACAGAGATGTGTTGATACCTGTAGCTTGTCGATCTGTTCTATGTTCACATCCGACACTCATGTGCGCAGAATGCTGCAGTGGTTTACGATCTACAGTGTACAAACTACTGCACATCTCTGTTAGTTGTTTGTTGATAGCTTGTAAATCTGTTCTATTTTTGTATGGAACAACAAGCTCATTTGTAATTAGGTGTTTTTGGCTGAGTAACATATTACAATATTACTAATTTTGAGAGAGTAATACATTGGTACACTACTTTCACTGGAAAAGGTAATAAATATTACAGTAGTATGTAATATGTAATTCATTACTGCCCAACACTGGTGACCATGTCTGTAATATTTAAAGTACAGGGCAAACATGACAACTTATTTCACTACAATGTCCGATTAAGTACAGTGCGTGCCAGAGAGCAAATGATTTATCCATATACCTTTGAAAAGGTACCTTTATATATGCTACCCAGACACTACAGGACTGAGGATGATGAGTTGATAGAAGGGGTCAGACTATGGGTCAATTGAACCCACCATCAATGGCTGGACGGGGTAGGTCACGGGGTAGAATCATTGATAGAATCAGAGCGTCAGTAGTGGAAGGTGCCAGGGGCAACGTTCAATAAAACATGAGAGCAATCTTCTCACCAGAAGTAAAACTGCTTGGCAGTTCAACTCTAGGCAGCCCAAACAGATTTCCCCTGTGAGCCCAGAGCGCTGCAGCCGCTCGTTGGCCGCGGCCAACAATCCATGCTGCCGTCAAATCGACCGTCATCGCCAGGAATAGCACTGGAAATTGGCCAAACTATCAAACGGCATCATCTGACCCCTGACAAAGCTTATCTCATAAACGCAAACGTATGGCGCAGAAATGATAGTGTCTGGCGGCCTGCTGTATAGCTTATGCCTCCGCCTCATTAACCGCCGATATTGGAAGGGGTTATCTCAGTCCGCGGCGTACTAGTTTACGACCGTAGTTCACCTTATCCTGAGCGGACGGAGCAGGGTTCAGATGTCTGTAAAAAAAAAAACAATATTTTCAGATGAAACATCTTTTGAATGTGGTGGCGATTCTTCACGTTGGCTGAAACTCCTGCCGTTCTGCTATGAAATGTATCTATGGCCGCACTGCACAGCTACCCAGGGTATTTATTGTATGTCTGCCTTCAGAGTTTGCTTTCTATGTTGTTTATGACTGTCTGCCACAGGGCATGTACTGTATGTTCAGAAGACAAGTGATAAGCTTCACATGTGTCAGAGAACACAGCTACACAACCCCCCCATGCATCCCCATGTGTGCACGCACACACCCACACACATGCATGCATGCACGCCCACACAATGTGTCGCCACGACATCAGTCACAAACAGTCAGCTCCATATATGGACACAGAATTGGCCAAGATATGTGTCGCACCTTATGTTTTAACCTCTCAGACAGGTGTTTACCTACTCAGACAGGTTTATTACCTACTCAGACACAGACAGGCACTTATTACACTGGTTAGATACTATGCATGATGTAAATAATTGGACGTCCCCTTGCCACTTTCTTCTTCCATTTCTCACAACAAACATTTCACCCACTGTTTTACACCTGGAAACCTGTAATGTGACGATAAATTTGACTCCGATTCTGATCCCACGCCTGTAAACATGCCGACTGCAGATGCAACATAACGCAGGCTATGTCCTGCATGTGGACCACACATGGCACTGCAAACAGTGCATCAGATTATAGCAGTCAGAACCGTACAATTGTATTGTGTTATATTTAAGAACAAACAATAAAAATTAAGCTCCTTTACCTGCATCAGTAAAAACGTGTTGTGCTTGAAATGCAACAATGTTGTATGCAATATTTGTATACACATTTGGATACATCCAAAATAACATATATATTTTTTTCTAATGTAATGAATGAGTCAAGTATCAAAAAGCGTAAAAGTAAATGCAATTTTCCAAAAAATCAAGTAATCCATAAAGTCATCAATAAAAAGGCATTTTATTGATGACTTTTATAGATTACTTAATTTTTTTTTTTTTTTTTTTGGGGGGGGGGGGGGGGGGGGGGGGGATTACATTTTTTTGGTGAGACAGGCTCAACCTCAGGATGCCATAGCATAGCAGGTTCTCTTTTGTCCAAAGCTCTGAATTTATTCAGAGCTAAATAACCTCAGAAATGTTTCTTGACAAAATGTTCCTTCTTCATATTTTAAAGTCGTCCAGCCTCACTATACTGTGGCTTATCAATATCAATTTCTGATTCTGGTTTAGTGTTGGCCTTAATAAGAATCTATTTTATAAAACACCACCAAACACTCTTTTTTTGACACCTAAAATGGAACCACTGGCCGCAGCTCACTTCCTGTACTTTCATAGGCCTGTGTGTTTCTATCTCACTTCCTGGAAATATGACCAACTCAGTGGCCTTGTGGTTAGAGTGTCCGCCCTGAGACTGGGAGGTTGGGGTTCGATTCCCGGCCAGGTCATACCAAAGACTCTAAAAATGGGACCCAATGCCTCCCTGCTTGGCACTCAGCATCAAGGGTTGGATTGGGGGTAAGACCCTGCGTCATACTAGCGTCATGTCCAGGGGGTGTACTTGTACACCAAGCTGCCTCACGCTACAGAAACAGGAGATAGGCTCCTGCCCTATGGGCCTCATGGCTCGGCCTAGCCTCATGACATCATGGCTCTGGTACAGTATGTTTCATAAGTGGAGCAAATTGCTGCATGGAAACAAGGTGTTAGACACCGGTAATCATAAACAAACAGCTTCAATGTGCATGTGCTATGAGGGGGAACATGAGCGTGGTACATCGCCGGACCCCACTGCATTCCTGGAGAGACAATCTACAGGGGGGTTGTTGACGTGCTAAGGCTTATTCCCCCCTTGCCGAGATAGAGTGCCAAGTCCTTGGAATTACCTGACATGTCATGATCAGGTCCAGAGGATTAACAGGAGAGAGTTCTCCTCCAAAAAGAATAAATCTAAAAAACATTTTCATCTCCAGAGAGTGGCTTAGGTGCGGGCCCAATGAGCGAATGTCAGACCTTGACCTTAATTTATGTATATTTCCCTCGTGCGAGCTCACCACAGCATGACATGCAGGCTGAGCAGTTAGTCATCCATGTTATTAGATTTTTTTCCCCCTTCATATGACAGGAGGTGATGTTGTGCTGGTGCGCAGTAGGCACGCGGAAGGCAGCCAACATGTCAATCTCACAATGAGGTAAATGGACAGATATTACGAATGGCATTATGTGCAATCATGTTATGTCACACATAATGATCAGGAGGGGCACATTTGAATGCCTCTAAACAAGAGATTAACAGGCGCTGCAGCGGTGCAGCTGTGCTGCCACCTAGTGCCATAAACAGACCTTGCTTCCTAGTTGAGCTTGCAGAGGGATATGGATGCGGATGTGTATATTTGCTTGCAATCCGTCCCGTGTGCACGTGTCTGTGTAATTGTTTCAGCTGATGTGTAGTGTAGGAGTTGCATTCCAACCCATTAACCATCACAAGACTGCACGATCATGCGCATGTACCACGTGCATTCCCGTCTAAAGGCTTGACTCTTCTCCCAAGTTCAGCACATAGTTGCACTTTGTTCTACAATGGGAAATGTATATTATCAGTATCACCACAGGGAATAAGGGAATCATCGCCTGCCGTGTCCTCCAAAAACGCCCGCTGTGCCCTGGGCTCTGCTCTGTGATTGACTGCAGGGATGGATGGGCCACAGCAGCAGACTAAAGCCACTCATCATATCAGGAGCTATAGATGACCCAGGAAAAAGCACAGGCCTCACACTGGGTCATCTGTCAGGCATGCTGTGCAGGTGCAGGAGAGAGGATTGGCCAATGGAAGATGAACTGGACAGGAATCCAAAACACTTGAATAGAAGCACCATATGCATGACGAACAGCGAACATCTTCTATTCTCTCTATTTTTGATAATGTATTAAAATTAGGGGCGGGACTCAATTTAAAGTAAATAAATAATCAAATTAATTTGAAGCATTGGCATTAATTAATCTCAATTAATCACATATCAATATTTCACCTGAATAGTATATTTAGGTCAATTAAAAGAGATTAATATATCTGATTGGTCTGATTGGCATTAGTCTGAGCATGCGCTGGGAATCCACCATCGGTTGGCCGCCTTGTATTAAGCCCTGTGTCCACAATGTGACATGTTATGTTGAGGGTGAGGGTTAGAGATAGGGTTAGTAATTACGGACCAATGGGAGGACGAAACAATGGAAGGTCGGATCAATATAGCAGGTTATCGGTCGGTACGCCTGAAATCCGTCCAGTGAAAGAGGTTCTGTGGTGCAAAATCTATGCACGATTAAAATGACTGATTTTTTAATAAGCATGCATGTTTTTCTAATCAATGAATCTTAATTAGTTAAAGTCCCACCACAATTCAAATTTTGAACAATTTAAACCCATGATGATGCAAATCACTTGACAATTTTCAACACTTCTGGGGGGAAGTTGGGGTGACACGGTTAACCACGTCCCCTTCCTCCTCCCAGCCCCACTTTATCTCACCTCACACCATCACTCATGCTGAGATATGTCCTCCTGTGTGTTACGAGCCACAGCAACAGACTTTACAACTAGGAAATAAAGGAACCGTTGAAGGATGATGGCTTCTACAACACTGTGGTTGCTGCCATATCTAGAATCGGGGAATGGGATTCTCTTTATTCACCGAGAACAATAAAATGTACAAGGACTCATCTCAGGGCATTGGCACACACAGAGACAGCATGTCTGTGTTCCTAGCAAACTAACATTCCTGCATGTCTGTACGCAGAAACAAACAAATCCTGTTAACAGCATCGGGTGAGTATAGCATCCATTCTGGGTATGTTGCATGAACATTCAAATAAAATAATAACCTTTGTAAAAAGCTCTTCATCTCAACTGCAATTTCTTTTGAGTAGAGAGGTGATCTTGTAGATTGACGATCTTTGGCAAAGAGATGCAGTATGTCATAGATTAAAGCAGGGATTTTCAACAGGTGGTTCAACAGGTGGTCCCCAGGCTAAATGATGGAAAGTTGGTTAACCAGATGTAACTCTTTGAGAGCGTAAACATGAAACCAAATGGGCCCCTGCGGATCCATTTGGTTTCATGTTTGCGCTCTCAAGAGTTAAAATTTATCATGTGAATTAGCCCAAATTTACACAACTAGAGAATGTAGAAGATTAATGGTCATT
>CM076972.1:41104229-41144229 GCA_039105355.1 Benthosema pterotum
CTGACAGCTATGTGATTGCTGTGCTAGCACACAGCATTAGCATAACTATAGCAGTTCTGACAACAGCTATGTGATTGCTGTGCTAGCACAGCATTAGCATAACCAGCAGTTCTGACAACAAAAGAAGAACATTTGAGGAAAACTCCACTATTTATATACTATCGTTTTGACAGATACCATTAGTCTGTTGGCTTGTGTATAATCTAAATATCAGATAAACGTGCATTAGCGACAATATAACCAGTGTTATTTTAGCAATTCTATTAAAGCTGACAAATATAAGACTTCCGGTGCTGATCACTTCAAAATAAGACTACCCTTTATAGTATTGAAAAGCGATCCATTTGCACACTTAAACGAACATTCAGCATTCATTAAACAACGCACCCATCATGTTTACACATACTGTGTACAAATGTATGTATAAATAACAAAAACGTTATAAATACATCAGTAACATAAAAATGATATCTCCATGGATACATACAATTCACTGGGAGACGGCTCGGTTGCCATGTAGTGCCATGTAGTTGAGAGAACAACAAGCAAACTGGTCTATTCAAATGACTGTTGCAGCTATAGTCAGTGTTGTAGTGGTACTTTAAGAAGTGGGGGGACGCCTCTTAAAGGAAAATTCCACCCATTTTACGATTTTTTTCTAAGAGTGCACAAATGTGTTCCATTTGTGCACTCTCAGAAAAAAGGAAACTCATTAACATGGTGAAACACATCTTGATGATGTCATTAAGATGTATTTCACAATGCTAATGATTTTTTTCCTTTTGCCCCAAAAATATTTTAGAGAAGTGGGGGGGACAGCGTCCCCCCCACTTCTTAAAGTACCACTACAACACTGACTATAGCTGCAACAGTCATTTGAATAGACCAGTTTGCTTGTTGTTCTCTCAACTACATGGCACTACATGGCAACCGAGCCATCTCCCAGTGAATTGTATGTATCCATGGAGATATCATTTTTATGTTACTGATGTATTTATAACGTTTTTGTTATTTATACATACATTTGTACACAGTATGTGTAAACATGATGGGTGCGTTGTTTAATGAATGCTGAATGTTCGTTTAAGTGTGCAAATGGATCGCTTTTCAATACTATAAAGGGTAGTCTTATTTTGAAGTGATCAGCACCGGAAGTCTTATATTTGTTAGCTTTAATAGAATTGCTAAAATAACACTGGTTATATTGTCGCTAATGCACGTTTATCTGATATTTAGATTATACACAAGCCAACAGACTAATGGTATCTGTCAAAACGATAGTATATAAATAGTGGAGTTTTCCTCAAATGTTCTTCTTTTGTTGTCAGAACTGCTGGTTATGCTAATGCTGTGCTAGCACAGCAATCACATAGCTGTTGTCAGAACTGCTATAGTTATGCTAATGCTGTGTGCTAGCACAGCAATCACATAGCTGTCAGAGGGTGGAGGGGCGACATTGAGGGCAGAAACTGCAGTCTGAGTTTGTCCCTGTTTAAATAAGATACTTTAAGCATACCCTCGTGCAGTTTTAAACCATTGTACAGAAACGTCTAAAGTCTCTGCAATGTTTATACATTACTATTACACAAAACGATCTAAAATAAAGGGATTTAAGATCACTAAAGCTGTGCTGGGCTATAGAACAGCCACCATTAGACCTCTGTACTTCCCAACAATGGGATCTCATATTCATGTATTATGAATGACTGGGATTGGCGAGACTGCTTCCTTTGGCCAACCAATCAAAATGGTGCACTGCTGAGTAAGCCAACTGCTTGATTGGCTCTCCGCGGTGAAGTGAAGACACTGCCATAATTCTGTAAAATTTTGACTTGTGTTTTTTCAAACTGTAGATGTGTGGTGTTGTACTTGAACAGCAGATGTCGCCTCTGTAAAATTTTGACTTGTGTTTTTTCAAACTGTAGATGTGTGGTGTTGTACTTGAACAGCAGATGTCGCCGCAGTCGTTGTTGCGCAGACCGAATACTTTTACAATGTTGCAAAACACAAGAGTTGCAGAACACAATATTTATTTTGCAGAGGTACAAAACGATTTTGCAGTGATTGAAACTGCAAATACAAAAAATACAAACCTCGCCACTGCAAAATTGTTTTCTACACCTGTGAAATTTTGCAGTGATACAAACAGCAAATACAAACTTACAAATTGTTTTCTACACATGCAAAATTTGACACGGATTATTTTGCAGATATACAGAAAACAATTACAGATACTGATTAATACTGGATTTATTTTGCAGAGACACGGAGCACAATTACAGTTACGGATTCACAATTACAGTACGGATTCTTTATGGCATGGTATTCATTCCATACGCTTGGCACTGCTCAAAAATATTCTGAATCCATCTCGTTTCTGTGGATCTGTTATCTGTAGGCTAAACTTCTAATCTTACTGGGGAGTGTTCCCTGTTCACACAATCTGGAAACGCATTTGGGAATACATAAAAAATGGGGAACTCTGCAATGCACCGAAGGATCTGTCGCAGAGGATCGATTGCAGTGCACACAAATTCTATATTGCTCACAGGGATCCTGAGGAGAAGCCCGTTTCAGCGGAGAGAAGAGATTGAACTTGCAAACGGGGAGAGACACGGTGAACAATTTGATCTCTTCCAAATGCTCGGCGAGCAACCCTCTCTGGCAAACACCGTCACAAAAAACCCACACACCACTCCATTATTAACGTCATACATCAGTGTGGCAGCGGTACCACCCAATAACGTTTTGCGTTTCTAACCCTTCTCCTGGCAACACCACCGTCCACAACCTCCCTAGGTCCAAGTCAAAGTGCTGTCTGATGTTCCATCAAAGATACTCTATGTACAAACTAAGATCCACAACCTTCCATTGGCGCCACTATAGGCGACATGGACTACAAGACTACAAATGGTCTCCTAAGTAGTCATGGTTTCTCCTCTCAGAGCCCCCTATCTGTTATGTCAAATTACAGATTACAAAGAGACTCTTCCTGACTCCTAGCAAATCTCCGAGAGTTGTTTGGTGGGATAAAGAATAATTGATTTTCTTCTGATTTGTCTGATTTGCTATATACGACCGGTTGACCGGTTCCAGTATTTAGTTCCAGTATTTAGTTCAGTGTCCATGGAGTTAAGGAAAGGATCAAGTTGTGTTCACGTTCAATCTACCATTGGAAATGAATAGACTCCAGCATTCCTCCGGTCACTATTTTTGTACCCGCCCCGTCTCCTTCTAGAGGCCGGAAGCAAAGAGAGTTTGCCCCTCTTGCCATTGGCCTTGTGGGTTCCATTTTGGCGCTAGGGGGGTCTGGAAAAAAGCTAAATATAGCGACAAATGTGCCAAGTTGGTAACACTGCCATAGACCCATAGCAAGTTTCATTTAAAAAGGACGGTTGTATCTAATGTACAGTATATTGAGACATATGCTATCTTTCTCTTTACTCTCTCCTCTCTGGCCCACACTGTTTGGTTTTTTTGTCATGTTCTGAAGAGGAGTGACACTTAAAGGTATACTAAGTGATTTCACTTAATTCAAATATATATTTTTTTCCCTCCTTTTTTGGCCAATTCTCCCTACTATAGAGTGTGGTGACCATATACTGTAGTTCCTCCATGTCCCCAGTGATCCCCTGGGGTCAAAAAAAACCCTAGTTTCAGTTTGGGCTTTGGGATAAAAGCCTTTCGTCCAATCAGGATGATAATGGCTTTATTTATATAGCACATTTTCCAATAAAATAAAACAATGACATAAGCTAAGACAACAATGAGGGATAAAAGCTATAGCTAAGATCAATAAAACAAAATACAGAATCCAAAATACAGATGAGAGAGGCCTTACTCCAATCAGGATCAACTGGGGGTGATCCTTGGTGTGTGTTGTACTTCCCCTCACTGTAGAGCGAGTGCATGTGCAGATCATATTACCAGGGAGGGTTTTCCAAATCCCCCAAATCACTTACTATACCTTTAATACACAGCCTGCAACTAATCCTATCTTTATCCTCTGGGATGAGTTACAGGACGGAAGCCACCCAACTTCACAGTTTACTCCTTTGTTGCTTTATATCATCATGACCTAGTTAATGTCATGCTCCATGCCAGTGGCCTTGCAGAGCCACTGACACATCAAAGAGATAACAAGAATTCTCCCAGTCAGGAGGTTATTGTGGTCGTTGCTGCAGGAACTTCATGTATATTGTCAATGTGCCCCTTTGTGCCAGCATTGTTTTTGGTTGGGCTAATTTCAAAAAGCTTCCCCCACATCGCTGGACTCACACTCACAGGGATGACCACATGATTTTATAGTTGTGATCAAGCATGCTGGATAAGAAAACTAAGTGTATTTTTAAAAAGGCATTGTACTAAAGTAATACGAACACCTTTTTGCTGGGGGTGGGACGATTACTATTGAGCTTGAGAGACATTATACAATGTGATCTTAAGTATTAAAAACAATTTTAGGAATCGGTGTTGTTTGCGCTTCAATGATGTTGCGATTCAATTCAATATATTGTTTTTTTTTTCCTTCACAAAGTACCCCGCTTTTATGATACTAGAACACTTTAAAGCTATTCTAAACAATATGGACCATGAACAGTTCATTCAACTAGAACATTATAAAGAAATTCTAAACAATATACAAGTAGACCAGGAAAATCAATGCAGCCAGATAAGCATCAGCCAGTCGGTTTCGAACCTGACATATTGATATTGTGGCATTAGTAATTGCAGTGTATTGATATGTAATGCCCGGGATTCGAACCCGGGTCTCCCACGTGAAAGCCCAACATCTTAACCACTAGACCAAGAGGACATCCCCTTTGGTCCGGGGGCAGATACTAGACTTTGGAGGCCATCACGACAGAGGCTGTAGCCACCTGCTACAGATATATCGATTTATTCTTTGCCCACGCCTACTTCTTACGTGCTTTTGCTTCATTGGGGATGTTGATTTGTCAATACTTTCTTACTTTCACAATAATGCTTATGTCAAAGGCATTTTTCACTGCACTACAATTATTTCAAACTATTGTGTGCTCTGTGTGCTGCTGGCCTGGTAGTGTTTCGTCCTTTCCAGCAGGAGGTGGTGGAGAGCTAGGATGTATAGAGAGATATCCTGAAAAGCAAGCATGCTTCAGGCAGTGTGTGTGTGTGTGTGTGTGTGTGTGTGTGTGTGTGTGTGTGTGTGTGTGTGTGTGTGTGTGTGTGTGCGCACGCACGCGCGCCACTTGAATCACTATGGCCAGGTTGTAGGCTTGCTCCTATGCCACTAAAATGCGGAACGCCCTACCAACAGCCTTTAAGACATGTAAATATAAAGTGTGTATTTGTATATCTATAAATGTTAGGATGTTTTAAATAAGTGTAATGCTGTGTAATGATGTCCACAAAGTAACAGTTTTTGTATTGACTTTTATATTAAATCGCATCTGTGAACTACAAATATCAATCAATCAATCAGGTTCGGTTTAGGCATCAGGTTCAGTTTAAGCATAGGTTTTAGTGAGGTTTTGTTTAGAGTTAGGGGTTAGGATTAGGATTAGTAGGAAATGGATGACGGTTTGTTCAAAGGTCACAACTGTTAGAAAACAGTCAACTATTTCCCCGGTCGCGACTAAATTTATAACGGTGGCGGCCGTTTTACCACCCTTCATGCCGGGTGGATACCCTTGTAGGTCCTGGTCGCAAAATGATTTCACCTTGAGACGGCCCTCACTGTGAGCTTGTAGAGCTGTTTAAAAAAAACAAAACCTCATTCATAAATTGGCCATCCTAAAATGTTGACTCACGGGTGAAGTGATACAAACAGTGTGTGTGTGTGTGTGTGTGTGTGTGTGTGTGTGTGTGTGTGTGTGTGTGTGTGTGTGTGTGTGTGTGTGTGTGTGCAGGGAGTCCTCCTCGCTGACCTTTGGTTCCCCTCTGCCGCACACACCTTGTCAGCAGGTAAAGGCTCTTATCTGTGTGGAACTGAATTGAGGCATTGAGCCTGCACTTGACCTTGCCATTATCTTGTACATGCCTTTGTCTCTGGCACCCCCGTTCTGCCTTTTGTGTGTTTCCTGACTTTCCCTTTTGTAGTGTTTGAACAAAGATAAGCACGTCTCTTTCTACCCCCCCCCCCCCCCCCCCCCCCCCCACACACACACACACACACACACACACACACAGACATGGACAGGTACACGCACACACCCCTCTTTTTCTCTGTCTCTCGCTCACAAGCGAACTCTCTCTCTCCTTTGTGACACACAACAGGCTTCTTTCACAAACAAAGACAGGCCCCAACCGTGACCTTCCTTCCACGACTGTTTGAGCCGCAACCCATTCAACACCTGTGTGAGGTGGTGTTGACATGACCCCGCGCTCTCGTTTGTAAACACAGAGGAAGGGTGACATTGAAACTCGGAATCAGAGCAATGTTCATTCACGTTGATTCATTGCCTTGGTGTTATATATTATGAAAGGGAAAAAAAAGCTAAAACACTGTGAAAAGGAACGTGAACATAGTAACATCAAGTCAGGTTGGGTGATAACTCCCAGACTATACACATAGAAATGAAGATAAAATGTATAGTGCTAAATGTTGGCCATGCGAGCGTGTGAGTGTGTGTGTGTGTATTGCTGTGTGTATGCGTGTGCCTACAGCCTATGTATGTTGACACATATTAGGTTGCCATAACAGTTTGTCCTGTTATGGCAGAATGGCCTGTGTGGTTATCATATGTTGAGAAGAATATATACAAGTCTACAGGCAGAAGTGTCCGTTAAAACATCCGTCAGATGCATCTCCCGCAGATACGATATTGTCCTGACCAACTGCAGCACTTTCAGCAGTTTCATTTGCGGAGAAAGTAAAGCATCAACATCATTCCCTTGCCAAAATACCGCAACTTCTGCCGCTAAGACTCTACAGCCTAACGGCCTCGCCCAGTGTGATTGTCTTGAGAGAAGCAAAGATTCGAATACCATGCTGTCTCATTCATCATATATGAATAACTAACTAGAAAGTGCAGTAGACTCTGTCTGGTATCTCTGCGAATCATGTTTTAAGTCATGACTAGAATTAATCAACAAGATGACGGGCAACCTTTGTGGCATATGCTACGACGTAAAGCTCTAAATGCATCCGTCGATCAGAAGGTTCACAGGCAGCAGCGGGCGCAATGGCACTGGCCCTTTGATTTTAATGCTAACAGCATAATTTATATAAGACGTTTGAGTGGGGCTTTCGAGTGAGAATAGATTAAAGGAAGTTCGACCCCCCCCCCCAAAAAAAGTGCCAGTGAAGTAATGTTTTTAAAACATCCTGAAGGGAAGCCGCCAGGTTTACGAAGGGGGCTGGGTTGTCAAATTACGACGATTAGCCCCGCGACACTTTACCCAGCAAACAAAACAGCGTTGCCAATCAAGCACATCCCCCCCGAGTTTTCCCTTTTCTTTCAGTAAATATGAAAGGCCTTGTCCCAACAGTGACTTCAAACGTGTGCAGCGGCAAGCCTCCCATTCCAGGCCATGATGCCTCCCAGAGCCCATCCCCTCTCTCTCTGCACATCAAAACAGAATCAGCTGACAAAAGCTGCTCTGGGCGGAATAATGAGTCCTCCTCTGCGCCTTTCAACTGTACGTGTGTTTGCGGTGTGTGACGTCCTCTCCCTCCTTGTGTCTCGTGTTGACACTGCAGGGCCGTGTCTGGCTGAGGACCGAGCAACCGGACGGTCCATCCATCCATCCGTCCATCCATGCAGGCAGGCGGGGCCTCCCTCCTCCTTGGACGCTAGCCACGCAAAGGGCAGCAAGGCGCCACATCAAAGCAGAAGAGTTTCCCAAGGTCAACAGTCAGACGTCTGTGTGTGTGTGTGTGTGCGTGTGCACGACACGTGTACAATTGCACAGTGTGGGCTAAAAAAAAGTGGGCTGGAAAGTGTTGAAGTCTGGTTTATTCTCAGTTATGTGCTGGACTGGTGTCACTCACACCAAATATAGCTGATCTATGGGGGGCACAGTTGTAAGTGCTGTTGTCTCACAGCTAGAAAGTTTCGATTCCCACTAGTGGGTGCTGGTGGCGTGTCTCCTCCTCCACGTCATCAGTGCCCATACCCGAGGCGGGGTTGGCAAAAGGGGCTTTCTGTGGGGAGTTTGCATGTTCTCCCTGTGTCCCCTAGGGTAGGTACCCTCATGGAAACATCCTGGTCTCTAGACTGCCTCCCCCTGGCCAGCAGGGACGCCTGATAGAGGGGACTGGAAGAATAACATGTTCCTTCCTGCCCAGGTTGGCGGAGGATTGTAGAGCACAGGATCACATTGGGAATTGGCACTTGGTGATGAAAATGGGTTATAAAATCATGTGGATAAACATTTAGGGGAAAAAATAGCTGATCTATAAGCTGGCAAGTCACAGCAGTACATATTCAAAGATCATCTATTTTTGTGCAGGAATAAATTTGTTGTCCCATGGATAAAACAAGCACACAAGTATGCACCACATCTAAGGTGTAGCTGATGTGAAAAACTCCATAAAAGAAAAACTTCATAAAAGACGATTTTTAATTACTTCCTGATAACGAAAACATGCTGCGTGATGACGTGTCCATTATCACATCAATCGCATTCTTGAATCCCCCACAAACACAGGTGCCGTGATTACAGTCAGAAATAGTCATCCAGCTAGTTTATTACTCGGTTTAAACTCACTCATGTTAGAACATACTGTATATCTGAGCACATAGTGCTAGAAATAAGCCTGCAGTACAGTGGCAGAGCTGAGCGATGTAAACATCCATGCGTCGCCTGTAGTATGTAGCTCAACGTACAGCTGTCGCTCTTTGCGCCCCATAGCCTGAAGGGATGTGAGCTCTGATTGGTTCCTAAACTTCAAATTGGCGTTTCAGGCTGAAACTTCAAAGTAAAATGCCCTCCATTTCCGGTTCACCTCACCTTTAAGGCCTCTGTGAGCAATCAGGGTTGTTGAGGAGTATCTGTGTCTGATCATTAGTCGTAGAAGTTTGTGTGCTGTGTCTCATGACATTGGTGATAGCGAGGCCAAATCATTTGATTTAAGTACATCAAACCGGCGGCAGAGGTTTGTTGGAACAGACCAAGAAAATCAGAGCACAAGACCTAGATTAGAAGAAGTAAAGAACAATCAAGCCACCGGGGAGACCAAGTGCTCTTCAGTGCGAGTACATAGAGCTCACATTCATGGCTAAAAATGGAGACGTGAACTATGCAAGTACAGTAGAAATACAAGATGAAGACAGGGCAAGACTGAGAGAGAAGTAGAGACATACTGTAGAAACACAGAGATTTGGGGGGCATACTTGCATACTGCACATTTCATGAAACATGTTAATATGTGGCGACAGATTGTTAAGCTATAATGGTGCATGCTCCTGTTGCATGTTTTGAACCTTGTGTGTATCTCCTGGGTTGAACATGACACACGAGAAACCAAAACAGAAGGGTATAATTGTCTAGCTATCAATGTTGGGCAGTAACAAATTACATATTACAGTAATATTATTACCTTTTCCAGCAAAAGTAGTGCAACGCATACATCTGTCAAAACATGCTTCATTGCTTTATTACATTACAAATGAGCTTGTGTTAAAATAGAACAGATTTTCAAGCTATCAACAGATTTCTAGATCGCAATCCACCGCAGCATTCTGCACACATGACGTACACTACAAGCTGTTGCAAGTTGTCGCTAAACAGATCGTACATCTCATAACAACATCAACATAACAAAGTAATATTATTACTTTTTCTAAGGGGTCATCAGACAAGTAACATATTACTCTTTGATTCAAGTACTAAGTAATATAATATAACTTCCTAAGGGGTCCTAATTACAGTAAAGATATTACTCTCCTAAGTAACATTGGCCAACACTGCTAGTTATTAATCCTAGACATTTTTGGGGATGGCTCAGAGAGCTATACCTCTGAAACGCTGTGATTTGATAAATTGCGCTATACTGTAGCTCCTCTCAGGCAGGAGACAGAGCAGTGAAAGGTGTGCTGCTTGCTGCTGCCTTGTGACTGACTTTCTGGTATTTTTGGGTGGTGATGAAGGGCCATTATCAGTGGATTAGCAGAAACAAAGATGGTGGGGGCCCGCGGTGTCGGAACATACTGCCCTACTTCTCACTCAGCTGCATCCCACGTATTACCTTCCTCCGCTGACCAGGAGATAAGACCGTCAAGGCTGAAAGCTATGCAGTCACATTCTCACCCCTAACTCATGACCCGTTCTCCCCGAGCTAAACAGGACTTCAACAACCTGTAGAGGCCATTATACAACTGATTCTCAAATGTGTTAACAGGCCACAGACTCACAATTGGTTACATTGTGTACTCTCAGAATTACAGACCTTTAACACGTCAAAAACGCATGGGCGTGGCTCTAGAGCCACCTCCCGCTCGACACCAGAACCAGGCATAGGTGCAGCTACTAGTTATGTGCTGTATATAAACGAGCGGCCAGTGGCCTGGACTCAAATTAGACTATCCTGGTTGTTAGACACACTCATAATGTCCTGCTCGGATAGATTAAAAACACAAACTTTCCATGTTGTTTTCTTGAAAATAATAATTTTGTGAAAAGGACCCCTCATTTACATCCCTATAGTGACTTTTGACTGCCCGATTGATACAACTCAACTCCTGGAGCAGCCGTGTTTACTTCATGTTTCACTCTCAGTGGAGAAAACACTGGATGTTTCTGAATGGGAGTCTATGATAGCACTGCACTAATAGCACTAACACTGACCCCTGCAGGTGAAAGTGTTAAGGGTCCATTTGGTTGCCCAGCTATAAACCATAGTCAGCTTGAACACACTTCAAGGACCACTGGGGATCCCCAGACCCCCACTTTGAGTACCACTACATTATACAACCCCACTGACAGCATATAAAGAGAAGAAAACGTATTGGCTCTACATTCTCCCCGAGCACATACAAGTAGCGTTCAACAACATGTCACAACACAGCCCAAAAAAAGAAGGGAGGGAAAAAATACAGGTTTATAAGTCCCTGGAACCAGGCGCACAACAGCTGCATTAATATTCACCCTCCATTCACTCCCATTCATGCCATAACACAATCGGACAGGTGGATTGATCATCGGCGGATCGTGGATTTATTATTATCCCATTCCTCTCACTTCTCAAATAGTTTACTCGGAGCCCGAGGGTGTGAGGCATCCTGTTTTCAATGGCCGCGGAATTACCTCAGAGCGTGCGGCGCCTTAGCTGGCTGCCAGCGGAGGGAGGCGCGTATTGTTTTCATGACAGAGATCAATGGGTGGGTGAATGTGCTTTAATTCCGCAGGAGCTCCTCTCCCAGGCTAATAAATGCAAGCCTCCCTGCTGACTGGGGCTGTCGTGCTGGGCCCAGCGGGGGTCAGGCTTTTTGTGTTCCTGTGCCCAAATTATGGAACCATCAATACCGCTCCCTGGAACCAGTCAATAGAAGGCTGGCTTTGTGGTTGAGGGGAGACCAACTTCAAGGCTGATCTAAAAAAGAAAAAGAAAAAGCAAAAAAGGAAAAAAAAAAAGAAGCTAAGCTCTCTCTGACACATTTACCAAACAAAACCCAGAAATTGTGTTTCTCGGAATATATCTAGATATTTACAAATGCCAGTACAAGGTTGGTGGATTTGATTTGGTATTTTGTGGTGTAAGCCTGGCATGGCCCATAGATACTAATAAGGGCTATTTTGTTTTAGCTCCAGCACGTTTTGTCGCGTTTCCAGCCTGTGGCGATTCCTGGTGTTTATTATAGACCCATCTTCTCTAACAGTCTGAGACAGACTCTATACTTACATCTAAACGCTTCAACCCACCAAAAACATGCATGGTGTCCCTGCATGTAACACAATGCTGGTCTGTCTTCATGTGAACCTCTACAGTATTGTACGTGAAGAGTTCAAATTTAATATGTTAAACTAGAAACACTGCTCTCCACCGGGTCAGGCTGTGGCCTCCTGTTGGCACTATAGGCCAATATTATTTCTTATGCCTTTGGTGGCAATTAGATGATTTGACACTTTGTTCCCCACAAAAAAGTGGTTTGCAAAAATCCACCTGTTGGTGGCGCTATAACAGGCTAACGTAAAAAGTGTGCGGTTATATTTATATTTAGAGATTTCATGTAAATTGCATGCTGGGTTCATGATTAGATGCTTTTTGTTCCAAACGAACCAATCCTGCAAACTTTGAAAGCCAATTATAGCCAATAGGATGAAATGAAAGATGAAAGATGGCACGGATCCGTCTTGAGCACATGACTATAGAAATACTGCCGCTGCGTAACGATTTGCAGCATTTGGGGACAGAATCTAGAGGAGCAATATGAAATAATGTGTTTTACAAAGATCGGACTCCTGGTGGTGCTGTAACATGCCATTTTAGAAAATGGCAGCGTGTGCGCAAAGTTTGGCATCGGCCGGGTTAACAGTGCTGGAGATTAGCTGTACACAGATACACACACACACACACACACACACACACACACACACACACACACACACACACACACACACATACACACATACACACAGATGGACAGAGTGCAAAACATACTCTTCACCATGCCTTCAGCCTGGCGGAAACAATAACGTATGTATGATGATCTATAATGATTCAAAATGTTAAAAGCTCATTCAAAGCTCATATTCTTTTAAACCGTCATATCATTCCTTTTAATCCTCTAAACTACACCTCCAAATCACAAAACTTTCCTGTTATTATTTTAACCAAGATCTGGGGTCCTGACTTGTTCTTCAGCAGTGTACAGGCCATGAAAACTGTTGTCATGCATTGAATGTGTTTCCATACTGTGCTGCTGCTGCTGCTTCTAGCATCAAGTGAATTATTAAGTACCCAGCTTAAAAAAAAAAAAGGAAAGAAACTTGTAAAACTCTGTCCTCCTCGAAAAAATCTGAAACTTTTCGCTTTCTTTCGTTCTTCCTCGCCTTCTTTCGCGCCCGCCCTTTTATATTTGTTGCCTTCTCAAACATCAAGTTGTCTCATGGATTTTTTCAAACGGGTTTTTGGGGGAAAAAATAAGAGTTTCCCCCCAGCTTTGCGAGACGCCATTCAAAGGAGGGCGCGTTCCTCAGATGTGCCACCTTGCAGCGTGGCGGTGGCTTGTGTAGGAGCAGGATCATTCAGATATGCTAATGGATCAGCGGGGTAGCTCAGAGCGCGGCTTTACCCCCGCTTTAAAAGACAGCTGCCTTCTCCTTCTTTTCTTTTCATGCCCTACTCTCACTCTCTCTCTCTGTCTCTCTATGGGCCGGTCGCTCTCTCTCTCTTCTTCTTCCCCTCGATCTGTAGCGCTCCTACATTAATAGCAGGTTGAAATTTAATAACCATTTAATTTCTACTAATTAGACAGACAGAGCAATTAGCCCGGGCACATGTAAATCTGGGTGGTGAAATATGCCGGGTACAAGGAGGTGGAAGACTCTGGGGCGGCTTCCTCTTCTTGTCGATCAGGTTTTTCGAAGCCGGCGTGTTGCTGTAATGATATCATGCACGCAGTGCTGTGCAGAGAGCCGGGGGTAATGCAGGCTGAAGGTCCCCTTGGCAAAGTGGCCCTCCGTGTTGGTCGGGGGACTTCATGTGTACAGGGGTGGTTGTCGATGGCTACTGCCCCCGGACCCCCCCCCCCCCCATCCCCCCGGTCCAGGGCTATATCTATTCTCTACAGCCCAGGACCACGCTGCGCAGGAATCCTGGGTGATTGGGTTTCTTTCAGGAGGGCCTTATAGTTGGTCATAAATCAGAGGGGGGGGACCCTGCCCGGCCCCCTCATCGTCGCTCCTCTCTCTCTCTCCTCCCCGGCCCCCTAACCCTGGGCTCCAGCTGGCAGTGAGGGGATGATTGTCGGGGAGCCGAGGTCACCGTGGGGTCGCTCTGTGTGGCGCTTCTTAACTCCCCTTTAGCTCCTATTTTCTCTCCTCCTCCCTGTCGCTTCTCCTAGTGCCCCCCCCCCCATCTTTTTCCTTTTCTCTCTGTCTCCCGGCTGAGGTTGCTAGGGCTTGGTATTTTGCTTTTTAAGACCATGTTGTAATTACAGAGGAGCTCCGGTCCCCTTGCTGCCCCCCGGCTCCCTCTCTCTCTCTGCCTTTTTTTTTTTTATCACTGCTGATTGGTGGTAAGAAGCTATGGCGGGGCCATCTCTCTCTCCTTCTCGCCCACCCAACCAACCCAACCACCCACAACAAGGCTTTTATGCTGCCACCTCCCTCTGGGCAGAGCAACGGAGCTGAATCATTCACACGTTCGAACCGTTTACGGACCCTGGAAAGACGAGGGTGGTGGTGGTACAGGCCCCTGCAGCAGCAGGACGAGCCCCCATTATGTTACATCCCCAATAAAGCTAGGGGTAATTGGACATGTAACATATATTAATGGAGGAGGACAACCGTCAAATATTTAAGTAATTTATTAACAAAAGTGAAAATTAGAATTATTTACAGAATATGAGAAATTAACTAAAACAAAAGACAGATAAAGTGAACACTAAATTAACCCTAACCCAACATAAAACAAAACTACAACTAAACCTAACAACACAAGTAACTTAAATCAAAACACAAAACAATTCATGGCGGAAGCGGCTGGAGGAGAGGACCCTGATGGCTGTCTCCTCATCAGAGGTTTGTAGCAGAATGGCTTTTATGGTGGGTGGGACTGTGGCCACCAGTCCACCCACTTTCCAGCAACCAATGGCAGAGGCTGATCAGACCTCCACATCATGATGGCACCTGGACACACCCATAAGCTCAGCAGGAAAGCTTCAAATGATTATTGGCCATTAGACACACCCAAAGGAGCTCCAATCTGCATTGGGAAAGACAAGACCAGCAGCAAGCAAAACCAAATACAGTATATTCTGGCCTAGGGTGCTCATGACCTACACATATATAGTATATGGATATATTAAGGATTAAATACTGTTAATATCACAAATGATATGCCGCCAAATACTAATACTAATAAATAATACTAATAAATAATAGTAATAATAATAATAATAAACATAATACGGCCACGGCCGTAACACAGCTCCAGGGGTGGAAGTCACATCTGCAGGAGGTACCACCACCCCATGGGTGACATGTACTGGCCACCAGTCAGGGCCGGATCTAGAGAGGGGCAGGGGTGGACAGAGCCAACCCAAATGTGCATCCTGTCCACCCAATGAAAGGTAATATCAGTGGTTTTCATCAGTCGTACGGGGACCACCAGCTAGTATGGCTGGCTAAATCCAGCCCTCCCACCAGTGTGAATATGTTTCATTTATGCACCGTGTCCTGTTATTATTGTGGGTTTTCGAGTAACGAGTCCTCTATTGTTCACATCGTAATTACTCCCGGGGGCATTTGTCCTCTGGGCTGTGACGTCACATGGGTCAACCAATAGGAACAGTGGGACGGAGCTGTAACGCCATTGGTCAATATGTCATCATCTAGTAAAGAGCTACACTCGAGCCCACACAGCTGTTGTTCCTTCAAGAACAGTACAATTTACTAATTATTATTAGGGGTCAAGCCCAAAGGGTGTGTAGAGTAGTAGACCGCTTGCTGCAATCCGGCTTCTTTCCTGTTGTGGAAGAAGACCCTTCAAACCCCTCATTTGGAGAGGTTTCCCAGCCGAGAGATGATCCATGATGATGTACAATGATAGGAGCGCACCTCACTCACTTCACACGTGTGTGATTTTTACAAGTCCATACTTGTTCGGGGATATGACATAGGCCCAAAGTATGGGTGGTGTTTGGGTTGTGTGGTGTCACTGGTGTGTACATGCTTTGCATTTGTATTACTGAATATCTGAAATCCCTAGTAATAGTAGCCTAGTAGTAGTATTAGTATTAGTATTAGTATTAGTATTAGTAGTAGTAGTAGTAGTAGTAGTAGTAGTAGTAGTAGTAGTAGTAGCAGTGTGCAATGTGTTAATATAGCTAATTTCACCTCAATGTAATTTATATTACATGGAGTTCCAGTCAGACAGACAGTGAGGCATATTGCAAAACAATAAAAAAGCATATTAAGCTGTTTTGTTTCCACCCTAATTGTTTACGAGCAAAACAAATTGCCACAGACTATCTGTCTGGGCCAATGGCTGCTTGTTTTGGTAAGAAGGGACTATGTGCACTGTTTCAAGAGCCCATGATACCACAGAGAACATCAGAGACAATACTGAGGGGCTTTTTCCCCCCCTGTCTGTGGGATACAGCCTCATTCTCCAAACATCTGGAGCCATAAACCAGCTGAGATCAAAAACGTGACAATGAAAATAATACCACAATGAACACAAACAATCATGCCATTAGACCATAAATAGGAGGGAGACCCCCTTCGACCTCAGTAGGGAGTCTTTGCATTGAGGAAGTAAGGACAGAACTCACTCACACTTGAGTGCAATGAAAATGCTTGTTGCACTTGAATAGGGATTTACGATATTGTTTCCCATACTGTATAAGACTATATAGGCTATATAGCCAGCAATTTGTGTGCAGCTTTGGGTGATAAAAAAAAGTTTAGTGTTATAGTACTAGCCTCACATAGTGATACAAATATCACTGTGTGGATATCGTTTCAGTAAGTCATCCCACAATCGAGAGGGCCAGACTTTATCTGGGGGAATATGCATTGCAAGGCTGTAAAGTATAAAAGTACTGCATTACTGAAAAATGCACCCTAACCGAGCATTAAAAAAAACAATATATATACAGTATTTCTAAAACTGATCAAACACTGATGCATCAATTCTGCTGGAGTTGTGTTGTGGAAATTGTGGGTTTGTCTCAAACTCATTTAAATCTCATTTAACTGACAATACGCACAGAAACAAACAACAATGACTCTCAGTCATAACTGCCAGGTGTAACAAACTCTTGTAGCATCTGTGTTTGTTTGTTTGCTACGTTCTTTTGTTTTTTCACCGTTTCATTACGGTTGTCCTCTAGCTCCAGTTAGCTCGTAACATCAGCTTCTATTGGTAGCTTCTGTTTGCCCCACGTTGCAGCGTTCAGTTCAGAGTATGGGTTCTTCTGCTCTTCAGGCTGTTGTGGCATTCAGAGTATGGGTTCTTATGTTCTTCAGACTGTTGCATCGTTCAGACTATGGGTTCTTATTCTCTTCAGACTGTTGCATTGTTCAGAGTATGGGTTCTTATGTTCTTCAGACTGTTGCAGGGTTCGACACATGAGGACACATCAACATTCATTGAGTGTCTAAGGCTGGTTGACAATACAGTTAACCTAAGTATGCAAAGATGTTCTCCCACACAGGAGACGATGGACAACCTTTTAAAGAAGCCCCAGTGACCTGTAAGCAAGTAGGGAGTGAGTGTCTTTATCAGCCGGAAACATGCAGGAGTCTATAATGTCTATAAAGGAGTATCTCAACCACTGGGCGTTGCAACCAGCTTGATCCCAAAGCTTTCACCTTGCGGCTTTAATATCAACCTAACAACGAAACTCAATCAATAAAATCTTATTTTGCATTCCTTCGTGGACTGAAGCAAGGATAGCTTTCCAGGTGGTAATTTAGCCATAACAAATGCTCCCAGAGAGGGGAAATATGGGACAAGGTTCAAGGCATGCGAAAACAAAGACATTGCTATCAGGAAATGGGCTTCGGCCTTATCAACATGACATTGTCGAGTTTAGGCCACAACGACATCAACGACAAAAAATATGGCAAAATGGAACATGTCGAGATCATTCATGAAATAGTCTTCTGAATCAGTTGGCATTTTATGAAATTCCCAGAAAAGGGTTTTCTGGTATTGTTATGCTATTCTGTCAGACAGGAGCGTGTGACTGACAGAGACACACTATTGACTCTGTCAAATTCAAAGGAAAAGAGGGTACTGTTCCTCCTTTCTTTGCCGATGGGTTCTGAGATTACTAGGCTTATATAGACTGTCACTAGAGGCTATAATGATTTGTGGTGTTTCCGTTGTGAAGCCAGGCATGTACTTCAGTTGCACATGGAACTCCCACAGGTTGGTCAGACTGGCCACCTGTTCAGCAGGGAGAGTAGCTGAATCAGAGACCCTGTTCCTTCACACATCCAGGGGAATGAATCAATTAAAACTTGTTTCCATTGTGTCCTAAGAAGAATCCGGTTTGTCCTCCACACATGGTATAAATGGAAAACAGGATATTACATCCATATTCATCATACTATAATCGAGGAAATGTCTGTCTGTCTGTCCGTCCGTCTGAATGAATGAATGAATGTCTGAAACACAAATAATTCCGCGATGGCACCACCGATCGCTGTAAGTTTTCACACAGCCGTTCACCATAATATCATGAAGAGGGTGACGAAGCCCTTTTGCCAAATTAACACATCGTTGATTTATAATGAATTTATTTGTGCACGACAATTTCCCCATTAGTTTATATGGGGAAAGTGCCCCCGCCCCTATCATGCACGTCACAAGCGACCGAGGGGAACAACGCTGACAGACACGAGTGAGACCGAGGGGAACAACGCTGACAGACACGAGTGAGACATACATACGACGAATCGCCGATTCTCCATGTAGCCTCGCATTTCCTTAATCACTCAGTGGTTACTGCAGCGCACCTCGATTATCTGCCTCGCGGCGTAATTCGCCCGTTTTATCAACACAGAATATACTTCTGATACACTTTACTCGCCGCGCTATTGGAGTAGCAGCCGACAGTTCTACATTTATACTGCTATCGTGCAGCGCCGGTGTTCGCTAAAAACAAGCAGCTCTACAAGCTAACAACAGCTGCCTCTTGCATGGAAGCGACAGAATGGGCGCACTAAGACATTATGCATCCCTCCTGGTGCTGAGCATTGTGTCTCAGTGCTGTGGTGTCCTCTACAGCAGGAGTTTTCAACCAGTGGTCCGGGAAACACCAGTGGTCCCTGAGAGGATACCAGGTGGTCCCCAGCTAAGTTGGTTAACCAGGTGTAACTCTTGAGAACGTAAAAATGAAACCAAATGGACCCTTGCGGGTCCATTTGGTTTCGTTTTTACACTCTCAAGAGTTAAAATATTCATCATCTGAATTAGCCCAAGTCTACACAACTAGAAGATGGACAAAAGCAAAATAAATCTGTAGTTTTGGTGTCTGTGGGGCTAAAATGTCCTCAGGTGGTGGTCCGTGGCTCAAATTCTGAATAAATGGTGGGCCCTGGTATCAAAAAGGTCAAAAACCCCTGCTTGCAGCTTTATCTACAAACTCACGCGACCGCTGTTTTCACATAATGTGATGTTGACTTCCATACGAGCGCGCGCGTGCGTGTGTGTGTGTGTGTGTGTGTGTGTGTGTGTGTGTTAGCTGCGACTCGATCGCCACGCATGCTGCATTAGAGAGAATCCCCCCCCCCCCACACACACACACACACCCTTTGCCAGTGGCTTCATGATGACTGTCTACAGAACATCTAAAAGTAATCATCAGATTTATCAACATGTTCCTGGACACCCTTACTTTGCCACAACTGTTTTCCCATTCCCCCATGATCAAGTATACTCACTTTTATTACTCACTTAGATTAAAGCAATACTTACTTACATCATTGGTATAATCTATTAACTCCTAACACAAACTGTTATGATCTATTTAACATATTCACTACACTGCACATCATTTGGTGTTCATATATTCACAACGGGTAAGGTCCTAGATTTTATTAAAAATGAGATGCAAAAAAAAGGCCAGTACAGAAGAGGAAAAAATAAACCTCCAGCCAGCTTTCAGTGGGACAGCATACAGTAACCACAACCAAACAAATATACTCTCATAGCCCATTCCACCCTGACTACCTGGCGATAACAACAGGCATTAGAACGACATATCCACAGCCCAAACTCTAAAGCTAACCTCACAGGAGATTAGGTTTAACCTGCCACACGTCAGGGGAAACCGTAGTTTTAACCTGCCAAACGTTATTTTTAAAGGAGAATCCACACCAAAACGCATTTGGCCTCAATCTACCTTGATCCCTGTGCTGTTGTCATACAGATGCCCCCGTTTCTACATTTCACCCTGAGATGCCCCTCCCCCCAAAGCAGTTTGCATTGCTGCAGGTTGTCTTTATTCTCATGTGGGTATTTTAGTATCTCCAAACCTTTTTTTCCCCCCACACATCACATCAAACCACACACTACATGATAATCAGATTATTTCATCCAGTACACACTACATGACATGAAAAAACTCAGACAGCACCACCACCTCTCGTGTAGAGATGCTCTGGAGGAGGAGGTTTGACCTGAGTGATTAGAGAAGAGAGTGGCAGAAGGGAGGGGAGGAGAGGAGGAGGAATAGATTACCTCTGGGATTACAAGTAAAGTCTTCCCCAGAGTGACATAAATGCAGCATGAGGATCAGTATAATATTAAAATATGATGTGGAGAAGAAAAAAAATACTAAAGCTACCCACATTGGAATAAAGACAACCTGCGGCAATGCAAACTGTGGAAGGGGAGGAAGACCTCAGGGGTGAAATGTAGAACAGGAGGCATCTATGACAAAAATCAAGTGCACTATATATATCATGTCACAGGGATCAAGGTAGATTGGTGTCCAATGTGTTTTGGTGTGGAATTGTAACAGGCCACGCATGTTTGTTGTCAGACACCTGCCTGACAACATCATTGCTGGGACATGTAGTAGTAATACTAGTAAATGTCTGTAGTAATACTACTACTGCATACAGTATGTTGGTTACAGTCCTGACACTCATTAGCCTGGATTGTAACCAACATACTATAAACACTGCACATACTGTGAACACTTTCCTGGAGATCTTTGTGGGTAATATGTGGTTTTAGATATTGGCAGTGAGTCCATTGTCTCTGATGTCATCGACACTTTGTGGACTACAATTCCCACAATTCTTTGGTGCACCTCTTTGTGGATAGTGGGGAGGAGCGGTCTTACTGAGACAACATGTAGTCCAAGAATAGTACATAGAGGATAGGGCGCGAAGACCTCTATGGTGGAGTCCATATTGGTCCATGGAAGGAATTTAAGGAATGATGTCAGTTATTGGGTTTCTGAACTGCCCTCAGAAACCCATTGAGACACAGACCAAGGAGAACAAGCATGGTGGCATTTCATCATTAAGGACCAATTACACAAAGGTAGGTTGAGAAGTGTTAAGGCAGTCCTTTAAATGCACTCCCTAAACGGGCCTGAACTTTAAGACAGTCGCCTGAGATGACGAAGATCATAGTCTGCACATCATAAGAATCAGGCTGAGACTAAGGCATTATCATCCTTTTCATCGATATCACAAAAAATGCTTCTCTTTAATAAGAGAGAAAACATTTGATATTTTGCACGGGGGGAGCCTCACGACGAGTTATTGCCCAGCACACTTCAAAGGGAAACGGAACCAAAACCCCAGATAGAAACGTGTGAAGTGTACGGCCCTATAGAAACATGCCATGCCTTTCATGGAGGGATGGAGCTGTGCCACAAACCGAGCATTGTTCCCCCGCGCTGTGAAATAAGACGCAAGGCTTCATGAGAGCTATTGTTCTATTTCCGTTTCGTTTGAGTCTCGTCCGATGTAGCGCTGCAGCATTCTGACTTCTGACAAAACAGCATCTGCACCAGGGAGGACACTTCCTCCCACGGGATGGGCAGGAACAAACACTGGGTATAATCACTTCAAAAAAACAGGATGCCATTAATTGTCTGCCCCTTCCATTTGAAGTGCGTCGGCGGGTATTGAACGCGAGCTCGATTAATCGTTTCAATGGGTTTTCACTTATTTGATGCCAGTGAGGGAGAGGAGATGAATTGTCTGGCTTGGAATAAATTGCTGGTTGATGATCACATTAGTCCTTTAGAAGGCTGCAGCTTATTATTGGTTCCATATAGAATCTTCTACATCGTTTAAAACCAAATCTAACGCAACTATTAATAGCTGGGAGATTATCGCACTACAATGAGGGCGTAACCATATTCAGCAATGATTGGCATAAATGCTGATTTTATGACACACTTGTGTAATATTTGTGACATACACGTTTGAGTAGGTAAGCGGCAAATAGACATCTTTTAAATAATGGAACTTATCCCATAAAACCCACACAAGCATTCAAACAAGAAAACGTACGATCTCACACTAAAACAACACATTTGCAAACACGTCTCATGTATACCGTAATAGTAGCAGGCATCGGACCAGTGGTCCGGGGACCACAAGTGGTCCCTGAGAGGATTCCAGGTCTTTGAGAGCGTAAACATTAAAACAAACAGTGTAAACACATGTTTACACTCTCAAGAGTTACTAGTCTACATAACTAGAGAATGTATAAGATCAATGGTCATTTTTTATCTGTATGTTTGACTGTTTTGTTTCCTAAATCCAGCCTGGAAGTGTGGACAAAAGCAAAAGCAGTCTTTAGTTTTGGGGGCTAAAATGTCCTCAAATGGTGGTCGGTGACTCAAATTCTGAATAAAAAGTGGGCCCTGGTATCATAAAGGCTGAAAACCACTGGTCTAGAGGCATGAAACATATTATGCCCTGCTAGCCAAGCTCATATGTCAACCCTGAACCAGCGAACCAATGTCAACACGGGGGAAAACAAACACCTCCAGACAGCAGAGCAAACAGTTTATGAGCGAAGGGAGACTTTACTCTCCCCCCCTAAGGACTTCCTTCCCGGTGCGTTGTCTAGCCTGACTGTGTTGACGTTGTCACGGTGGCGTTCCGGCCCTGGCCCCTGAAGATGACAGGGGGCCGTAATGACGGAGCCTGGATGAAAGGGCCTCACCAAAAGGTGCTAATGGAAGTGACCCTATATAACGCTGAAACACATCAGCCGTTCAGCCTGCCAAAAACACACAAGGGGGTGGGTGGGGGGATGACGAAGCAGTGGTGGACTGAAACACAGTCAGTGTTGTCAACTGCCGAAATCCAAAATGCACTAGAATGCACTAGATGCTTGGCCATCTAGTATACTAATATATACTATAGATATATATATATATATATATATATATATATATATATATATATATATATATATATATATATATATATATATATATATATATATATATATATATATATATATATATATATATATATACACACATACAGATCAGAATGACCATTAATCTTCTACATTCTCTAGTTGTCAAGTCTCACCAGCAAAAAAAGCACTAGATTTTCCGCCAGGAGTTTTCCACTAATTTTCGTGCTGGAGAGGGGGGGGTCTGTGGGGAAAAAAAGCATACATATAGCGACACATGCGCCAAGTTGGCAACACTGGGTAGGAGGAGGAGAAGGGATGGGAGGGATGAGGAAGGAGTGGTGGAATGATGAAACACAGAAAGAAAGAGAGGAGGAAAGAGAGACTGAAAGACCTGCTTTGCTGTTGGGGGGGGGGGGGGGGGGGGGGGGGGTCTTGTTTGCCCAGACACAGAGTGGTGAAAACACGCCCCTGTCTTTGAGATAATGACTGGAGTGCTGGGGGGGACCGGCGTGTCACTAGTCAGTCACAGCAGGACAAGTGGAAAGACAAGTCAACACTCGTGAGATGCCCGAGTGCTCCATTACTGCTGCACTTTCAACGCCACCATGTCTCATCAAGAAATGCTTAAAAAAAAGAGCATATCCCCGAGCTCTGTGATTTGAACATGCATGCGGCACTGAAGTTACTTCAACTTCAGCTAGAGTCTGCTCATTGTTAACGGGATATAATGTAGTATCCTTGCCTCTCCTGCTCGTTAGTAAACAGAAGATAGCATAACTACTCAATCAGGAAAGATTGAGATCTTGCACAGAATGTAAACAAGTGGTGGCACAAATTTATAGTTCTGTAATGTATTTTAAATAGGGATGATTACAATTTTTAATCAGATTACCGGTAATCACAGATTCAAAATCCAAAAATATGCCATGTTTTCCTGCACAGGATTTAAACTTATACTCGTATTGCTCTGGTTACAGGGAGACACACAGCTACAATATATGTCTCCGTAAAACTGTGCTCTTCCGTTGTTGTTGTTTTTTCCCCAATGAGAAAATGCTCATTGGGTGATAATTGCGTAAAAAAAAGAAAATCAGATTAATCAATAAAATTAATTAATGTCATTCACTCGTTATTTTCAACATCCTTCATTTTAATGCAATGTGTCTCACAGCAACACAACAATAGTATTATATATATATTATATATGTAATTTTAGTTGTACTGGTAGACTATGAGACTGCAAAACCTGAGGGTTAAATTAACACTAAGGACTTCACTGTGCGTGTCGTCTCTCACGTCGGCTGACCTGTTTGCACTACAGCGGAAACACAACTTGAGTTTAGACAGTCTACACTACAGTCACCTCAGCCCACCCTTATTGCTCTACTCCATCAACAGCACTTGACACTCGACACTGTTCAAAGGGGAAAACAGAAGTTTTGCCCGTGCTCTGGTTTTGGTGTTACAGGAGGCTGAAGGCAGCCATAGATCTATACCCAACATCTGTTGCAGAGATGAAACAGAATAATAATTGGGACCCAATCACGAGCGTGTCTACAGTCCCTGTGAAGTTCACACTGGCACCAATCTTATTGTGATCGACCGTGCAAACTGATTGTGAGGAACCGTCTACTATAAAGGGGCTTATGAAATATAAGGTAAATACTAATACTGTACAGGCCTGTAGTTTATGATTTTAACCAGTGGTATTATTCTCCTTTAGTCACTATAGTTTTGCCTATTGTGAAGGTTTTCCTACTGTGACATACAGAAAAGGGGCACAATGGCCCATGTTGTTAAGCAGCGCCACAGTGCTTATCTTGTGAGCTTGTTTAGATCAATTTCCATTGAATGTTCACGTATTTTCACAGTAAAGGGACAATATGGCTCATGGTACGTTTGATGTGGTCAAGTGCGGACACAGCTTTTCTTGAAGATATAATCACTGAAAAGGACCTCAACCAATTCTAAAACCAATTCTAAATTCCCTATTCTGGGGGGGGGGGATCATATTAAAAGAGATTGTACTGGGAAAAAAGAATGGGCTGCACAAGTATACAGCCAAGCTCATGTTCTGCAATGTGCCATTTCACCTTTTACAAAGGAATTTAGTGTACGTTAATGACATTTAGAACATTCAGAACACTTTCCTGGGGGTCTTTATAGCCGTAGATGCAGTGCACCAAATTACTTTGGGAACTGTAGTCCAGGAAGCAGTGTCGATGACATCAGAGACACTGGGCTCAAGACTGAAATCTAAAATATATAAAACCACATATTACAGGCCTAAAGACTGCCAGGAAAGTCCGCTACGATTCATAGGATATATGTTTTGGTAAAAAAGGGGGTGTAATGTCCCTTTAAATGCTGAAAAAAAAAACTTTCACTGCAAACGGCATGAATATAAACACGAACATGATGAGCACATGACCACAAAGGTGTGGCCGTAAGCATGGGTCTCTGAACATTGAACACACACACCTGCTTCCTCTGTCTTTAGCCACAAACTTGACATAAGAGCCACCACCCTTTAAATTGCTCCCAAATCCCTTGACAAAAGAGTTTTAGTGTGTGTGTGCGTAGTCTATACCAACATCCTCCAACTGTCGTGAGAAGAGGCAACTACACTCATGTGTGTGTGCGCACTACAGCGATCATAAGGAATAGAAATGAGAAGAAAAGAGAAAGGGTGTGTGTGTGTGTGTGTGTGTGTGTGTGTGTGTGTGTGTGTGTGTGTGTGTGTGTGTGTGTGTGTGTGTGTGTGTGTGTGTGTGTGTGTGTGTGTGTGTGTGTGTGTGTGAGAGACTGTCAGAGTGAGTTGAGAGAGATGCATACATATTGTTTCAGATGTTGTTTGATTACAAGGAAACCAGCCCTCCCCAAAAGATCCCATTTCCATACTGTGGATGAAACACCGCCACCATATGAAACAGGATGTCAGAAACATGCATTTCGCAAACAGCTCAGAATAGGACTGAGCTGTGTCACACTGTACAACTTCTTTTGTCAAGGTTACGCGTCACGTTTACAGGCTCCCTCGCCAGCCTATAGATAGGAGGAATGGGGATGCCAGTGTGAGATGTGAATTACACCTGCCTCTTGACAGTTTTAGGCTACAGGTACCTGTATATGCTTCTAGACAAATCCACAGATGGGTCTGCTGGTCGCAGCCCAGGGATTTCGGAGGCAGCATAGCTGCAGTGAACTCTTCTGTTACAGTGAATGGTCAGGACTGGGACCCTGCCCAGAATAGTGCCCAGGGTCCATATATGGATTTGGCCTGTTCTGACCTCACAACACTCATATTTGGGGCACGCCTGACTCAGAACTGCTTATATAGGAATGAAGGGACACAGAGAGACATGTACAGAAATCTGACATCATTCTGACATGCGTAAAAGGTACACATCAGACGTAACATGATGCAGTTTGCAACCTGCATCATTCCAAGTAGTGCCCAACGGGCACCGGCCGACTTCTATAGTTCTATAGTTGTCCAAAGTTGAAGATTTTGCCAATACTGTAGGATCAGCTGTAAACTACACAGCTAAGTCCCCATGTTCTGGGCATCTTTGTAAAGCTAGTGTTAGTAGTATGAAATGCAGGTCAAAGAATACTTTTTACATCACAGCTATGTTTGCGAGCTAATACTCATGACTTTAGCTATAAAGGTCTTTTACTTACAGCGTACGTTACCAATACATCGACACCCCAACCGGCCAATCAGAGTAGCCCAAGGGACAGACCACCGAACACCACGCACCAATTGCTTAACTTGAACCCACTCCGCTCACACCAGTGCATTCACATACTATATGGCCCAGGCCATAAGCAATCCCAGAATATACCCAACCCGGCCGGAAGAACGCCTCATGCGGTAGGTTAGCAAGTTGATGGGAGGAGAAATCCAGAGACATCTATTATGATTTATACTCTAAGGGATTTGTATATAGGCTCATGAGGAATGAAGGGGAAACAGGAAGAACCAAGTTGTGACTCTTGTTTAGAGAGTATGGGGGCAAAAAAAGAGAAAATGACACCACAGGGTAAATTCCAGAGCAGGATTAACAACTGCTGTCGCTTTGTCAAGTCTAATGATTTGTGTGGAGAGACTGTTTTTATTTTCATTACTGCACCCATTCATCATATTTGCGTGAGTCTATAGTATCTGTGTTCTTATCTCAAAAGCGTAGGTAGCCTATATAGTTCACCTCATGATATTCCGTTTTAGTCCCTGAGGCCACAACTCGCATCTTGAGGTTTTATTGTTGCAGGTCGTTTTAACCCCCCCAAAAAAAGAAACAAAAGCTTGATCCTGCAGCGACTTCCATGCGTCTGAAGGGGGGCGTGGTGACAGGTTATTTAACACTGTTTTGATATTTGAGTCACAGGAATGCCTAACGATACAGTAATCCCTCTGTCTGACGAGGAAGATGAGGTAAGACTGCTCAAAGCCATGAAACAACAATATCTGAAAACAGATTAACAGACATTTTCCTCGCGATGTTCCTTTATGGCCAGGTGTTACACCCGACAACAGAGGGCAAGACACTGCACACGACGTACACACGTGCTGGTGTTAAGCGTGTGTGGGTGTGCATGTGTGCGCACGTGCGTTTGGGTGTGCGTGTGCATGCTAGTGAGTGAGAAAGAGACATAGAAGAAAAGGTTATAAGGTGTTTTAGTTGTACAAGCATTTGGCCGCATATTCGGGCCTAGATTTTTTTGTCACCGCTAAGCCCCTTATCCATTAACATCTTTGCCTTTATAAATTATTAAAAAAACACATTTTTTCAATAGTTAAAATGGCCGCCAGTCTATAAGCTCATAACGTGTCAATAGATTGGCACGTTGAACTGTTCCAAAATGTTTTTCAAAATAGCAAAAACAGCCGAAGAAGTTAGGGATAAGGGGTTTAGCGCGTGATGAAAATGGAACCCTGGATTTCTTATTAGTTTTCAAATGACTTTGAGACACACCATTTTTTAACTGAAGGACCGACGTGGGAGAATGGCCCCAAACGGGCGAACGGGACTGCCGTTTTCCCTGCTGATGGTGCTTACCGGCCAGACACTGATTGTTCCAGCTTGTCTTCATACCATCTCTTGGCTTTTCACTGCGAGGCCTGTCAATCCCTCCCGGGGACTTCAAACGAAGCCCTGAATCCTTCACCTGCGCCTTCAGTCATCCCTTCACACCTCACAGGCAACCTGTAGTGCAGACAAACGCAGTGGTTAAATTACCCATAATTATCCAGATTTGAACTCGACATAACAAAGACATTTTTGTTTGCTGTTGTTATTACTGGAACATCACGTTGAAGCTAAACTCGCTCTAATTAAAGCTGACGTCTTTCTGTGCCGTCGCGGCGCTGCTGTGAAGCTTCGCCCGTTCAAACCCGACGCTTTGTATAAGCAAGTATAAGCGGCATAAAAGCAATGTAACCGCTGCCAATGAAAATGTCTGAGAAAGTAACCCCTCACTGTTCTCGCGAGTGTAAACAAACTTCAGAGAGTCAGACACTCCGCATGTGTCTTCCCCCAACAGAAAGAGACATGCTTCAGGTAAGTAGACAAAATCAGAAGACATTGGCTGGGGTGTCTGCCGTGTTTCTCGAGCCAACCAATAACCACACAGGAATGTTTTCGTCTCACAGGTTAGTACCTTGGACGCGGCCAATGGTTATGCTGCTGCAGCGTCTCGCTGCCACGTTACACATTAATGACCGAGGCCTGCCACAACAAGTTAGTCGATCTCAGTCGCTCAACCACGTTTGAAATCACGGATCGTTATGCCGTTTTCTTTTTCCATCTATAGTCATTTTTTGTCATTTCCTCTCCCCCTCTCCCTGCAGAAGCCTAGGAGGCTTCAATGCCAGCACTGAGCACAGCACAGTGCTCAGCTCAGTCCCACAGAGTGCAAGCAAAAGGCGGAAATCAATAGAGAAAATATCGCTGCAGGCTCACACATTTTTATCTGGCTTTGAACGAGTCAGCTTTAATTTTGGCTTTGATCTCAATTTGCTGCTTTTGGGATTGCTTGGCTGCACACGAGAAACCATGAGGAATAAGCCTCCACCAGGGCTGTTTTTTTCCCCTACAAAAGACCCTTTCAGCCGAAGCCTTTATTTTGCCTATATGAGTTAGTGTCCATTTGCTGGTGGTGCACGAGGAACAGAGGAGGCGCATCGCGAACCAAAACAACCGATACAGCAGTACAAGGACGGACACACACACACGAACACACACAAACAAGCATCAGAGAGATCCACAGACGGCCGGGCCAACTTTATCTATTCAAGTCAGGGAGGATTTATGGCCACGCAGAGGCAAATGCTGGACATTGGTGATGGGTGTGTGTGTGTGTGTGGGGGGGGGGTCAGAATAAAGAGATCCTTGGTGTTGCTGACAGAAACAGTTTGGCGGTGCAGTGGTGGTGGAGTAACAGGTTGACACGCCGCACAGCTGGCGCCGTTCTCAGGGCTCTGAACGGCCCCCCGACGGACGGACGGTCCCCCTAAACCCCACCACACCCCGATCACCACCACCACCACACCTCATTAAAGCTGAGACACCACCAAAGGGCTGCAGGCAGTGCAGGGTGATATCATGGAATCACCCTAAAAAAAAGTCTGCCCTGCTGCGATCATCATCACCCTCCTTTGGGGTGGCAGGGGAGGGGGAGTTGTTTGGGGGAATTTGTTTCTCTTTTTTTATGGCAGAGACAAAAGGCGTAGTGGAATGAGGGTCTGGGGCAGAGAAAAGACCCGCGACTCGCTGTGGAGAGAAGAGAAGGGTCTAATCTAATTTGGTTGGAGAAGGATGTGTGTGTGTGCGTGCAAGTGTGTGTGAGTTTCTATGTGTACAAGGGCACATGTGCATGCATGTGCGTGAGTGCTTGTGTATGTGCATGTGTATGCGTCCATGTCTATGTGCATGCGTGCAAGCATGCATGCGTGCATGTGCGTGCAAGCCTGTGTGTGTGTGTGTGTGTGTGTGTGTGTGTGTGTGTGTGTGTGTGTGTGTGTGTGTGTGAGAGAGAGACAGAGAGCACGGCTCTGCTGCACAGTGTGAGAGGAGTGTGGGAATAGGACAGGAGGGTTCTGTGCTGAATGGAGGTTCCAGAGCCAGAAGCAGTGGGGAGTCTCCTTAGACGCACTGATTCCAGGCCCCGGCCACTCAAAGAGGGATTAGAACTGGGAAGGCCATCCTGATTAGCAATTCACACTCAAGTGCCCCCACAAGGACCCCGGGTAATAATATTGCCATCAATTCACTTTCGCCAACGCGCGGGGCCTTAAAAAAAAAATACAAAAATGTTTACCCTCTTTTTTCCCCCGCCCCTAAATAACGTCTTCCACAGGCACGAACCGGCGGCGACGTCCGTTAAACTCGTGCTCTTGTGTTTAGCGGAGACGTTTTGCTACTCTGGTGTATTGTATGAGGCAAACTAACTCTCAACACGCAATTCCCACTAGGTCTCGGGTCTAACTTATAAGTAACATCTTTACTTTTTATGCCTTAGAAACAAGTAATATGACTGTACTGAAATCAAGAGTAATATACAGTAGTTATATTTCTATACATTACTTTTCAACAAGGCGCCTTGCCTTATAGCAAAAGAACAGATTTGCAAACTATCAACATATAACAACAGAGATGTATTAATAGCTTGTAGATCTGTTTTTGCACACGACGATATGTACGTCATGTGTTGTGAACAAACTACTGTACATACTGCACATCTCTGTTGTTATCTGTTGATAGCTTGTCAATCTGTTCTATTTTTCATGCAACAACATGCTCATTTGTAATAAGTAATATGGCGTGTTTGGGTGGAGTAACAATATTACCCGTTTTGGCAGAGTAATATTGTTACACTACTTTTGCTGGAAAAGTAACATGTAATTTGTTACTGCCCAACCCTGCTTATGAATAACTTCGTTTTGCAATCAGTCGACTGCAGTGACTGTTTTGGTGCCTTGCTCCGTCTAAAGCTTGTGAACTGGGTGTTTTGAGAGGACACCCCCGTCCGCCTCGCTCCCTCCCTGCCTCCCTCCCATCTCGTCTCTTTGCTGCAAAACGACCACCACATGAAAGGGGCTATGATGTAAGAAGAAAATAACTAAACTAATATGCTATTTCAAAAGAAGCCTCTGACCAGACTTTATTGAATTTGGTACATACATAGCCAAGCTAAATTAATTAAGAGTGTTTATCGCGGCAAGCTGTCGACATTTTCCCGGTTCACGTCCGTAAAACTCTTAAAAAACGTTGACAATATTATTACATTATTATTACTGTTATCACCCACCCCTGCACAGTGAAAAAGGTCAGAGGGTTAAACTTTTCAAGCGAGGGGACTGTATTTAGGCGTGATACAACAGACACAAACCACACATCTGAAATAAAGCCGACTTTCGGCTTGAATGGGAAAAGTGGGACAAATTATCCCTCATTAATAAATTACTTTATTGAACTATTTAAACCATATGCGCAAAGAATACGGGCGGCTTTGATGTTTGAAGGGGTGCTCCTCAATAATTAATTGCCGGATTCATATGCATTTCCTCAAATGTCTGACCCTTTACTAAAACCGATGCTCTTATTAAAGTGCTTGCATTTCAAAAAGGATGGAGAAATACCCATGCGCGGTATTAGATGGGATTAGCCTTGCAAGCAAAAAAAAATCCCCTAAACTGGGCTAAGAAGTATGACTTCCTTCCTGCGTTATCATTCACCATCCCTCCCCAAAAGTGCTGTGTGATGATTTTAATTGACTATTTGACATTCTTGCAGCAAGCTCCCAGACAAGTTTAATTTGCTCAGGTACCAAGAAATCCATCTAGCACTTGCCTGTTTTTTGCCATGACTTCACAAAACCAGTAAACACACATACTGGTCCCCAGATCATACATAACTGGTAATGAGGCTCATCCTAAGCTAAATGCTTTAAATGCGTGCGACTGGGAGTGAGAGCAGTATATCCGCGGACAATGTGAAGGGCATGCAGACAAATAGTCTCACCTCCGACCAACTGTGTTGTTTCTTGGTATTGTGCGGCCTGAAAGGGAAGAGGAGGGTCTTTGGTTAAGAAGATTACAGCCCTGCCCCACCCGTACGTTTAATCAACATGCCCTTTCAGCTCCGGCAACAATGCCAAACATGTCTACTAAAACGTAGCCCCTCGGCTCTCTCTCCCATGGCATGCCTCACATGTTGTAGAACCTGCACTGCCAACCATCTAACCGCAGTGGAGTAGATGCTACACTTAGTTTTTTGTTGTTGTTGCTGTTGATCCCGAGTCTGTGTACAGTGGGTAGATTACAGTTTAGCTTCAGGGTTTCAGGGTCCTTTTTGGTGGTTGGTGTCAATTTCTGAAAATTCCATTCATAGCTGCATTGTCAATACTTGAATCTAGATTTCTTTTACAAAGAAAAAAAATGTTTTACTTGTGTTTGTGTATCTACATCATATACTGCGTATATGTAGTTTATAGTATATATCTACATCATATACTGCGTATATGTAGTTTATAGTATATGTATATATATATACACACACACACACACACACACACACACACACACACACACCCTATGTGCACCGTGGCGTTCTATAGCGTTGTGTGTATATTAACTTCAACTAATTTTTAACTGATCAAAAATTCCCCAAAGGGACCCAACGGAGCCGTCCTTCTTCACCCCGTCATTTCTTTCATCCGTGGTTAAATATGTAAATAAAATGTCCAAAGTCATTCTTCAAAGGGGGAACAAAAGAAAAAAAGGAGGCTGAGGGAAAAGACAGCCATAAAATTCCTCCCGATTCTCCATAACATTAGCCAGAGGGGGTCCAGCTTCCAGCCAGAGCCTAGCAGCAGGGGAGCAAAGCTCGCTCCATAGAATCACACATCTCAAATCCCACACACACAAAAAAATAAAATATCTTTTCAGCTGCAGCCATCAAAGGGCCCCCCCTCCTTTCACTTTATTAGTTACAGAATTATCTCACAGTTGCTGATTTCTCAGAGATGGAGCTTGCGCGGCTTGCTTCAGAGCATTGTTGTGGTTGCAAAGATGAGATAGAGTCGCTGTGTGTGCGTGCGCGTGTGTGTGTGTGTGTGTGTGTGTGTGTGTGTGTGTGTGTGTGTGTGTGTGTGTGTGTGTGTGTGTGTGTGTGTGTGTGTGTGTGTGTGTGTGTGTGTCGGGTGTGGAATAGGCAATAGCAGGGTGCATATATGAAAAAAGAGGGGGTGGCAGTCAGAGAAGGAACATAAAAGAGACTGTAGTAGCTGCAGTGGCTACAGATGCTAAAGACTGAACAAGGACTGATTCCTCCCATTCCTTCTTCTCCTTTTCAAAGGCGAATCATCGTGACCAGCAAAAACAATCATGAAAGCCAGGGAGTGCAGAGAGAAGACGGGAGGGAGAGAGAGATAGCCAGAACAAAGATGCCAAAAACGCAACAATCGGACAGACCATGTTGTCCTATTATTAGGCTGAGTGACTATATTATTTTGTATAGGTTTGATTAGACCAGATAAGCAGATTACTGGATACATGCTCTGCAATATGCCAGCGAGGATATCCTGAAAGCCAGGTGATCAGAAAATGAAGAGTGGGCCCAACCTTGGCCTCAGGAATCCATCGTTATGACGTTATGAATTAACCCTTACATTGGAGCTTTCATATTTTGTACCACAAGCACACATCATCTCCATAATGAATGTGTAATGGAGGGGAGGTGGCGGGGGGGGGGGGGGTCATTTTGGACGACACGACAGGCATGTCAGCTGTTGTCCTGATCTGAGCCATTGCACAGTGTTAGAATAATGCAAAGAAAGGCCCTGAGCAAGATAACTTCTGCAATAACGCTGTAGTCTATTTTCAACAAAGGACAATTGTTGTTTGTTTGTCCGTATGGAGTGGCATTCCAAAACAAGACACTAACAAAACTGCAAGTACTTAAACTGGCTAAATTATTATCTACCCTCTCCAGGAGGGGCGAAACCTCGGGCTCTATAATACAATGGCAATGTTATGTATAGTATATGATGCAATGAACATCTGTTATACTGTATGTAATTCCCCAGTGGAATACATAGAACCTCTAATATTTGATTCAAAGATTTAGATAACGGGATGAGCAAAAAAAAATCAAAGTGATGTTTGAGCTTTGTTTGAGTTGGAGTGTATTCATAATACATTCACACACACACACACACACACACACACACACACACACACACACACACACACACACACACACACACACGCACGCACGCACGCTCACACTCTGCACGCTGAGCACCCCAACAGCTGAAATGCCACCAGTGAGATATGCTGTATTAAACCATTTAGCCACGCTGGTGCCAGGTTTCTCATCTCGCCCCAACACATTTCTAAAATACCTCGAAACGCACTTTGGTGGCTCCCGTCATAAAAAGAAAAAAAGTACTAAAAGTGGTCCCGTTTACTTGTGATCCGGATTTCACCCATGATGGAGACCATATGTCCCGGACCACAGAGGTCTTACAACTTGAGGTGTTTACGAAGTAATGTGAGTGTAGCTGGGTGAGCCTCCGCACACTGTGAAGGCTCATAACATAACAGGGCTCCCAGACAAGACACATGCCATGCCCTGCTCCAGATAACATGCCGACATACCGCCGCGTCAGGATGGAGTCGTTATCCTTTGGAATAACAATGAATAAATACTGGAACACCAGACAGAATTCCCTGTTGCAATGCAGCCACCATGAATGGTTAACACGTTGACTTGAAGAGATACATGTAATGTATGGTGGGGCCTACGCTGTGTGTGTGTGTGTGTGTGTGTGTGTGTGTGTGTGTGTGTGTGTGTGTGTGTGTGTGTGTGTGTGTGTGTGTGTTGTGGATTGTAAACTTCTTGGTTTACAGGCGCAAAAAAAGCTGCTACTATTCCTGGAAGAATACTGTGTACTGAAGCTCAAAAACATTCAACGATCTAATCACAGGCCAATGATGTGGTGACTGGTCGGTGGAAGTGTGATGCTTCACTGATATGAGGGAGTTGATGATAAAATGTTAAAATAATTCATTCGTACAGCATTGTTCATTTCCGTCATGCTGACACCAAAGCTATGCACAGTGTTACCTTAAAGGACAACCAAGCTTCATGCTTTAGGTTGTTATTGGAGAAAGTAAAACATGGGTGTTAATTGTTTTACATTCCTTGCTTTCTTTGGTTTTAGGGATTTTAGCCATGGGAGGAGGCATTCAAACATGGACATAAGTACATATTTGTTTTCAAAATTTGAAAGTGTTTTATTAAATTATTATTATCATCATCATCATCTACTACAGTCATAACCCCAGGAAATTATAACTGGCCACAGAGTTCAGAGGATCTGCTGAATGTGAAGGAGGCATTTGGGTATGAATGACCCAGAGACTCAATATGGCAGTTTGTCACGTTCAGTAGATCATTTGTGGATTTGTGGGCAATTATAATTTCCTGGGGTGTATTAGGATTGTAATGAATAATAATAACAATAAAAAAATGCTTTAAAAAATTGTAAACAAATATGTATTTAGGACCATGTTCAAATGCCCCCTTCCATGGCTAAACCCCCTAAACTAAAGAAAACAAGGAATGTAAAACAATCACCCATCTTTTACTTTCTCTAATAACAATATAAAACATACATCTTGGTTGAAAAAACAAATAAATAAATAAATAAAGTTGTCCTTCAAAGTAGAAATCCATCCTTAACCAGAATGTGTGTTGTTCCTGTGATCTCTGTCGTGGTGATCAATGAAAACACAAACAACTCACTTCTGAAGCTGGAAAACAAGGCAGAACAAAGGCTTTAATGTGTGATCGAACCAAGATTAGACTGTCTACACCTTAAATGGTTATTTTCTATTAACAGTAAATGGGACATCGATTTTGTGGGTTCACAGAACCCGTTTGATATACTTCATTTTATTTTTTCTCTGTGAGCATCATTTGATGTTAGTTCTGAGCTGTAAAATGCCCTCATCATTGCACCCACCCTGGTAAGGGGGTGGATAGCAATTCAGTACACATCACTACTGCCTTGGTTGTCCTCTAGCTTTATAGTTATGATGCCAGAACGGCCAATATCAGGGTGAAAATTGCTTTCAAACCAGGAGTTTATGAATTAATTTCGCTCCTATGCCACTAAAATGTGGAGCGCCCTACTAGCAGCCATTAAGACCCTATAGACCCCTTCAAAAATATCTGTACGTCATTAAATGTTTCTGATGAATTGAAAATGGAGGTCCCTTATGTAGACGAGTCTTTTTCCGGTTTCACATTCTCAAGTAGCAGTTGTCCTTCGAACACGCATTCTGTATAATGTGAAATGAAAGGTTCAGTCAATCAATTTTACAGGGATAGTATAAGTGATTTGGATGGTCAGGAAAACCCTCCGTCCCCCCGGTAGCATGATGTGCACATGCACACGCTCTACAGTGGGGGAAAGTAAATAGATGCCAACAACATACCCCAAGGCCCACCCCACTCGATCCTGATTGGAGGAAGGCCACTCTCATCCTGATTGGATAAAAGGCTTTTCTACCAAATCCTAAACAGAAACTAGGGTTTATTGACCGCAGGGGCTCACTGGGGACAGGGAGAAAGTCCTTATATGGTCACCACACTCTATAGTAGGGAGGATTAGCCACAAAAGGAGAGAAAAAAAAAACAATATTTGAATTAAGTGAAACCACTTACTATACCTTTAAAAGGCTATCTAAGTAATAAGCAATCATTGGGTCTAATCAGAATGATAACTATAATGTATTCCAAGCAAACTTCACAATGTAGGCCCTATTGGATTGTATTGTAATAGCGTTACAAGTACTTGTGTCTCCGGTCTCCACCAGTTTAACTAAATGAAAACCATCAAACTTTTTGTTTTTTTCTCCTATGAGTCATATAAAGGTCAGCTGGCCATATAGGGCTCTGTAATGTGTCATTGTGTTTACACATAAGAGTTTATTCACTGGAAAAGAGAGAGAGGGGGAACTCCCGTTCACATTCATTCTATTTTCTCACTTTATGCAGACCGTGAAAATTGTCAGTTGTGAGCCAGAAAGAGAGCTTTCGCTTGGCGCGGCACTGAATCAGTGCAGCTGTGGGGGGCTTCACATTTTGGCAGGAACGTGCAGAGAGACAGTGCCAGAGGGGCAGGGGCTTAAATCCCACTAAAGGGCACTTTTGGACAAAAACGGCGAAAATAGTAGGCTAGACCTACAAGGCAGCTCACAACGTGTTGCGCTGCAGCGCTTCACGATCTTGTAGATCATCTATTTTCCGGGGACAACCTGGCACTCTTTACCTAGTGGAGATGCGTTGTAGGCTACGGCATGGATTTCAAAACACATGATTACACAACCCAAAATGCTAATTCAAATCACACTGAATGCTGGCATAGAAAAGACAGACTGGCATTTTGCCTTTCTCTCGAGACAGCAAATGCTCCATTCGTGGTCTGGAATTTAGGGCAGTTGGTTTACAGAAGGGTAAAAAAGGGCAAGGGCGTAAGCCCCCTTTGGCGTCTATGTGTGCAAGTCCCTGCATTTTGGGAACGATGCGCCGACTCGGCCGAGCGCAGGCGGATACTTGGTTATGTATTTTAATGTATTAAAAAAAATCATCACTTCTCTGCTCAAAGTTTTAGGACGAAGACAAGCAAACGTCCAGTTTGCTATAAAACCTTGAAAAAATCTTGTAATGATTGGCCAGCGAGCAACACGCCGTTCCGCACGATTTGAAAATAATCAGCGTGTCAGTTGTCTTTCTTATGCAAAGTAGGTATCTTTGAAGGCGGATCTTTTGGCAGGTTAGTCCAGGACGGAGGCAACGACCGACTCAAAACGAGCAGCGCTGCCACCACACGAACGCACATCAACCAACTGGCTGTCTCTGGTGTACGCTGTGGAGGAGGATCCAATCCACAATTTTGGAACGTTTACTTCTATTTTGGGGAATAATTTCCTGCGGATATCTGTCTGATTTTGAGGGGCACTTTGTGAACTTCCCGTTCCCAGCCCCGTGTGTGTGTGTGTTTTTAAAGTTAGGCAGCAGACATGAGTCCGACTCATGACTGTTTATCTCCATAGTCGGAGGATAAGCGCGGAACGTCCGAGATACTTGTGGGTGGGAAGTGTACATTTTTGCGCCGTCTAGCGCACTTTGGGAACAACTTTATAGGAACATAATCAGCAGAAGAAACCCGCACGGAACACGGAGAGAAACGGCGCACGCGACTGAACCGTCTTCAACAAGCTATAACCGGACTATAATAGCTGCAGACTTGATTCACTTCAAAGCATGGAATTAAGCGCGCAATGTTTTCTGCAAGATCGCCGCTTTGATCACCGGAATTATACCTTTTTACTAAATCATTGACATTTGAAAAGGGGATATAAGGATGGTCCTCCTACCACGGACAGTCTTGTAAGTTTTGAGCATCAACATCACATCCACACCAAACCAGAGCTCTTCGCAGCACTGTTGTTTTGATATTATATACTCCCCAGTGCTGAACATTTCACTTTGTTTATTGTAACTAAAAAGGCGGATCAAAGCGGTGTGAAAATGAGTTCAACTACCAACCGTAGCCTGCTGCTGTGTGTGCTGCTCGTGCTGTGGAGTGCTGGCGGGGGCATGGCCATTAGCTCAATCGACCCTGACCGATCGGGAGAAGGGAGATGTCAAAACATCCACATCCCCCTGTGCAAGGACATCGGCTACAACATGACGTGCATGCCGAACCTCATCGGCCACGAGGACCAGAACGAGGCGGCGATCAAGCTGCACGAGTTCGCCCCCTTGATAGAGATCGGCTGCCACAGTCACCTCAAGTTCTTCCTGTGCTCCCTGTACGCCCCCATGTGCACGGAGCAGGTCTCCACCCCCATCCCCGCCTGCCGGATGATGTGCGAGCAGGTCAAGCACAACTGCTCGCCCATCCTGGAGAAGTTCAACTTGCCCTGGCCTGACTCCCTGGACTGCTCCCGGCTGCCGACCAAAAACGACCCCAACAACCTGTGCATGGAGGCGCCCAACAACGGCTCGGAGGAGCCCCACGGCAAAGCGTCCCACACGCAGCAGCCGCCCGACTTCAGGCCCCAGCGGCCCCTCGGCGGCGGACAGGACCTGCAGCTGAAGGACGGCGCCGTGGCAGGCGGCAGCGGCGCCAAGGGGACCTGCAGCAACCCGGGGAAGTTCCACTTCGTGGAGAAGAGCGAGTCGTGCGCTCCCAGGTGCCACCCCAAGGTGGACGTGTACTGGCGGCGGTCGGACAAGCAATTCTCCCTGGTGTGGATGGCCGTGTGGTCCATCCTCTGCTTTGCGTCCAGCGCGTTCACCGTGCTCACGTTCCTCATCGACCCGCAGCGCTTCAAGTACCCGGAGAGGCCCATCATCTTCCTCTCCATGTCCTACTGCGTCTACTCGGTGGGCTACCTCATCCGGCTGTTCGTGGGCGCCGACCGGATCGCGTGCGACCGCGACGGCGGCGTCCAGTACGTCATCCAGGAGGGCCTGGAGAGCACGGGCTGCACCATCGTGTTCCTCATCCTTTACTACTTCGGCATGGCCAGCTCACTGTGGTGGGTCATCCTGACGCTCACCTGGTTCCTGGCGGCGGGCAAGAAGTGGGGCCACGAGGCCATCGAGGCCAACAGCAGCTACTTTCACCTGGCGGCCTGGGCCATCCCCGCCGTCAAGACCATCATGATCCTGGTGATGCGCAAGGTGGCGGGCGACGAGCTGACGGGCGTCTGCTACGTGGGCAGCATGGACGCCAGGGCGCTCACAGGCTTCGTGCTCATCCCGCTCTCCTGCTACCTGGTGGTGGGCACGTCGTTCCTGCTGTCGGGCTTCGTGGCGCTCTTCCACATCCGCCGCGTCATGAAGACGGAGGGCGAGAACACGGACAAGCTGGAGAAGCTGATGGTGCGCATCGGCGTCTTCTCGGTGC
>CM076972.1:41146729-41484229 GCA_039105355.1 Benthosema pterotum
CACACACACACACACACACACACACACACACACACACACACACACACACACACACACTAATACTTGCCCGCTTGCCCGGGGCAAGTAAAAAAATGGTGGGGCAAGTGAATGGGCAAGACCTCTGTGTCTTTCCCTGCTTTCTAGCTATCCACAATTCCAGGCTGGATTTGGGAAACAAAACAGGCAAATTAACATACACATCAAAATGACCTAATCTTCTACATTCTCTAGTTGTGTAGACCTGGGCTAATTAATATGATGAATTTTAACTCTTGAGAGCGTAAAAATTTTTACGTTCTCAAGAGTTACATCTGGTTAACCAACTTAGCTGGGGACCACATGGAACCCTCTCAGGGACCACTGGTGGTCCCCGGACCACCTGTTGAAAACCCCTGGTTTAAAGCACCCAAGTAGGAAGTAAACTTAAATGCAAAATTTACAATATATTTTTGGGGGGCAAGTGATCATGACCTGAGGGCAAGTAGAACCTGACTTGCACTTGCCGGATGGGCAAGTGCCTCGGAGACCTTAGTTTCAACCCCTGATATATACACATACAGTATATAGCCACCATGTGTCGTTTTATGGACCCCTCAGAAGCAAAGACTAAAATGTTTGCTGTGCTGTGACAGAAGGATACTGTATATGTTCAAAGATTTGTACACGCACAGCTGTACAAGCTGGTAGTATTTACAAGCTGAAGTGACAGATGTGTTCCATGTCTGAATGAGTGATATGCAGAGGGCAAGAATAGTTGTGTCTGAACTCAACTCATCTTTGAATCTTTAATTAAGAGCATGATCTATAGCCAGCACGCTGCACCTCCACAGCACCATTAGTCAGAAATGATAGATTTACATTTAGATGTATTGATAGTGAAGTGTACATAATATTCACTAACCCAAACATAGATCCACTGCATACATACAGCATCTAAGGCTATGCAATCAGTATTTATTTAGCTTTATTTCTGTTAAACCTATTTATCTAGGATTTGCTCTTCACACAACACTTTATTTGGGGATTAATTCTTACTGCTGCTGCTGCAGCAGCTACTATGATGCCTCCAGGACCAATAAAGGCTTATCTCTAAGAGGAAAAAAGTTGGATAACATCAAAGAGATTACAAACAAGTTTTTTTAATCCATCTATCAGAGTTGACCATTTATGAAAATGAGCCTTTCATAGAGTTTCCTTTATACCCGTTTCAACCTACAGTGTTGTTATACTTTTCATTCTATGAGGAGCTACTTCTCTGACTCAGAGCAGTTGAGACGAAAAACAGTTTAAGTCCATAGTTTATGCTGACCCCTCCCTGAAAAGGCCTAGCGGTCCTGACCCCTTATCACTTCAAGTGCTCAGTGTTGCTATACAATACATACCGTAGCAACATTAGTATTCATTACTTTAAATAAGAATTTGAAGGTTTTAGAAAACTGAGATCAGATTTTAGGAGGCACATTTAGAATCGTGAAAATGGATTCAAGTGAATCTTTTCTATGCTCTGTTTACAAACAAGCCAACAGTGAGTTTTGTTTTATGTTACCAGCTCCAGCATACACTATTACATCATGCTTGTTTATGAGGTGGAGCGTCTGGGATGAACACCTTTTAAAAGGTCTGAAAACAAAACAACTATTTATTCACGAGGTTATTGTTTTTGCATGGTAAGTTTGGATGAAAATCAATCCATAAACAGCACACACAAGCTCACAAAAGACCATTTCTCATTGTGGACAGCTTGTTGAATAGAATACATTCTAAACTTGAATGAGTGGTAATCATACCTTCGAGATGAACACACAACATAGAGACATCATGGTAATTCATAACTGGAACTCCACATTCAGATCTTAATCTCATCCTACATATCTATGTCCATTTTATGGTTCCTTTGCCCATATTTATTTCAACTCACATCATTTGTGTTTCTTTACCCATTTGCCCATAGCCCAATTTAAAATGGCCTGGGAGAGAGTTGAACATATGACAGTTACAGTTATCATTACTGATGAATATGTAATCAATTTTCATCTTTGTCTTACATTCTCTCACACTCTCCCCCCTCTCACTTTTGCATGTGTGTATGCCTATGCATTTGTCTCTATCAGTGATGGGGTTATTATGCAATAATCCAGCACTCAGGGCGGGATTAGTGTGTTTGAAGGATCTGCCTTTGAAAGCCGGGTAGCTGCAAAACAAAGTAAGGAATATCTGTCATCTCCTCTCTTATCAGCAGTACATGATGACATTTTCAAAAGACACATCTGGTCTGGATTTGAAGTAGTTACATATTGACTGAGTCCTTTTTTGAATTGCCAAACAGAATACATCTGTCTGGTCCTAGATTGTTTGGTGTTAAATGATCCTTAAATTGTAAACAATTTAGGTCGCGTCCCTTCAAGAACGACAAGTCTAGACGTGAGTTCTCCAAGCCAACCAATTTAAGCTCCGCTTCAATTTTTGTCCAGCCAACAAGTGCACAAAGTGTGAATATATGGTTTCCTTTGTTCGAATGCTAAATGGGGCATTTAATGTCTAGTGACTTTATCAAAGCGCTTTGCTTTACAATGTGTGCATTGCGTTTACGCGGCGATGGCAGAGGCAACCGTGCAAGACACCAAGTCACACATCACTCGACCGACAGGCAGCATTTAGGGTTTTAGTGTTATTTAGACTCAAGGATTCTTCGACACAAAGCCCGGAGGAGCCCTGCAGGTATCGAGCTGAGAACCGTACAATTATCCAGACGGCCACGCTACCTCCTGAGCCACTGCTGTCTCTTATTGATGGCATGACATTGTGTTTGTTGTGGTACTCTGTCCTGGCTGCGACATGTGGACATAAACCAGTGTCTTGACAAGACTACTACAGAGATGTGCACGGACATTTCTAAAACAAATCAATGCATGTTCTGAGAATACTGGGTTCCTTTCTGACCGTTTAGGACAGGAACCTGTTTTGGGGTTCTCTTACCCTTTTGAGGTTCTTGTTGTAATCTTTGGATAAGGATTTAGAAGTTGCTTGCAGAATCAGCATCAGTCCTCATGTTTGAGAGTTTCAAACCATGCAGCATAGTACAGTCAATTCCAATAATATTTAAATTTGAAGGAGTAATGTTTGCTCGCATAAACACGACGTGCATAAACGTGCGACGCGCCCCCAAAAATAGACAATCTCCCAGCTCACGTGGAGATCCGGCGCGTATAAATCAGGCGTGAGTTCGGAAAGTGTGCTGTAGTAACGCGCAATCCTCGGGGGCATTCAAGTTCCAGCATCAGCCCCAGCCCCGACATTCAAAAGCACATGACTCACAAATCTCTATGTGGCCGAATCAAAGTCAGGCACTGTCTATTGATACTGTGTCGAGTTTAAAAAAGAAAAAAAAGAGGAAAGAAAAAAAAGGTGAGTGCTTCTGAGAGCCTCGGCAGAGGCCACCTGGATAACAGCCCCCAAGGTGTCTGGGAAGGTTGTAAATATAAATGACAGTTACCACTCCCCCTCGGGGCTTCTCTACCCAAGCAGGCTTCACTCTGCTCTTCAAAGGGAACTCTATTGACTGCTCGGTGGAAAAGGGCAAAAGGGAAAAGGTTTTTGAAAAAGTATAACAGTCTTGTTTTAACACATCGCGGATCAGAGTTGTGAACTCCAATGCATTCAGCAGTTTAGGTCGTCTTCCTCCGTGTGGTAATATTCTCAAAATCGGTGTGAGGTTGTAGGAGCAGCCGGTTAGGGCTGTGGAAAAGTTTGTGCGGTCGCTGTGACGTTTTTTCTTCACAACGGTATTGTTCCATGCAGGCGTCATCAACTCTGACGGACAAACAAGGAAGGAAGGAAGTGTCAAATGTAGAATATGTTCCAAAAGTACAACTCTACATGCACAAACGCCTACTGCCGGAAGTATACAAAAAGTCATAAAGGAACTTAAGTGATCTGGGCATATCAAATAATTTCCCAAATTTCAATACAAAAGGTCAACTAAGTAATTGTGCTTACAGTGGGATTGTCTAAATCAGGGGTTTTCAACCTTTTTTGACACCAGGGCCCACCATTTATTCAGCATTTGAGCCATGGACCACCACTTGATGACATAGCCGCACGGATTTACTTTTTTTTTGTCCGCAATTCCAGGCTGGATTTCGGAAACAAAACTGGCAAATGTACAGATCAAAAATAACCATTAATCTTCTACATTCTCTAGTTGTGTTGACTTGTGGCTGATTCACATGATGAATATATGAAGAGAGTGAGAGTGAGTGAGTATACAAGTGTGTGCACGGTTCTCGCGCATCACATAGTTCCCTCACACGACTGTTGATGGTAGCCGTTTTTGTTTGTCCCACACAGTGGGGTGAATCTGGCAACAACCATGTGACCATGTCAGAGACGTCCACTCCACAGCATATTATCTCAAAGCTCCACTGTGGCCTGGCCCCCGTCTGAAAGTCCATAAACCCTGCAATGCTCCGCCACTCCAGCCCATCTCTCCCTATAGCCCCCCCAACCAGCCTCTCACCACATGCCATTCTTCTAAATGAAGATGACTTGCGATGTGTTGACCAGTATCAGCTTTATTGGGACAACATTGATCATTTGAGATCCACTTTCTGACCCGAGAACCAGATTCTGCAAATGTTTTTCTAAATCCTGACAGTTTTCTGAAAAGCCTCATTATTTCTGGGTCAGTTGGTCCTCAATATTTCATGCCCCTAAATCATCATATGACCACCGACAACCCCCCATCCGAAAACTATGTTGTTTCAGGGACGGCCCAGAAGCAAACTATCCGAGTTAAAAACACTCAATGTGACAGAATCTTCAAAGATTCTTGCCACACTTTCACAATTTCTCAAAAATAGCAGACCTACAAGCTCATAGCGCACCACTCGGTGGCATGCTACGAGCTTGTAGATCTGCTATTTTTTCAACAGCTAAAGTACAACATAATGCGTGGGTTAACTGGGTTAATTAACTGGTATACAACTGCTATCCATCAAGCATGGATTGTGTTTTTCTTTCCCACACTCTCCCTAATAGAGATGAAGTGCGTTTTTCGTCGAGCTGAAGAAGTATCGCAACCATGAAGTCGCGAGACAGCATAGAGTAGAAAATTAGGCCTAACGAACGACGTACGTCAAAGGGTTGACTCACATTCGGGAGGAGGCAATAAGCAGCATCCTCGCCAGACGAGTCCTGAAAACCAGAACATCAAAAAAAAAAAAGGATACGTCACACATGCCTACACAAACAGCATGACGGCTCAAACACCTACTCCCTACTTTGTTATTATTGTTGCCATGCCGTTATATGTGAATTTTTGCGGTGGGAAATGGAATGTCGTCTCTCTCACTCACTCTGTGTGTACCTTAACTTTGGGCTGCCTGCCTGCCTGCCTGCCGCTGTTGCAAGCAAAGTCGTAAAGCGCTCTGACACAGTGACATAAATCAAGCTGCCGAGGATGAGTGGCGGCTGAGGCAGCCTCTTCCTTGATCAGGGCTTTCTGGTAGACGCCCCGTGTGCTCGTCAGCTGCCCCGGCAGCACCTGTTTACTAGTTCGGGCCTGCCTGTTTCAAGGAATACGCGAGCATGAGTCCCTGCAAGCTCCTCGGTTAGGGGTTTGCACACATGACACCTACCTACCGCGCAAACGCATACATACATGCAGGCATGCAAGTGTGCACGCACGCTAAGGAATTTGGCTGTTGTATTTAAGAGGCAGGGGTGTGGGAGGGGGGCTTCTTCCAACATGCACGGTCCTACTGCAGTTTGTACAACAAGCGTGAAAAAAGACGCTGTTTCATCTCAGAATGATCTCTGGCTCTGCTCCCTCCATTGAAACGACTTCCAGTGAAAATCTCTTGGGGACTTTAACTGCAAAGGGAAAAATAGAATGTGTGTAAAAGAAGAAGAAGACAGGAACCACAAGTGAAAAGGTTATTGTAAAAAAAAATACTACAGGAAGTTTCCGGGAGCACCGAAACCGCAATGAAAGCACCCTCTCATCCACCTCCTGAGTTTGTCTAGTGTGCCAATACCCAGGGATATAAAGAGGATTATAGTATACCTAAGCATGTTTTTGGGTGGGCTCCATGTTTTAAATTTGATCTACGTGGCAATAATCTAGGGCAGATCATACAGTATACTGTATACATGCTCATTCTTCAATCACACAAAAAAAACCTCACCAACAGCAGCACGCAGAGACACACGGAAAGACAACGCGTTCTGAAGCGGGTACACGCGTGCACGCACACAAGCGTGCACACGGACGCGCACAAGCGTGCACACGCATACACACACACAGGTTTGCTGTGGAGGCAGCCGTTCCCCTTCGCTGCTGAAGGTGAGAGTAATTACTCAAAAAACCTGGCAACAATGAGCTCTCTTTCCCTGCAAGGCAGGGGCAGGGCACTTTTTTTTTTCTTTTCCAAATGCATAATGATCTGCCTCTGAGGGCCTCCGCTGATCAAACAAGTGTTTGATAGTGGCTTTGGTTTGAAAGAGGCCTGAATATGTTTATTTGCATGTTGAGAAGTGAGCGACTTTGAGGTGCAGATCAGGCAGATTAGTGTTAACGGAGAGAGAGAGAGAGACCTGTGCTAACAGACACACCCCCAGGGCGGATGTAACATGTCCCATCTGGGGGGGCAAGATGTTGGAGGGGCAAGAGAAAATGGTATGGGTGCGGCTTCATCACCCGTGTCGCTTCGCGCCACGGGTGATGAAGTCGCACCCATACCATTTTCAGTTACAGGACTTTTATTAGTCAAGTAAAGCATCAATAATAACATCAGTTGTTGTTGAAGTTGCAACAACAACTGATGTTATTGAGTCAGACGCAGGTCTGACTCAGTTTTCTGTTTTCAATGATAAAATGCTGTTGCTTTAGTGGTGATACAGCTGTAGTTAGTTAGTAGCAGTAGTAGTAGTGTTTCACATCATTTTAAATATAGGCACTTTAATTTGAACTATCTTGGGTTGTTTTGCATGCCATCATGTTTGGTGGGGCAGACTGGGCATTTGGGGGGGGGCATTGCCCCCCATGCCCATGCCTAGATCCGCCCCTGCACACCCCCCCAGCCTGCATACGGCGTGGCAGCCGTACTGCACTTCCACCCAGGTCTAGTTAAGCCCAATACAATATCAGACCGGGCCAAGAGATGGCAACTCCTGCTACTGTTCCTCCTTTGTTGCTTTTGTCCTTTTTTTGTTGTCGTCTGTGTGCCGGTCTCCTCACTTTAAGCCTCCTTTAGTGTTTCTCTGAATGGATTTCAGATAGCATGTATACGGACGGGTACATGCGAATACACGCATTACAACCGCAGGTGAATAATGCTTTAGCAATTAAATGGAAATGGTGTTGTTTGATGTAACAGGTAAGATCCAGTTCTATTTGGGTCGGATTTCTGGATTTATCACTGAGAAATCATCCGTTTTACATTGTGCAGTATACTGACTCACACATAAGATCTACGCGCCAAGTAGGGTTTCCGTTGAACATTAGCACTGTATTTGGAATGCTAGTTATAAGGCACAATCAAGTGGTTAAACAAAATATGTATTTTCACAAGCAGTGGTGTGATGGGAGGCATTGTGAAACGGTGCGGTTGTGTGGTGTTGATGAATAGGCCTGGTGTCAGCTGGAAGCAGGGGTGTTCGCCATGGTTACGAGCAGCGGCAGATTTGTGACGCCTTAATCTGCCACCTTCCTCCTAATCCTCATTGCAAAGCAACTCTGATAATAAAAACAAAAATAAAAAAGCAATCTGAATTCCTTGGCCCCGGTATCTTTGTTCCCCCTCGCTTGGAGAATGGTTTATGTCTGGTACATTCACGCAGTCGCACGGAAACTGCAAACAGTGTTCAGGCCAACCTGTAGTCAAGTCACAGACACTGCTGGCATTGCACACATGAACACACACACGTGCATGCACACACACACAGGCGCGAACACAGCAAACAAAAATAACTCGACTGAGACCCCCTGCTCCTGTAAGTATGTGCACATAATGCATACTGTATGTGCATTGCAAACAAGTGACAATGTCAGAGTTGAGTTAACGATGACGATTGTACTCTGCACGCTTGTCCGTGCATGCATGCATGCATGCGTGCCGTGCGCGTGTGTGTGTGTGTGTGTGCGTGCATGTGTGTTGTCAGTCACATGTGTGGCATTTTCAGAGATGCTGCCAAAGCAGTGACAGGATTGATGGCGGAGTGGAGAGAGTGTGCACACCAGGAGACCGAAAATGTGGTGAGCTGTGTGTGCGTGTGTGTGTGTGTGTGTGTGTGTGTGTGTGTGTGTGTGTGTGTGTGTGTGTGTGTGCGTGTGTGCGACTGCGTGTGTGTGTGTGTGTGTGTGCGTGTGTGCGACTGCGTGTGTGTGTGTGTGTGTGACTGCGTGTGTGTGTGTGTGTGTGTGTGTGTGTGTGCGACTGCGTGTGTGTGTGTGTGTGGAGCCAGTATAGGAGCTATATAGAGGGATGATGGATCTGACGGGGCTCATGAACACCGCTGAGAGAGAGAAAGCCTGTTGGTTCAAAGGAATTCTCAGCAAACTTAACAAAGACACGGGGAGAGAATATGAAACGAAAAAACGACACCTTCAACAGCTCAGTCCCCACCAGCAGAATATATACTGTACAGTACGGATATGATTGTGTATAATGGACAGCGGCAGTGCAACATGTGATGCATAATAATTACAGTCACAATAGGGCTGGGACTTTAACTAATTCATTGAGATTAATTACTGAAACAATAAAGCGATTAAAAAAGCAACTCATTTTAATCGTGCATACATTTTGCACCACAGAATCTTATTCACTGGACGTACCGATCGTACCAGTGCACGTAATGGGATGACGATCCGTGTGACCTGCCATTGATCCAACCTCCCATTGTTTCATCCTCACAGTGGAGGTCACCCAGGACTTCAAGGGGAACTTCACCCATTTTCAATATTTTACTATGCCATTGATATACCTTTGTGGTGTTGGGTGGACTGGACATGACAAAAAAGTACCTCCATTCAGTGTTCCCAAGAAATGGAGGTCTGAAGAAAACCACTAACATGGTGAAACATCTTGATGACATCATCAAGATGTATTTTCACCATGTTAATGGATGGATTTCATTAGACGCTTCTTTTTTCTGAGAGCGTACAAATGGAACCAAATGAACCCGTTAGGGTTCATTTGGTTGCATTATGCTGATGGTGAATTTCCAGCGCATGTTTGGACTAATGGGACATGGGATATCTGGGACTTCCCATCTACGGGCAGTTCCCGCCAAGTCAGACCCAGTGGATGATGGGATATTTGATTTGGAAAAAAACTCACTCATTGATACAATATATACCCCAAAAATGGTTTACGGGTCAAATATCAATATGCGATTAACTGAGATTAATTCATTACAAAACTTCAAATTAGATTTTTTTTAACCGAGTCCCACCCCTAATTCACAATTACGAAGGATTATGATATCTTGATTGGTTTTAAGAAAAGCTAACCTTGATCTTGTTTATTAAGTTTAAACAATGCAGGGCACTAGTAGACTGGAATAGTTGTACAGTACAGTTCCACATTTAGAACTTAACTTAATTTGTGGTTTTTACTAGCTATCATTACCTTGTCTACAAACAGACCTTTGGTCTTCTTGTATCTTCATTCATTACATAACATAATCGGACCACCGTAGTGTTCACCAGCTGTTCTAGACCAATCAAAAAATCATATAGCACAGAGGTTTTCACCCGGTGGTCCGGGGACCACCAGTGGTCCTTGAGAGGGTTCCAGGTGGTCCCTGGAACCAGATGTAACTCTTGAGAGTGTAAAAATGAAAACAAATGGACCCGCAAGGGTCCATTTGGTTTCATTTTTACGTTTCATCATCTTAATTAGCCCAAGTCTAGACAACTAGAGAATGTAGAAGATTAATGGTCATTTTGATCTGTATGTTTGACTGTTTTGTTTCCCAAATCCAGCCTGGTATTGTGGACAAAAGCAAAAGAAATCTTTAGTTTTGGGGTCTGTGGGGCTAAAATGTCATCAAATGGTGGTCCGTGGCTCAAATGCTGAATAAATGGTGGTCCCGGTGTCAAAAAGGTTGAAAACCCTTGATATAGCACATTTCCAATGCTGCAATCAGTTCCTAAATGACAATCACACCAGTGAATTTAGTGAGGGGCACTAAAATCACATCGTCATCACCATCATCATCAAGAATGGACGTCCCTTATTGGACGTCCTACAGGAAAGTTCCGCGGGACCCCCCATGGGGACACACTAGAGCCGAATCACTCACTTCACACAGTTATGATTTGGATGTTTGTTCAAATAACACAAACGTTAAAGCTGTATTTAGGAAGGGGTTAGCACCGCTCAAAAAAAAGAAAAGAAGAGTGTTTCTTCGGGAAGTATCAAGTTAATGTGAACCAGCATTTACAACACGTAACATGTGTCAGCCCACAGTGGTGGTGTAAGACAAAGTCCCATTTCGATTCCCCAAGCGACTTCACTCAGTGACAGGACTGGAAACAATTTAGGATAAGTACAGAGGAACACTTGAGGAGATGATAAATGGCTCTATTGTTGAGCGTTGGCTCGTATCTGATACCGGGGCTCGTGTTCCTTTGAGTAATCAAGCCACAGCATGGGGAAGAAATCTCAGTTTACCGGACATTAGCGGTGGCCCAGATTGCTTTGTCCTGATAGTGGTAATTGGTGTGATGGCAGGAATGGGCTAATCTACAGAGAACAAGACAGCTGGGGTCAGGACCCACTTATCTGGCCTGAGTGGAAAATGCAGACGCACTTAAAAGGGCCAACCCCAGGGGCGGATCTAGGCATGGGCATGGGGGCTTGGCGATGCCCCTCTAAATGCCCAGTCTGCCCCACCAAACATGACGGCATGCAAAACAACCCAAGATATTTGAAATTAAACTGCTTATATTTAAAATGATTTGAAACACGACTACTACTACTAACTGACTACAGCTGTGGCACCACTAAACCAGCAGCATTTTATCATTGAAAACAGAAAACTCTCCGAGTCAGACCTTTAGCTTTATGCATGCTGCATGTCTGTTGCAACTTCAACTGATGTTATTAATGATGCATAATTGGGGGCTGCTTCATTGAAGGGCGATGAAGCCGCCCCCATACCCCCCCCCCCCCCCCCCCCCCAATTGGGAAATGTTAAATCCGCCCCTGCTTAAAAATGCCAACCCCTGATTGCAATGTGGTACCAATGCTGAAAACACTGTTGCCCTTCTACTTGTTTACGTCCTGTATATCTTTGTGTGATGCAAGGAGGTTTACTGTTGTAATTAATTAATAGAGTAGAAATGCCGTTGCTGTGATGTTATAAATTGGTGGGGTTATTGCAGTGGTTTTCAACCAGTGGTCCAGGAACCACCAGTGGTCCTTGAGAGGGTTCCAGGTGGTCCCCAGCTAAGTTAGTTAACCACATGAAAAGTTGTTTAATCAGATAACTTTAACTCTTGAGAGAGTAAAAAAAAACACACTCTCAAGAGTTCAAATATTCAGGTCTACACAACTAGAAGATGAATGGTCTTCTTGGTTTTGGTTTTGTTTCCCAAATCCACCCTGGAATTTTGGACAAAAACAAAAGAAATCTTTAGCTTAGGGGTCTGTGGAGCTAAAATTGTTCTCAAATGGTGGTCTGTGGTTCAAATGCTGAATAAATAGTGTGCCCTGCTATCAAAAAGGTTGAAAACTCCTGGGTTACAGTATAATGCCACCAATTTACCTACAGACAAAACATACCCACAGACTCCACAGTCACAACACTCACATAAAAAGGCTGTTTATAGATCAAGGTGAGTTTTTTTTTGTTTGTTTGTTTGTTTTAACCTGGTTAACCACTGCCCTTGAAATCACTGAGAAATGAGTGAAGAGTGACTTCAAATGGCAGTGGTTAACTAGTTGATTTTACCCATACTAACCTAAAAGATGATCAAAATGAATGGCTGATTGTTGTCTTCAAAGCTTGCCTGCAAAACAGCTGCCATAAGTGAGAGAGTCCCCAGTCAAAGACATGGCCCTGGCCTAGTCTGCAGTCTGTGGTATAAGGGCGTGCCATTAGGTCTCACACAAGCACGCAAACTATGTGCCATGTATTTACTGCACAACACCTACAGTATACAATGTTCAGACAAGAAGAAAATGGGGAGCTAAACATAGCTGCTTTATCATTAGCGCAGGTCAAAGACAACACTTTCAACTTGACATGTTGACTTGTTTAAACGAACAAGAACACCGTGGCTCCCATGTGGGTCACAGACTTCATGGGGTCAGTCTAGTGTCATACAGTGTGATTTATCTGTGATGACATGGGACTCCATATTGGGGCAAGGTGTCATCTTGTTCTGCCATTCACTATCAACATTTTAAGAAAAAAATTACACCTGTGTGAAGTGAGTTGTGCAACTCAGGGGACAGTTCCTGTCCCCTGCCCCCTCCATCAGGATTACTTTTTTTGTGAAGGCCCTTATCCTAGGGGACACGGGGAGAACATGCAAACTCCACACAGAAACACCCTTTCACCAACCCCACCTGAGGTTGGCGCTCAGGTACCTGTGACATGTAGAGGAGAGAACACAGGAATTGAACCCAGGACCTTCTAGCTGTGAGGCGATGCTGCTTCACAGCTAGAATTAAACATTTAAAGCAATATACTGTATATCCAATATACTGTATCCTTATTTGGAGTACTGCTAGTGTGCACAAGAGATTTTGGCACATATCTGTCCAGCGAGATTAGCCCCAGGCAAACACACATAAACAGAGCCACGCCATCAAGCGCCTCTGATTCTGTTCTTGAGTCTTGCTGAAGAATGAAAGTATAACATTGTGGGCATGCTTCTCTTCTTTGTTATTTCTATTATTTGCTATACAGAACAATACTTAGCTGGCAAAAAAGTGTCTCTATTGTTAGCTACGTTATAAGTATTACATATTCATGGGCCTCACTGCAAAACAAACGTTTTTTTGAATGAAAGCGTCACGTTTCAGAGCGGAGTTGTTTAACCCTGCGAACGTGACTGTAGTCGGAGCGGCACTAGAGAGGTCGGAGAGGACAAGGAGAGCTTCTTATGCGAGTCGGACACTTTTGAGGACTGTCACGGGGGGGCACGGAGTCAGTTCATTGATATTCAAGGATTTGACCCGCCGACAACGGGGATGTCACCGGGGTTAAGACAGCCGCGCCTCTCGTCATTGTGCCGATCCCTAAAGCTAAGGGGTCCCCCAGCCCCCAACCCCCAACCCCCCCTTACACGCGGTTGTCATGGCGAGCGAATCAAGCCGGTAGCACTTTGTCACACTCATGTGGGCACATTCTCTCTCTCTCTCTGTCTGTCTCTTCTTTCCTGCTGCTTCGCTGAAGGAACTGCCAAAGGAGCTTTCATTCTGTCCACTGACACTTCCTGGTGAGTCATGGACATCCATCCATATACAGTATATATTTATATACAGTGCATTCATACACATATACACAATACTATTTGCAGTGTATGGCAAGCGATATTTCCTGTCTCTTGCGGGACCAAAATGAGTACCAAGTCATGGTTCCTCATTCCCAGCGGACTGGACACTGGAACCAAAAATCATCTCGATTGGCCGAGTCCGGCCCACCGCAACCAGCGTGCAGATACCAGCATCTCTACCCCCCCCCCCCACCATGTGTACCATCAGTGTGTCACATAAACAAGCTCCAATGCCACCATTTTTACAAAAGATGATCCAAACCAACAGACAGCTATACAAGCCTTTGTTGCTCTGCCAAGAATGAGGGTGACTAAAGGATCCAAGACAGAAGAGGGTATATGTGTTACTCACTCATACAGGTACAATACAGGACACATGCCTGTCTAAAAAACACAAATACATGACTCCAACTCTGACTCCACCAGATGGGGCAGTAGTGAGTACACAGGTCTCTCTCCACTGTTCCCAGCAGTGTTTCTGACCAAACAGCGCAAGGCCTGCCATGATCCTGCCTCTACTGCTACTAATTGGTCCGAAGCAATAGAGCGGTGCAGCCCCATCCCCTCGCTGATTGCAGAAGAGAATGAGCCCTTCTCAAAACCCCACCCTTTGGGGAGGGGTTTGCTAACTGTATAATGCCAATACACCTAGCAATGGTTGCTATCCAGGTCGAGCTTTCCTGGTCAAGCTCTCCCCTGCTAACGTGCCTATTGGACAAGGCCGGATTGGGGAGGGACTTAGCAAAGGGCTCATTCTCCATTCATTTCCCCCATCCTTTTCCAAAATAATTCATATGAAGACTAAGATTTGTCTTTATGTAAATCATTTTTGAAAAGTCTGTGAGGAAAATAAACGGGCAATTCACATCCGGAAACAGGCAGGCTAAAGTCACTGTGGGGCTCTATGGTTCTGGTTGATCCTCTCTGCCTGTGAGTTCCCAGATGGGGTTGCAGAGAGGGGGAGAACAGTCCTGTGTTCGGTTCAACATGGCCATATCACCTGTATCACTTGTCTCTCTCCCCCCACAGCTGGAAGCGGGGCAACGAATGAACCAGATGTGCCAAGTAAAGCCTGTGTCATACAGCATGCCACATTCCCTCAGAGCTACCACCGGAGCCCTAACACCAGTTCATTCACTATAACAGACCACAGTAAAAAGCACTGTCAGAAAGTCTGTGTCGATAAGGGCAAAAAAAAAATCAATCAACAGAAATTAATTTATTCACTCTTTAAATATACATTCCTCGTGAACCTTACCGTTCCGTCTAATGGAAAACAATTGACTGATGTTTGGCAATAGGCCCCTGCAGTGTCTTGTTGTCATGCAAGTATGCTCGCAGAGCCAATGTCAAGGAGATTAGGCTGAAGAGAAAATTGCAGCTGTATTTAAAGGGGGGAATCCACCCTAAAACAGAATTTACACCGTGCTGCTCCTGTGAGCTTGAGACAAACCCACTCCCTGAGACTCAGGGGAGAGGGTTATGTGGCAAATATGGCACGCATGATGTGTATCAAATTTAAGATTTGTTTCACTGAAAATGGTAGACAGTTATAGCTTTAGTAAAAGAGTGATTTTGGGTAGAGTTGTGATGTAATATACAGAAATATTCTGAGATGTCCGTCACAAATTAAAAGTCAAAAATGTTCATCGGATGACGCCATAATTGTTGGCTTGAAACACACGCATTAACCCCTTTTTAAATGTTTGTTTTATTTTATTTCAAGCGTAAAAATGAAACCAAATGGACCCTTGTGGGTCCATTTGGTTTCATATTTACACTCTCAAAAGTTAAAATATCCTACTAATGTGAATTAGCATGTCTACACAACTGAATGTAGAAGATTAATGGTCATTTTGACCTGTATGTTTGGCTGTTGTGTTTCCCAAATCCAGCCTGGTATTGTGGACAAAAGCTGAATAAAGTAAATAGTTTGGCTGTCAAAATGTCATCAAATGGTCGTCCGTGGCTCGAATTTCTGACTAAATAGTGGGCCCTGGTATCAAAAAGGTTGAAAACCACTGTACTATTACCAACATCGTCGCAGTCCAGCAGTGGGCCCTGGCAGTGTCAGGTCAGGAGGGAATCACTGTCTAAGCACAGTGTGCATTCAGTATTAAGGTGGATGTACTTCTTCAGCAGCAGCAGTTGGCTGCAGTGGAACGGCTCCCAGGTGACGGGGCATGTCTGTGCCTCACCCCACCTGAACCTGGTGCTGCTGTGGCTGGCACTGGGACCGCGGTGTGGCCTGCCAATCACAGAGCCAGAGACCAAGAAATTGTTTATGTGCGTGTGTGTGTGGCAGACACGTCTTTTAATAAAAACGACTCCATGCAAAATGGAAACGCAAAGCCTTGTTTCAAATGCACAGAGCGCACGCACACACGCGTTGCTCATGACCTTTGCTGTACGTCTCTCCCACTTTCCTGTCTGTCTTCACCAACTACTATCAATAAGTCAAATAGCCAAAAAACAATCTTAAAATAGCAACAACAGCAACAACAACAACAACAGAGGACTCAACAACTGGTTGAGCTCTGAACACCGTCTGGAAGAGGGACAGCATCCATATACACACGTAAAACCAGCAGATCAACAAAAGATGTTCCACACAAGATGGTCCTTTATTTCAGCAGTTCACCAATACAACCGAAATGCCAGCGCGCTGGAGAAAGCAGGATGAAGTGGTCTTATTATTGTTAGGATTTGGTGCTAGGATGATAGGAATAAAAAGGCTTGTTGGATAATACTGCTTTAAACTGACCATTTCCCCATTTCCAACCTGTTCTTTATATAACAGATCTTTCAGTAAGCCCCTCCCCAAACTGCTATGGTCCAATCACAGCTAAGCATGTGATAGACTCTCCCCCAATTGTTTTCCTATATATGATCAAAAAAGAAAGAAAAAGTCACACACAAATTTTCCACTGCATATATGGCATACCTTGTTGGTGTGTTGTTTGGAACAGGGGTGGATCAAGGCATGGGTAAGGGGGGGCAATGCCCCCATAAATACCCAGTCTGCCCCTCCAAACACGATGCCATGCAAAACAATTTCAAAGTGCTTATATTTAAAATGATTTGAAACACTACTACTGCTACTAACTACAATTTTGGCACCACTAAACCAACAGGATTTCATCATTGAAAACAGAAAACTCTCTGAGTCAGACCTTTAGCTTTATGCATGCTGCGTGTCTGTTGCAACTGCAACAACTGATGTTATTTTTGATGCTTTACTTGACTAATAACAGTCCTGTAACCGAAAATGGTGTGGGTGCGACTTCCTCACCCGATGAAGCCGCCCCCATACCATTTTCTCTTGCCCCTCCAACATGTTCTCTTGCCCCCCCAATTGGACAGGTTATATCCGCCCCTGATTTAGAAAATATAGATAAGGTCTGGTTCCAAGAATGGGACACTGGGGAGAGGGCGGGGCTTACAGCAAGGTCTATTGTTTCTAAGCAACTGATGCACAATCTAGATTCCGCGTTTCAGAGGCGGGCAGGACAATTCAGAAATATGCCTAATGGATACTACAGCCTTTCTCATCCTGGAATGTTAGCATAATGACATTAGTAGCCACATTGCACATGTATGAATACAATTAATTCTGTTTGAACGCAACGCACCATGCAGAAGAGGAGTGCTCCAAGTGCAGCTTTAACATAGAAATAGGCAGAATGGTGTTGGCAGCTACAACAAAACGCTTTCTGTGGAAACGGCTGTCCATCATGTTTACGCTCTCAAGAGTTATAATATTCATCATCTGAATTAGCAACACTTAATTAAGAAGTCTACACAATTAGAGAATGTAGAAGAATCGTCATTTTGATCTGTATGTTTGCCTGTTGTTTTATTTATTTATTTATTTTTTCGGAAATCCATTCTGGAATTGTGGACAAAACTAAAGAAATCTTTAGTTTTTGATCTGTGGAGGGGAAAATGTCTTCAATGGTGATCCGTGGCTCAAATGACTGAATAAATAGTGGGCCCTGGGATCAAAAAGGTTGAAAACCACTTGCTTTAACAGACAGAAGAACAATAATAATTCCAAAAAGAACTTTGCCAATGGAAAATGAACATTTGGAAAACCTCTCCAGTCTGATGCCATCATGCTCCAGTCACTCTCTCACACTCCATTCCAGCAAGCCGAGAGAGAGAGAGAGAGAGAGAGAGAGAGAGAGAGAGAGAGAGAGAGAGAGAGAGAGAATGAGAGAGAGAGAGAATGAGAGAGAGAGAGATGAGAGAGAGAGAGAGAGAGAGAGAGAGAGAGAGAGAGAGAGAGAGAGAGAGAGAGAATGAGAGAGAGAGAGAATGAGAGAGAGAGAGAATGAGAGAGAGAGAGAGAGAGAGAGAGAGAGAGAGAGAGAGGTAGAGGAAAAACAGGGAGAATGAATGAGAGACAGAGTGTCGCATGACAGTCCCCACATACTGTAAAGTTATTCTGAACTTTTCTGGATAATAATCAGACATCATGAGTGTCGCTGGTTTTATGGGGCACAGTTTTCTTTTTGATCCGTTCATATTCTTTTGCACGACAGATGGCTGCTGTATTTGGGAGAAAATGCAGGGAAAAACTGCATGAAAGTCACAGAGCTCAGTTAACTGGGCTGATGACCTTGCAAGCTCACATCATTGTGCAATCCTTCCTGCTGTACCTGCATCCAGTGTTGCCAACTGCACAATGCACCAAAATGTACTAGAGCAGTGGGTTTTCAACCATTTTCATACCAGGGTCCACTATTTATTCTGAATTTTAGCCACGGACCACCAGTTGATGTTGAGATTAGTCTCTCGGACTAATTTAGGAGAAATAACTGGCAAAATGGTGGACTAATTTAGGAGAGATAACTGGCAAAATGGTGGTCAAAATAGCAATTCTTCTACATTTTTTAAATGTTTAGATTCTTGAAAATAGGGTAATTCAGATGTTTAAATATATTTTAACTCTTGAGAGCGTAAAATGAAACCAAATGGACATTTTGGTTTGGTTTCATTTTATGATCTCAAGAGTTACAGATCTATAAGGGTCCATTTGGTTGCCAAGGGTCCTTTCTAGGAAGGAAGGAGGACTCTATCATAGGAGGGAAAATGGTGAAAAACAAGAGTTTTATCTCTGGCACCCGTCAACCAATTTCGCCCAACTCACCAGCAAAAAAAGCACTAGATTTTCCGCCATGAGCTTTTCACTAATTTTGGCGCTAGGGTGGTCTGGAAAACAAACTAAATATAGCGACAAATGCACCAAGTTGGCAACAGCCTGCATCTCCTTGCCCTGTGGTTTCCAACCTGCCCTCCAGATGTCCCCAGTGTGTCTCTGACCGTCTGCATCGTCTGCTCCACCTGTGTTCATCACTTCCAGTGTCCTGTTGTGTGTTCTCTATCAGTAAAGTTATGGAATCATCTGTTATAAACGTTGCTCCAGCTGCTACCTTTTCAAAGTGAGCTATAGCCTCTTCTGAGCCTCAAGGCTTTGGTGGTGAAGTTGATTTGAATTTCTAATAATGTCTAAGGTTGCCTTTGCACCAAAACGATTTAGTTTGATTAAAACAAACCCTGCTCTGAGTTTGCTCTAAAATAAAACCTTTGTTGGGCTACTATACATATGTGAGGTCTTATTTAGAGAGGATGTCCATCCAAGAGATCAGGATCTGGTTAGGATCTTTTTGATCGCAGGGAAAAAGACTATCACTAAAAAACGGTCTCAAAAAAAGAATCCCCATGATGTAGATAGTGATGGGACATAATGGATGGTATAGCACATTTTTGATCCCAGGGCCCAGCATTTATTCAGCATTTGAGCCACAGACCACCATTTGACATTTTAGCCCCACAGACACCAAAACTAAAGATTTATTTTGCTTCTGTCCATGACCATTAATCTTCTAGTTGAGTAGACTTGAACTAATTCACATGAGGAATATTCTAACTCTTGAGAGTTTAATAATGAAACCAAATGGACCCGCAAGGGTCCACTTGTTTTCATTTTTAAACTCTCAAGAGTTACTTCTGGTTAAGCAATTTAGCTGGGGACCACCTGGAACCCTTTCAGGGACCACTGGTGGTCCCCGGACCACCTGTTGAAAACCCCTGGCATAGAACAAACAGAATGGATGACTTATAAAATTAGATTAACAACGCATCTGTAAGCATCTGTACTATAAAAGATGAGCAAAATGTTCTATATATACAGTATATAAGATGTTGAAGGTGGGTTGAAGAGGGTTTTTCACTTATGGAAAAATCCTAATAAAAATAAAGTGAAAAAGAAGAAAGAAACAAATCCTGCTGCGGATTGTCGGAAAGTGCGCTTGGTTTGGTAAGTGTTCAGTCTCATTCAAATCCTAATGCGCATCAATTAACCACATTCCAGTGCTCCCAAAACGATGGTTTCGCTTCCCTTTAGAACGCAGCAAAGTGCGGATCACTGCAGGTGTGAATCCAATCACATTAAACATAAGGGCTCATTATAGCATAATGGGATGAAGAAGTTGGTTTTTGGTACATGAGAAGGACGTATAAGGCATCATTACACACTGCAGCGACGCGTAAAGACGCCCAGCCGAGTGGACACACATGGGCTAAGGAAGAGATCATGAAGGCCTTGGTGCAATATGCCCAGATCACCACAGGTGATCATCATGGCTTACACAAACAATGCAGTGTACAGGACTGCACAAAGTTCTGCTTAAGACACACACACACACACACACACACACACACACACACACACACACACACACACACACACACACACACACACACACACACACACACACACACACACACACACACACACACACACACACACACACACACACACACACTACAGTATATTCACTGAGTTCACTAGAGTTCCCTGCTGCATTTCCAATTGACATTCACAGACATAGTAGTGTGAAAGTGTAGCATATACTTTGTGAGAAAATGTATGATTAGGACCAGTACTGCGACAGAAGTAGGTATGCATCTGGGTTACAAAAGCAAACCTCAGAAGATTAAATATGCAAGAATCATCACCTCCTCACCCATTTACACAGATGCCGAATCCAATAGAGCAGAATAGATGAACCCTAGAACATTAGGCCACATTTAATCTGCTGATCTGTTGCTAATCATAATATCTAAATTGTGAAATATGAAGGTCCCTCATGGGCTACCATGAGGCAGATTAGAACAATGTGGGGCAGAGGTTCTTCCTTGGTCAACTGGGAGTGTAGTGCAAAGAGATTCACTCTGATTGCTCCAACAATGCCGGAGATTAGCTCCACATAGTCACACTGGTGAACACGGTGGACAGTGAAGACATGATCTCTCTTTGGCCTGTAAATGTAGCATAATTAATACAGCCCTGCTATGCCACTGAAGCATAGCAACACAAGTTAAAGATCCACAGGCCGTTATCAACAAAAAAAAAAGATGAAATTAGGGGAGTTTAGGGTCACCTGCATGAGGACATATGGAAATGTCTTGATAGCATCAGTAGTACTTCAAGGTCAGTACTGTTCACCTACAGATCAAGGCGGCAGAGAAGTCGACCCATTGTGTTTGAGGACCCAAAGCAAGACCGTCGTAACATACTAGTCACCCCTATGGTACACAAGATTAGGGATTTATCATCAGGTTCCAAGGACCAATGGCACACGTTTTTTTAAATAAAACATAAACAAGGGAAAATATCAGAGCCATTAATCTTTCATTAAGCTTGCTGGATAAAAAAGAATCACTTAAAGTATCATTCGTTACCATCACCACCAGTGCAAAAGCCCCCTGCTAACATCAAAGGCTGCTCAAAGAAACAGAGCGGGAGAGAGAGTCAGTTAGCCAAATTTGGCAAAGAACCAGCTTGTGGTTGGATTTCATCTAACTTTTGCGGAGGAAATGGGAACTGAGTCTATAATGTGTTTTGTGTGTGTGTGTGTGTGTGTGTGTGTGTGTGTGTGTGTGTGTGTGTGTGTGTGTGTGTGTGTGTGTGTGTGTGTGTGGCGGGGGTGGGGGATATTGAAGTCTTTAAAGCAAACACTCATATAAACAATGTGCTACCATTATTAAAGGGCCTCAGATTCAGAGTAAGTGTTGACAAAGGATGAGAGCTCATCCTCGTCTTGCACGAGTCTTTGTGTCACCGAGAGATCAGAGGATTCTCCTGAGAATGAGCACAGGCGAGGCGAACCCCATTTGAAATATCCTCCCACGTACACAGAACAGAACATGGCAAACATGCGTGTGCGCACACACACACGGGGGGGGGGGGGGGGGGTGCTTGGGGTATTTGTGAAGGGTATGTAACTGCAGACTTTGGGAACAGATTAATTCTGCCTTATATGTTTGGGTGGTGCCAACGAGGGTGGCCGATTAGATGACTATAGAGTCATTTGTTTCAGAATGTTTTCAGTGCCAGGCAGTTATTAAGTAATAAAGTGGTGGTTACTGTATGTGTGACTTTTTAATTCTCGCCTCTAAAAAGGGGCGTGAGCAGTCTGTGACATTTGTCCACACATCATATACTATACACTATAAATCTCGTATGACATCATAGATTGTTTTGCTTCTGCGTTTTTATCCGGAAGCCTGTTGTGATTCTTGTGTCAAAACTACACAGTAGAGGCCTGGGCCGTGGCTCAGCGGTCCAGGCACCCTGGCTGGTAATCCAGCACTGGCAGTGTCCGCGGGTTCGACTCCCGATCCCGACGGCCTTTACTGCATGTCACCCCCCCATCTCTCTCCCCATTTCCTGTCAGCCTACTGTCTGTCCCTCTATAAAAATGAATAAAGGCGAAAGCCACAAAAAAAAATATATAAAAAAAAAAAAAAAACTACACAGTAGAGTCTTCAGTGCTGTGTGTGTATCCATTTGTATATCTGCTGAGTATAGAAATATAACCAAATGGACTGGTTTTACAGTATCATTTTCCAAAAGTGTTGAAATCTTGGCGGCGGCGCCAAGTGGGATAATAGCATTTGAGGGATAAAGGTTTGCTTTGTTACAGTGTTGGAATGGAACCGATTTTGGTGGCGAAAAATAGAGCATATCAACAACAACATAAACCTAGCCAAGAAACAGATCTTTGCTTGCACATCGTTGAGGTACATCTCATTCGGTATACAGAATTAGTTCTCCCCAATTGAGTTCAGAGTCCAGTGTTATTACATGAGCTGGTCATGCCTCTTACTGAATTAAACATGGGAAGATGTTTCTTTTTATCTAGAGCCAAAGTACTAAATCTGACCACAGCAGCAAATAGTACCCCGTTGCAAATTCTGCCTTTGATACTGTGTGCATAGTCATTCTCATAAGAGTAGAAACATAAACAAACTGATCCACAGGATATTGAACTTGTGAGAGAGTTTTTGTTTTTTTGTTAATTTAGCCCCGACTGAATCTGTAGCTGCGCTACAAGAGTTTATTCTCGTCTTATCTTAACACAAACATTAAATGTCATTGACAATGAATTATAGAATTCATGACGTGTGTCTGAGAAATTCTGACGGTATATCGGCGGGGCAAAATTAAGGGACCACGATTTTTGGTGAGGTAACTATACTATGTTTCAATGTTTGTATAAGGTCAATAGTTTATCGCCTCTCATGTCACAAGGGTGTGCTTTTTTAAACCATTTAATAAAAAAAAAAAAAAACTACAGCGAATGATACCACTGCTGTACCTACCTACCAAATAGGCGTTTTCCAATGCTATGCTAACGCTTCACATTCAAATAATTATAATGTTCTACAGTATGTGACTTGTATCAAAAATGTGTCATTTGCTGTCATACGGGATGCCCCCTTGTCAGTGGAGATAGCAGTGATATTTGGGGACTTGCAGGCAGGCATGAAAGCCTGCACGGTCCTGTGGCTAATGAGAAACCAAGGCAGTGGGGATGATGGTTTTAATTACTGCCCGGCACCGGACTAAAGGGATTGGGGGGTGGGGGCTGCTGAAGAGCGTGCTGAGTGTCTTAGGTTGGGAGTTCAGAGCCATGCCAGTCATGCTGTGCTTGGCTGCCTTTGAAGCTCACTTCCCTGTGCTTTATTCCTCCCCTCGTGCTTATTAGATCCTTTGCCACATGATGCTTCACTGCACCTTTGTTCAAGCCTATGCTTTGGACAAAGAGAGGTATAACCACAGAAATCTCAACTTCAAAAACCCACCAGACAGTTTCAATGATGCAGAGGGGGCAACTTAATCTTTTGTGGAAATGAAATCTGGGCTCTCCCCCGTTGCGAGGAGGGTTTTTTCCGCCACAGAGAGAGAGAGACAGAGAGAGAGAGAGAGAGAATAGCGGACGAGACACTGTAATCCTCACTGTCGAGAAATCAAGATGGCTGAGAATTGTCATTGTTGCGAGCGCCGAATACAGAGGGAAAACCTAAACGAGATCCTAAAATAGCAACCGCTGCATCTGAAATCATGTGCAAGGAGAGGAGGAGTGGGGGGGGTGGGGTGGGGTGAAGTAGAAGAAGGGAAGATTCCTGTCTTATCCCATTTCAGAGGAGATGTGTAGTAGCAGATTCAGAAGCAGGCAGGGGTGAGTCCTGCCTCTCTCTGGCTTCACCCAGCGGGAGGGTGTTGCTACGCGTCTCCTCTCTGTTCCCTGTTCCTGTTCCCCCCCCCGTAGCCCAGCTGTGGACCAGCCCCTTCGCTGACTTCCTCAGATCACATGGCATCCGCCTCTCCGAGGCTCAGGCTCCGAGGGAGGACCGGCCTCGCCTCGGCAGGAACGCCACCCATGACTGCATCATGGGTGTCTCTCAAAACCTCGAAGAAACCCCAAGAAAAACAACCACAACTGGTCTGGTTCACGTTTGAACTGTACGCCAAGCAAAACCAGGGGCGGATCTACGCATGGGTATGGGGGAGGAGGGGGGGAAATGCCCCTCTAAATGCCCTGACTGCCCCACCAAACATGATGGCATATAAGCAACCTGAATTTCAAAGATATTTCAAATTAAAGTGCTTATAATTAAAAGGATTTGAAACACTATGCTACTACCTAACTACCAGTGTTGGGCAGTAACTAATTTTAGATTACATATTACTGTAATATTAATACTTTTGCTCCAAAAAGTAAAGTAACAAGATTACTCTGTCAAAATGGGTAATAAGTAATGCATTACTTTGCAAGTAACGCCAAGTTACTTTTTTTAAATGAGCTTGTTGTTGCATGCAAAAATAGAACAGATTTACAAGCTATCGACAGATAGGCCTACTGTAACAACAGATGTGCACTAGATTGTAGATCCAGTGCACACGCAACATCCTGCATACAAGACCTCAATTGTCTTTTGTGAAAAGGTTTAAAAAGTCAAAGAGACAACTTTGAAATCGGGTTTTGTTAGTTGCAGGTCTGTTGCGATTCAAGGTTAAAAAATTCCCATTGCTTCTCTCTGCTCCCTTTATTTTTTTATCTAAGAAAGACATTTACAATGTCGGATTTTGTTGGCTTTGTTTTCAGGAGCAGTTTGTGGGATTGGAGACTATTATTTTTCCAATAAATTGGATTCAGTTCTAAAAAGAGCTCGCTAAACAGATTATGTTGTACATCTCTATTTTTTCCAAAGGTGGGACGTGGGAGTTGAGAACTTGGGAAAGTAATAATGTAATATGTAATATATTACTCTTCGATTCCAGTAATAAGTAAAGTAATGATATTACTTTGTCTAAGGGGTAACGAGTAAAGTAAAGAAGTTACTTTCCTAAGTAATATTGACCAACACTGCTAACTACAATTGTCGTACCACTAAAACAACACCATTTCATCATTGAAAACAGAAAGCTCTCTAAGTCAGACCTTTAGCTTTATGCATGCCTGCGTGCCTGTTGCAAATTCAACAACTGATGTTGTTATTGATGCTTACTTGCCTAATAACTAAGTCCTGTAACCAAAAATGGTACGGCCGTGTCGCTTCGCGGCATGGGCAATGAAGCCGCACCCCATACCATTTGTACCTGCCCACCCAATTGGGATATGTTACATCCGGCCCTGTACAAAACACAAGAAAAATAGAAAATAAGATGCACATGGAATTTAATTTAACTCTAGTTAAATTAAACCACCGGCCTACAAAGGAAGGACAGGAACAATGCATGTTGGGAAATAAAGCATGCCCCACCCGCTTATGCAAACATGTTGGACCCATTGCCAAAGTACAATACAATATGGTCAACTGGTTCCAGAAAGCCGTCTATCTGACCGAAGTATCAAACACAGAGGAAACCGGATTTGCCAAATGTGTGTTTGGATCTTGAAAAGGAGGGTGTATTAACTGTCTAATGTGATCCTGGCCATAGCCGCTTACACCAGACAGGTGGGAGTTTCTCTGGTTAGACATGGGTTCCTTCCATGTGCTACGTCTAACCAGAGAAACGTTATTCCAAACAGTTCCAGTCCCCTCCATCAGGTGCCACGGCTGGCCAGGGGGAGGCAGTTTAAAGACAAGGATTATTGCATGTTTCTTGCGAATATACTGCACCTATACACACCGGGGATACAGGGAGAACTTGCAAACTCATGCAAACAAGAAAGGAGGGTGGAAAATCTTTGCTTTTGGGGCGTGCGACAGTGTCATGATGTGCCACGTTATGGTGTAGAAAGCTTTGAAACCACAAAAGGCAAAAGTATGTACAGATCAGAGAGCCACTGGGAGTTATACGTTGTCTTAACTCTTATAACATGTTCTGTTACCAGCTGGGGTTATTGCACAGGAGTTATGTCATCATATATCTTCTACACACAAGTGAAACCATGTCAAATTCCACTAAATTGTCCCTCTTACGCATCGTTATTCAGTCACTTCAAAGCCGCGTTTCATCTGTACAGTTTTAATTGAACTCCATGTTAAGGACAACGCTGAAAGCCTCAGATGACTCCGAGAGAGCAATGACCATGTGGTGGTCGGTGAAGTGAAAGTAGTGAGTTGTGCTTGGCATGCGCTACTCACTATATGGGTGAAAGGTGCAAAAAAAAGTAGTATTAGTACACAGTATGATGGCATTATGTGTGCCAGTGAGGAAATAATGCAGTCTTGAGAGAGCTGGAAACTCAAGCAGCATTGTAAACAAAAACAAAGCAGTTACGTACTAAAGTAATAGCCTGGGTTCAGCCCACAGACCCCATCTACTCTGTTGGGCCCCGCCCACTCTGCTGGGTTCTGTGGTCTGGTGTTGTGATGAAGAGTTTCAATTTATCTCGTCCGGAAAAACGGCTCGTCCAATGAGCGAAGGAGTTTTCGTCAGGTCTAAAAAAATAGCCAACATCAACACCAAGGGCCGTTTCGACACAGACGTCGAGGATCATCTAACTGCCACAAGGAACAGTTGCCCATAAAAACAGCACACATCCATTCAGTTTCATTGTAACTACAGTTTTGTTCTTTAATACTGCATTTAGTTATAAATAGTGCAAATGTCCGACGCCAACTGCACTGCTAGTTAGTCACTGTGCTGACTAAGTGTTAACTGTTGTTGACTGCAAACAACGTCACAGGAAGACAGATTCGTTGATCTCCAGTGATTGGTTGAGGGAAAATCAAGGGCCGCCTCCTCGTAAATCGGTTACAATGGGGCCAATGTCAGACTCTTGAGCCATGGCTCAGAGTCTGACAATCAGGCTACTAAAGTAATGCAACAGCATAACGTCAATAAGGAACAGAGATGAAATGTATGCATACATACCCCGTTCTCCATACATGGTTACAACCTGTCACTTTCAACAATCTGACTGGCCACCACGTGTCACTGCTTCTTGTATGCGTTATTTCAAATGAAAAGTAACAGGCCAATGGGCAGTAGTCAGACACCCTACCTAAAACCCAGACCCTAAACCTAACCTCAGAGGAAGCCACAGGTTAGTTTTAAACTGCCATGCAACACATGTCAGGAGCCACGGGTGAGTGCCGGTGTCGTGGGACTATAACGCCTGTCGAACTATTAATATGTCTAACCAATGTATGCACCACATCCAAAATCTTATATTGTACTATGTTTGGACCCATCCTCCACTGAGCAAACAGCATTACATTTCGGTTACAGCAGGTTAATCATCATCTATCCCGAATCATGGTCTATAAAGTACATGTTATTAATTCACAATCCCCTGCGGTTGCAATAAAATCAAGTTGTAACTTCATGGGAGCTCTACAGCATGTCTTGTAGGCTGGTTCTGGAAAACCAAGGTGGATGTCCATGAATGCCATGTTTGCCAATGCCTTTTACATCTCACAGTGCTTGATTAGAGTTCAGTGTGGGGTTGCTCGCTACTGAGGGCTACAGGGATGGATTGAAGCCTGAAGCACATTCATCACTGCCCCTGGCAGGGGGCACACCTTTTTCAGCCTCACACCGCTCAGCTTGCCTTACAGCTGACTCTGTCCAGCTTCTCATACCTTTATTTCAATTTTAACTTCCTTTCAAAGCTTTAGCTTTTAGTCGATTTTGCAGACAACGTGGCATATGTGAATATATTAGACCTTTCCGTAAGTCACACCCTCCGGCCTCTGCCTCCTTTTCAGCTGGGCTCATTCATTACAATACTGGCTCATTTATGGAAACAGACCTTCAAAATCCCTTCCAAATCCATCAATAAGGACTGTCGTATGCAGTGGAAAAATATGTCTGGGACATTATTTTTTTAAAACTATGTTTTATCGTATAGAAAAACTATGGTGGAGGTAGCCATGCATCGCATGAGGCTCGTACTTCACAAGCGTCATGCAGCAGCTTAATACAGTTTGTGGCGGATCGCTACATTTACATCCACAACGTGTACATTCCGTTTTCAAAGTACTCACACAAGTTTTTACGGGTGTTAAGACACTTATTGCGCCCTGAACTAGGATTGTAGTGTGCCGCGTTGTTTAATAAACAACAATCCGGCACACAGCTATCCTAATTTCGGCTAACACTCGTAACAACGTGTGCGAGTACATTACATTTGACAATGTTATGGATGTAAATGTAGCGATCATGTCATAATAATGACAGTCCGTCATGTTTCAGGGCTATGGTGGAGAGGTTTGTCTAACACATGTTATGCTTGAGATTGAACCATGGCAGTTGCGGGAGGGGCTAACTTAAAGGTCTATTATGTTATGTATTTGCTGCCATTATTGAAGCAGATCATATCCAGGATGTACAGTGACTGGAATAAAAAAAAGGTATTAATGGATATACCCAAGACTTTTCTCATAATATACGAAAGCCAGAATACTCACATTGGATTTAAGCAAAGTCAAGAGTATTAAAGTGGTTGACTACGTTATGCATTATATATACCGTATTTTCCGCACTATAAGGCGCACCGGATTATAAGGCGCACCGGATTATAAGGCGCACCTTTTAGAACTGTTTTCATATATAAGGCGCACTGGATTATAAGGCGCAGAGAATAGAAGCTACTACAGTTAAGATAGAATAGAAGCTACTGCAGTCAAACGATCCATATATAAGGCGCACTGGATTATAAGGCGCAGTGTGGATTTTTGAGAAAATTAAAGGCTTTTAGGTGCGCCTTATAGTCCGGAAAATACGGTATGCACCCGCATCAAGAAAAGAATGCTTTTCATGGTTGAAAAGTGCATTTACAGTATGTAGCACCTTTATCCAAGTCGCTTTATAATGATTGTGTATTACATTCATTCACCCAACCACACACACACACCGATAGTGACAGAAAACCATGCAAGACACCAACCTACACACAAGGAGCAACGTTTTGCTCAAGGACACTTCGGCACTAACTCTGGGTACTGAACAGTATTGTATTTCATACAAACATCAATAGAATGCACTTCTCATGGCCTTGTGTTCCCCCCAAAAAAGCTCTATCCAACATTGTGTTTTTGTCCAGCATCGTCTGACCTATCAAGAAGCCACAACACTTTTAGGACACAGTAGAGCACACTGCATTATCAGACTAGACAAGCCGTCGCAGGGACTCTTACCGCCTATACTCTATACTAATCCATTCAATTCCACCATCATTTACAGAGACAATACAGGTTTAACTAAATATTCTTGAATCAGATATGCAAGCGACTTGCAAGAAAACAATAAAGAGGACTAATAAGAAGTAAAAATGAATAGCCTGCAGGATGATGAAGAAAAGGAACACAAACCTTGATCCCATGAAGAGTTGTGAGGGTAATCCGATCTTGACAACACCAGCAGTGATGGAGATAGTGGTTGTGATTCTGCTGAGGAGAAAGAGGATGGGGCAATGTTTGAGACATGGGAGATACGAACCAGGGTTTGACACTAAGGTCTCAGGGGCACTTGCCCACTGGGCAAGTCCCCTCTCAAACAAGCACTTGCCTAGTCATTGGGCAACCTGAAAGCAAACTCTACCTGGCCGAAGGTTTTATCTACTGTACCTTCCAGAAGCAGCTGGACAACCCTTAGCCTGGGCAACATTCCTTTTTAGGTTTATAATTCAGTCAGGATCGGGTGATATGGTTGTAACATCATGTTGTAGTCAATGACTGTATTGCAGTCATTTTTTTCTGGTGACCTATATTGTCCTCCTCATATGTGAGGGTGCCCTGTTTTTTATTTACTGTTTCATTTATTTTTAAAATATTATTTTATTCATTTGCCCCCCTTCAGCGTGGCATCAATGCTGCTACATTTTCCAAAACAATATTTTAAAAATAAATTAAAACTGAAAATGAATGACTGTCCTCCCTGTTAGGAGGACGGTCACCAGAAAAAAAGATTTTTTTAGGAGCCTAATCTATTATGGTTAAACGGGAGTTTTAGGTTTGTATTAGAAGGGGTTGGTGTATGAAAAAAAAATGAAAGTGAAATATCCTTTTAAAAGTAGGCATAGGCCTACAGTTCTTTTAGGACATAATTACTTTAGTTATTTTACATCATTGGTGTGAACAAAACAATTCTAGTCCACTAAGCAAGCTTCTGTTCCATTTATTACAGTCCTAAATCATATTTATGTCAATATGGCTGCTATGAAATAGGCAAATAAGAAATACACAACATATATTTGCAACTATACCTCACAGGCACACCATAGTATGCCTATAGTGTTTTCCAAAATGGGGTCCAGGAACCCCAACCGAATTGACATTGATTTAATTATTTTTATAATATAGTTGTAAAGTTTATATTGTTATATTGCATGTTTGGGACCTCACAGGTGATTCAGTGTCTGATTAAACTAACAGCCTAATCAGACATTGAATCACCTGAGAGGTCTAAACATGGCTGGTGGAGGACTACAGATGAGACCCTTGAATGGTCCAATTTAGTATCCATAACAATCTTTTCCTATGGGAGTTCCTGGCATCGTTTTGCAAATGGGGTCCACGGGCTAATTATAGTGTTCATTTGGGGGGGGGGGGGGTCCTTGACATGAAACAGTTTGGGAACCACTGCTATGGACCCTGAGAGCATGACAGAACACAACAAGGCTACCGTGGCTACAATATGGCTAGTAGAAGATGGGATAACGTGGCTTGATTAATAATCATAACAAACTCTTACATGCCATTGATGCCAATGACTCCATGTCTTGACCTGGACGTACATGTAGAACTTAGACCCAGTTCGACCTCTATAGACTTCGACAGGCAGGTTGCTTTTGACGTTTTGACTAGGTAGTCGGCCTACTTCCTCATGGCTACGAGACCCGAGAGGAATGTTTGACAGAACGTGGAGGCATTCAAGCAATGTGGAAACAAATTTGAAACTATGTTTTGCTTCCATCTAGTGGACAGATTGTAGATTGCTCACAAACGCTGCCTGGTAGACCATGGGCATTCCTGTAAAAGTGAGAATTGGTGATCTTAACAGTTTCTGTTTTGTTTTTCATAATCTAGTGTAGGCTGTATTTATTATGATTTCAATAATTCTGTATATGCACCTTTTCACTCAAAGTACTGCTCTTAATCCTTTGCACATTGTGTTAATGCAAACTTCAAAAAAAAAAAAAAAAAAAAATCCAGAGCAACACAGATTAAACCATGCGACACTGAATCTGATGAAGAACCACCTGTAGCACTTGCTGGTTGACTGACTAAATTACACTAAAACTATGAACACATGGAGACAGCTACTCTGACTGTACATTTATGGTGACAGTTTTCAGTGTGACTGCTGTCCACTCAGTTATCAGTGTTGTATCGACTTGTACTTGCATTGTACTGTAAATCTCCAAGCTGTCCATGTATAGCCATTTATTGTGGCAGATTTAGTGACAGCATGGGGATTGGCTACCCAGTCAACATTAGTAGTTTCTTTCCTAATGACATAAGTAAAGAAAGTATGCATTATATTTACATGTGTCATTGTCTGTTTTTATTCCCGGTTTCTATTCTACATGATGTAACAGTATAACTGAGTCACATCGTATTCATGATATATAGTTGTACTGGACATCATTGAGGTCCCAACAAGTAACATCTTTGATCATGGCTTGCTGTTCAAATCCGCTCCAGTAGCGAAACATGTTTCTGCTTTAGCATCGCTTTTCAATTAGACCAGGGTTTTCAACAGGTGGTCCGGGGGCCACCAGTGGTCCCTGAGAGGATTCCAGGTGGTCCCCAGCTAAGTGGAAAGTTGGTTAGCCAGATGTAACTCTTTGATGTAACTCAAGAGTTAAATTATTCACCATCTGAATTAGCCCACAAGTCTACACAACTAGAGAATGTAGAAGATTAATGGTCATTTTGATCTGTATGTTTGACTGTTTTTGTTTCTGAAATCCACCCTGGTATTGTGGACAAAAGCAAAAGCAATCCTTAGCTTTGGGGTCTGTGGGGGTAAAATGACATCAAATGCTGGTCCGTGGCTCAAATGCTGAATAAATAGTAGGCCCTGGTGTGAAAAAGGTTGAAACCCCCTGAATGAGACCATAAACCTGACCTGTAGTTTTGTCACAGGAATCAGCGACTACTTTACTGCCTGAAAAGCAAATATGCTCACATACGGTACCACTAAAGATCCCACTGCCGGAGTTCCTCTAGAACAGTCTCCATACACTGCTAGTGCTTGAGGTGTGGTGTGTGTTTGTGTGTGACCATTTCTTACCCATAAAGGCCATCGGTATGTATTGGAACACCTGAAAGGTATAACCTTCTGATCCCAGGGAAGTGAATCTCCTCCAGGGGTGGTGGCATGACCCCATTGTCCATGACATTCTGATAGAAGGATTCAATAGGCATGCAAACATTACAAAATATCAAATTTATTATGATCTTTAAAAATTTGCACATGCACACCCACACAATAATTTGTAACCATCAATATAGTCTGATATGTCTTATTATAAAGCTAGCACACAATTGCAGACTTTTAAATATTATGGTATTGAAGACACCATGGGGGAAGCTTGCACTGTTTGATTATAAGGCAGTTTGAAAATCAAGTATAAACATTTAAAAACAATTTACAAATGGACAAAAGTACAAAAAGAGCAACAGTCACTCAAACTGAACAGAAGCGATGACTGATAGTTATATGGTCCATAAAAGGAAAATGTACATCAACTCACTGTAGGTTCAACATGTTTGGCTGAGAATTGTACAGAAAGTTTTACAGAATGTTTTTCTTTGTTTCATACATTCCTTTTTGGCAGTTTAAATGTATATGGAAAATATAGGCTAGATCTTTTTCTTTTCTTTTTTTTTTCTTTTTAAGGTTCGGAGAATGGGATGAAGAACAGAACAGTATGAAGTAAAATGTGGAAAACCGTTTCATTTTACATACAAAGACTTGGACATCGTCAGAATGTCCAACGTGGCACCTCTGATCATAACACAGTCTACCTTCTGTATTTAAGTCGAGCAAACCTACGAGAAGGTCGTGTACGTATGTTCACGGGATGCCACTGAGGAGTTAAAAGGATGCTTTCTAAGCACGGAGTGGAGCATCTTTCTCCTGGACGCTGACATTAACTTGGCCACGGAATCTATCTCTGCGTATATTTCCTTTTGTGTCGACTCCATTATACCACAAAGATCTGTGGTCAAACATCCGAACAAAGATCTGTGGTCAAACATCCGAACAATAAGAAGTATCTCACTAAAGAGATTAAGGAATGCATACACAGGAAAAAATGGCCTTCAAGGCAGGAGACTCTGGTGCCATTAAGGTGGCACAGAAAGAACTGAACAAGCAACTGTCTGACGCTAGGAGGAAACATAAAGAGCGGGCAGAACAACATTTGGCTAGATCAGATACTAAGAGACTTAGGGACTCCATCAGGGAGATGACAAATATGAATCCGGCCAAAAAACCTATTGCTGCTTTAGATGAAAATGTAAATGATGTTAAACAACTTCTTCACGCGCTTTGAATGTGACACCACTAAGGGCTGTGATGATGTGATGAATAATCTGAACTGGAATAATGACAGCAACAGGCTGATTATTGATACTGACACAGTATGTAAGGTGTTAAAAAACCATTAAAACTAACAATGCGACAGAGACAGATGGTTTACAAGCGCACCTGTTGAAGCTTTGTGCTGAAGAGCTTTCCCAGGCCTGGCAAATGCTCTTCCAGCGTTCAATTGATCGACATACTGTGCCTGTGCTCTGGAAAAAGTCTATTTTAGTCCCTGTCCCTAAGAAACCCTATCCTACTGAGGATAATGACTACAGGCCTGTGGCCATTACCTCCGATGTCGTAAAAGCTTTAGAAAGGATTTTGGTGGAGAAAATCCGGGATGAGGTGGGACCTAGGCTGGACCAGTACCGGTTTGCCTATACAAGGAACCGGAGCACTGGTGATGCAAAATCCACGGTAACACTGACACTGAAACATCTGGAGTGCAATGTGGCGTACGCCAGACTGTTATTTATTGATTTCAGCTCAGCGTTCAATTCTATTCACCCTTACATTCTGAAATTCGGAAATTAAATGCTTTAGGTGTTAATCCCCCCGTAATAGGGTGGTACTTTTCTTTCCTCACTGTAAGACCACAGAGGGTCAGGTTCAATGACGTGCTCTCGGAGGAGGCACTCAGTAGCACAGGTGTCCCACAGGGAACGCTCAGCTCATCGTTTTTGTTTACATTGTATACAAATGACTATGTGAGCTCATTTCCTAATCAGTATGTGGTTAAATTCTCTGATGACAATTTTGTACTCAGCTTGCTGTCAAGCAAATCCGACCTCCACAGTCATACAGCTGGAGTGAACAGGTTTACTGAGTGGTGCGATCAGAATCACCTGATAATAAAACGGGGGAGGTCATAATAGACCCCAGGTTTATCGGTGAGCACACCGCAATCTAGTCATAACAACCCCATCAGTCAGGTCTCCTCATATAAATATCTGGGAGTACATATTGATGCGGAATTGCGGATATGAGCTGGAACACGCATGCTACATCTTGTTGTGCCAAGATACATCAGCGCTTACACTTCCTCCGGAGACTGAGACTGTTTGGAGTAAATGTGAACATCATGCTGATTTTCTACAAAGCAAGTATTGAGTTGATCCTGAGATATGGCATCGCCAGCTGGTTTGGTAACCTTACTGTGAAATTTAAATCACAGATTGATAGGGTTGCAAAAATGGCTGGGAAAATCATGGGCATGTCTGGCTCCCCAATTACCCCCGTAACCATTTTTGAACAGGCAGTCATTAGACAGGCTCGTAACATTGTTTCCGATCCCTCACATGTTCTCAACCATGAATATGTGTTGATGCGGAATGGTAGAATGTACAGAACTCCACAGTGTAATTATAACAGATACAAACACTCGTTTGTTCCTCTCTCGATTAAGTTGCTCAACGATAAGTGGATGTACCCTGCTTAGGGACATGGAACGCTCTATGTTGCAGTGTTGGTCAATATTACTTCGGAAAGTAACTTCTTTACTTGTTACCCCTTAGACAAAGTAATATCATTACTTTACTTATTACTGGAATCGAAGAGTAATATATTACATATTACGTTATTACTTTCCCAAGTTCTCAACTCCCACAATAGAGATGTACAACATAATCTGTTTAGCGAGCTGTTTTTAGAACTGATCTCAAAGACAGTTGAGGTCTTGTATTTAAAAATAAAATACAAAATAAAGCAGCAAGATTTGTAGTGTACATAACTGTGTGCAGGATGCAGCTGGTGGACTGGATCTACAATCTAGTGCATATTTCTGTTATTACAGTACCTATCAATAGCTTGTAAATCTGTTCTATTTTTGCATGCAACAACAAGCTCATTTTAAGCAAGTAACTTTGGCGTTACTTGCAAAGTAATGCATTACTTATTACCCATTTTTGCAGAGTAATCTCGTTACTTTACTTTTTGGAGCAAAAGTAATAATATTACAGTAATATGTAATCTAAAATTCGTTACTGCCCAACACTGCTAAGGTGTATGTTGTGTTGCTCTGTCGTATGTTGCTCTTTCTATTGTGTTGTTCTGTCTTATGATGTTTTTTCTGTTGTCTGTGTAACTATGTGTACAGCTCGGTCGTTGTCTCCGAGACAAATTTCTCCCTCGGTAGACAAATAAAGTAAATCTTGAACCTTGAGAATCCTTTTGTAGCTTTTGATGAATATATTGGATTTCACTTCTTTATACATTCACTACTCTAAAGGTATGTAGAGGTGTTGGTGTATTCAGACATACAGTACTTGGATCCTGCGCCTGTTAAACACAGGAGGAATTATTAATGACTGAATCAGATGCTTGGCTTCTATTAACTTAGTGTAATAAATTCCAGATTAACCAGATTTGCATGGTTGGAAGTAAATATCATGTAAGAAATTACAGCAAATGTTAAGATGTTAACGTAGTTTGCACACGTTACCTACATGACATGTGTATTGTTAACTTTATTCCAACTGTCCCTGAAACTGGTTTGATTGTGTTTCAACCATCACTAGTGTTTCTTTCATAGAGTAGTCAATCTCATTTGCAACTGCATCAATGTGGCATTGCTAAAAGCAAAGTATATGCAACTTATATGTCCACTGTACATCGCACAACAAAATAAAGTGCCTCTATAATACATTCCAATGATGGACAAGGACGACATCAGGGCCATTTTGAAATTTGAAATATATGAGCACTAGTCTTCCATATTAGTCACATGAAAGATTACACAAGTCACAATGACGAAATCGAAGAGAAACGACAGGCTATAGCATCTGGTCGCGGAAAACATGCTATAGAATGCATTTTATCGTTTTTGAGGATTTTGAAAAAATGTCTAAAATTATGATTTTTGAAAATCATCGTTTTTGAAGAATTTTGAAAAAGATAATTAGCAGGCACCATAAAGATACAATTATTATACATTATATAATTTAGATATGATTCAACCCAAAACATTGCTATTATGTGTAAAATACAAAAAAGGTAATATATATTTTTTGGGGTTAAAAAGTATCGAAATAGGTATCGTCTCTGGTATCGTATCGGTTCCCAGGTATTGAGTATCATATCAGTTCAAAGGTGAAAGGTACCCATCCCTACTTTAGGGTATGCTTTTGGGTAGTTTGGGGTACTTTCGGGTACTTTTGGGTAGTTTTGGGTGCTTTTGGGTAGTTTGGGGTATGCTTTTTGGTACTTTTGGGTAATTTGGGGTACTTTTTGGTATGCTTTTGGGTAGTTTGGGGTATGCTTTTTGGTACTTTTGGGCACTTTGGGGTGCTTTTGGGTACTTTTGTGTAGTGTTGGGTGCTTTTGGGTATGCTTTTGGGTACTTTTGTGTAGTGTTGTTGGGTACTTTTGGGTAGTTTGGGGTACTTTTGGGTTGTTTTAGGTTGTTTTCGGTACTTTTGGGCAATTAGTAGGACCCAGCGATTCCGCTGTTTGGACAAGTCAGGTGGGGTCTTGCAATACACACATCAGAAGGCCGCATCAATCTTTGTTGCAAGTTGCGTGTTGCATAACATTGCCATGTGCCATGGATTGGTGCTCCCAGACTTCGAGGAGTAAAGGTGGTTGGAGAATTACCGGATTGAGCAAGCGGCACTTCATGTGCCAGCTCCTAATGATATACTGTAGTGCCAGCAAATGCAATGGCAGCAAGGAGCCTGTTGGCACATGAGCTGACACGCCGCCGGCATCACCATTAGCTGCCTGGTAAGCAAACTGCAAACAATCTCTCTCTCTCTCTCTATGTAGGTTTTTTAGTGGTCCAATCTAAGGTAGACCCTGATTAGACGTCTGGCCGTCTGACTTTCTTAGAACTTGTGCACAGTGGGTGTCACGTCTGCACAGTCCAGAGGATCCCCGGCCCCACTCCCTTCTATGCAGTAGCATTCAGGTCTTTATTGCAGTCTTTATTCAGTCATTTCAGGATTTTCGTTTTTATATGGCATCTATTTAGGAATAGATTAAGAGTGGTGCACTGTAGATCGTTTAAATGACTTTATTTAGATTTTCGGAAATAATAAAATACTGGTCCTATAGGCCAGTAGTTTTCAATGTGGTCCAAGGACCACCAGTGGTTCTTGAGAGGGTTCCAGGTGCTCCCCAGGCTAAGTTGGTTAACCAGATGAAAAGTTGGTTAAGCCAGATGTAACTCTTGAGAGTGTAAACTAAAAATAAAACCAAATGGACCCTTGCGGGTCCAAATGCCATGCGCTATTAGTTTACTTAATTAAACAATGGCGAACGGAGTTGCGTGTGTCAGCGCAGTCGGTGCAAAGTTTTTATTTTTTTTCCCTCATCACCATGGTTGCTGGTCGTATTGCAGTAGTTCATGTTGCAAAGAAACGGAGGAGTGGCCTGTTTCTAAGGGCGTGTCAGGTTGATTTCTGCCGTCACATTAATCATTGTAGGAAGGAAATTAGAAAGGAATCAGCTGTGTGCGATCGCTTGATATATGCCGTGTGGACTTGTGTGCACTTCAAAACCCACGGTGGAATTTGGGGACGAATTTGCGCTCCTTTGATAAATGAGGGCCTTAGTGTCTCCCACTTCTCTTTCTGTCTGCAGCTGAATTTCGGGATCCCGAATATGGCAATTTCCCTGCTGGGACCTTGTGCATGAGCACTTGCATCTCTTTACTAAACTTTTTGGTCCTCCTTCGAGGGATTTATTTGTTATGGTCTTCTGCCATGATAATACCAGGGCGTTTAACGCAAAGTGTGACTTTTAAAGGGGGATGGCATCCATCCCGCTGATTAGGTTGATGGAGGTGACGCCCTGAACACACCCATGAATAATTCAGCCATTTTATCACTTTAGACCAGGCGTGAGGTCATAGTTATGAATTCCACTTAGTCATTTGCCACGCCCCACTCGTCTTAAATTATAAGACATAAGATTCCTAGGTTGTTCATAATGGAGCCCAGCATCACTCATACAACTGGGGTAGAGAGTAACTACTAATATCTATTCTTTTTTTGTAATCATGAGCTAAAAGGCTCTTCGAAATTGCACTTTGGCTTAAAGATTTTGGTTTAAAGATTTTGAAATATTTGCTACAATGACAATACTTTTATGTAGAACACACTGCATTATCAGACTAGACAAGCCGACTCGGTAACTCGGGACAAACCTATTCAATTCCACCATAATTTACAGAGACAATACAGGTTTACCAAAACATGGCGTTGAATCAGATATGCAAACGACTCGCATAGGATGATGAAGAAAAGGAACACAAACCTTGATCCCATGAAGAGTTGTGAGGGTAATCCGATCTTGACAACACCAGCAGTGATGGAGATGGAGGTTGTGATTCTGCTGAGGAGAAAGAGGATGGGGTGATGTTTGAGACAAACAGTGGGAGATACGAACCAGGGTTTGACACTAAGGTCTCAGAGGCACTTGCCCACTGGGCAAGTCCCCTCTCAAACAAGCACTTGCCTAGTCATTGGGCAACCTGAAAGCAAACTCCACCTGGCCTAAAGTTTTATCTACTGTACCTTCCAGAAGCAGCTGGACAACCCTTAGCCTGGGCAACATTCCTTTTTAGGTTTATAATTCAGTCATGTTGTAGTCAATGTATTGTAGTCTTTTTTTTTTTGGTGACTGATATTGTCCTCCTAATATGTGAGGGTGCCATGTTTTTTTTATTTACAGTTTCATTTATTTTTAAAATATTGTTTTATTAATTTGGCCCCCTTTGGTGTGGCACCAAGGCTGCTACATTTTCCAAAACAATATTTTAAAAATGAATTAAAACCAAAAATGAAATTCCACGGCTCCCCTCCCTATTAGAAGGACAGTCACCAGAAAAAATTGGGTGTTTTTGAGTAATCTATTATGGTTAAACTGGAGTTTTAGGTTTGTATGGGAAGGGGTTGGGGTATGAAAAATAACTTTTCTTTCTTTTTTTGAAAGTGAAATATCCTTGCTTAAGTTCCATTTATTCAAGAGTCCTAAATTTTATGTCAATATGGCTGCTATGAAATAGGCAAATATGAAATACACAAGATATTTTGCAACTATACCTCACAGGCGCAGCAGTAGGCCTATAGAGTAGTGTTTTCCAAAATGGGGTCCAGGAACCCCAACTGAATTGACTTTGATTTAATTATTTTACAATAGGCTATAGTTGGAAAGTTTATATTGTTATATTGCATGTTTGGGAACTCACAGGTGATTCTCTGATTAAACTAACAGCCTAATCAGACATTGAATCACCTGAGAGGTCTAAACATGGCTGGTGGAGGACTGCAGATGAGACCCTTGAATGGTCCTATATAGTATTTAGAGCCATAACAATATTTTCCTATCCTGACATAGTTTTGCAAATAGGGTCCACGGGCTAAATATAGTGTTCATTTGGGAGGGGGGGGGGTCCTTGACATGAAACAGTTTGGGAACCACTGCTATGGACCCTGAGAGCATAACAGAACACAACAAGGCTACCGTGGCTACAAATGGCTAGTAGAAAATGGGATAACGTTGCTTGATTAATGATTATACCTTAAATCATAACAAACTCTTACATGCCATTAATGCCAATGACTCCATGTCTTGACCTGGACGTACATGTAGAACTTAGACCCAGTTCGACCTCTATAGACTTCGACAGGCAGGTTGCTTTTGACGTTTTGACTAGGTAGTCGGTCTACTTCCTCATGGAGAGCCAGCGAAATCCAAAAGCGACCTCGCCCGCGGGCGCCCGGTTTCAAAAGCGGGCGCCCGCTTTCACAAAAACGGGCGCCCGGTTTCACAAAAACGGGCGCCCGTTTCACAAAAACGGGCGCCCGTTTTCAAAAGCGGGCGCCCGTTTTCAAAAGCGGGCGCCCGTTTTCAAAAGCGGGCGCCCGTTTTCACAAACTAGGCTATGCCTAAACCTAACTCTAACCCTAAACTTAACCTCAGTAAACCTATGCCTAAACCTAACCTAACCCTAACCATAACCTTTTGAAAAGGGCGCCCGTTTGTGAAAAACGGGCGCCCGGTTTCACGAAAACGGGCGCCCGCTTTTGAAAACGGGCGCCCGTTTTTGTGAAAGCGGGCGCCCGCTTTTGAAACCGGGCTCCCGCGGGCGAGGTCGCTTTTGGATTTCGCCCCTGCTGTCCTCATGGCTACGAGACCCCAGACAGAGGAATGTTTGACAGAATGTAAAGGCATTCAATCAATGTGGGAACAAATTTGAAACTATGTTTTGCTTCCATCTAGTGGACAGATTGGAATATTGCAGACAGATCCTCCACTGCAGCCTCCATGCTCCCCCAATTTACTTCCCAGTGTCCTGACTCCTGAAACACATAACAATAAACTGAACGGATACTTTATATTTATAAGATAGGCAAGTATACATTACGAATGATGCCCCCTGCCCTCTCTCTCTTTCTTTCGACAGCTCTTGTGCATGCAAATTTCGGTTAGTAGGCTATAACTAGGCTACAGCACTCAAGCCGCCTTCCTTTTAAATGTGCCCCCACCCCTCCAGTGGCCTACTAACTTAAAGGGTTATTCCACTTTCAAAAAAAAAAAAAAATATATATATATATATATATATATATATTTTAAAAATAAATGAAAACTGTAGATGCAATTCCACAGCCCTCTCACGTATTAGGAGGACAATATCAGTCACCAGAAAAAAGATGGGTTAACTTGTTTTCGAATAATCTGTCATGGTTAAAATGGAGTTTTAAGTTATAATGGGTTTGTGTAGGAAGGATGTTCCGGCAGATTAATGAATATCAAATATCTAAATACTGAAAGGAGTAACTTATAAACTGTCTGGTGTGTTCACATGAGACTGGGTAGACCATAAAATGACCAAAAGTGTTTTTGAAAGTGAAATACTCCTTTAAGAATAGAGACTGTCTTTCTGTGATTCAGAGTATCCGTCCATTTCTAAACTTATTCTAGAATTCTACAAATAGCCTGGTCCTCTGGACTCTGGAGGTGAAAGCAAAGAGGCCTTCACTAAATCCCTTCCCAATTCTTCCTTGTCCAAAAGGCATTTTAGTAGAGGAAACCTGACCTTTTGGTGAACTATTTATATTACAATATTACTGTCTGAGCAAGTGTAATATATTAATATTACTATTAAAAATTACTGGGAAAAAAACCTTTTTACAAAATATATAATTAAATATTTAGTATCACAACAATCAAATATTGTGTAGGCCAGTGGCATATCTACAATAAAGCAAACACACTTGGCTATCTGGACAAATCCATATGAAATCAACTTGAAAAAACGTCACTCCTGAAAACAGTCCTGGCGTAGACCTACCTCATCCTACTCAGCTATAGACATGCAGTTAACACAGGAGTTAAATGTAGACCTACCTCATCCTACTCAGCTATGGACAGTTAACACAGGAGTTAAATGTATTCCTTGAATTCATGGAAGCCAGTAAATAATTTGATGAAAAATGATAGAAAATAAGTAATTATTTAACTTCTGCAGTTGTCAATATAATTTCACAAGAACACTTGCAACAAGACCGATTGACAGAAAGTAATATTGAAAGTAATGCAGAAAAAGTATTTATTCGTTTTTTGTTAAGTAATACATTTATATTACAAGTTACTGTATTTTGGTAATATATTATGTAATATATTAAGTTGCGTAGTGCACATGCCCCAACACTGTTGGCCAGTATGACCCAGAGTCAGATGCCTCCTTGCCCAGTTTCAAGATTGGGACCACAACTGCATGTTTCCACTCTTTTGCCAAATAGACATCCTCCCACAAAGTGTTTAGCAGAGCCAGGACCTCATCCAACACAAGGTCATCTAGATGTTTAAACATCTCATAAGAGAGCCTGTTCCGCCCTGGAGAGGTGTTTGCCCTTGACATAACAGCCTCCCTCGGTTCTTTAATAGAGAAGAATACATTGATGGTAGTGTCGTTTACTGTGTTTCTTGCCAATTTCCACTGGTTGGTTGCCAAAACATCTCTTCCTCTACACATTCTAACCCGTGAACATTGTGAAAGCTTTCTACCATGCATATCTGCATGCTCATTATTAAACGCTGACTCCACCTCACAGGGGCGGCGGTGGCTCAGGGGTATAGTCACCGGTGGATGGTAACCGCAAGGTTGCTGGTTTGAACTCGGGCTCCCCCAGAGTTACAATCAAAGTGTCCGTGAGGCGTGAGCACGACACAACCCCTAATTGCCCCTGATGGAATTTTGCCTTGCATGGTTTCTTCCACTATGGGTGTATAATTGGGTGAATGTGATTTATCTATGCGTTTGGTTAAAGGCGCTATATCATTGCACCATTTACCACCTCCTTCTGCAGCATTGGCATAGACTTTTTTTTTGTAAACACGACATCTTATGGACCACTGACCATAGCTGCCCTATTGGTGTCTTGTTTTCCTCCTTTATGACTCCTTAAGCCCCTTAAATTCAATTACATTTCACCACAGTAGGCACTTCCTTATTGTTGTCTCCACTGTAAGGTGGTGACTATAATTCGTACCCTGTCCATCAGCCCATATGTCTGTGCACGTCAGTAGTCAGTATATCTACATATATGGAGATGTCAGTAGTCAGTACATCTCCATATATGGAGCTGTCAGTAGTCAGTATATCTCCATATAAGGAGCTGTCAGTAGTCAGTATCAGTATATCTCCGTCAGGCTCAGGTTTGCACAGTTCAGGCCTGAGCCCGGACGGTGGAGACCTGCACAGGACTTGTTTACGTTTGCTCTGTTCCGGTTTCTTACTGCTTCATCACACCTTTTACTCCGCCAGGGAACACGGTTTCGGGCCCTAGGCTCATTTCTTCTTTCTGGACCAAATCATTGTCCACTAGTGGCCAAGAAGAGGAGGGATCTCTCAGAGCAACCACCTATCTGAGACAGAACAAAATGCTTTCAGGTTAGCCCAGGCTACTCTCACTCTGACTCTGTTCTCTCTTGCTGTTCATGTCTGAAATAAGCTGGTGCAATTCCACTGGGTCCTTTTTGACCCCCAGGGAACATTTTGCTTCTCTGATGAGGTCTGAGCCGTTAAGCTTCTCCTTAACTGCTTTCAGCACCTCCACCACAAATGCCAGAAATGAGTCCTAGTTCCTTATTAGCATATCTGGTGTCACCTGTTTTGCTCACCTTGGCTTGCTTCTCTGCATTACAACTCCATGTTTTTTTTATTAACACACAGGGCTGTTCAGTGACCTATGGCATCCAAACTCCAGCACTTAGAAAAAAGCTGGAGAGAATTTCTTGACAGAAAATAGCTTATCTCTATGGTGTCTTTTTTATTGAAACAAACGCTTTGCAGATAGAAAGGATAATTCAAGCTCTCCCTACAGCTGCAATGTTTTTCCCCCCTCATTTAGTAGGAAGTTATTGCAACTCTAGATTCATCCCATTATAAAAAAATCTAGAGTTGCAAATTGTAGCTGAGCTAATGTGTCGACACCCAGCATAGGGTTAAAATACCTGCTGTAAAGATTCAAGTACACCAAACTGTTCCTGCTTCATTTGTCGCTGTTAATATGAACTTTCCAACAATATAACAAGTCAGTTTTGACTGCATGTTTAGCCTCTTTTGGTAGTCAGATCTTGTATCCAGTTGTGCTTCAAATGCACAGCAAATAGTAAGTAAGTAGACTTGCCAGGCCATGATGTCAGGAGGCCCAGCTGAGCCATTGAAGCCCATATAGGTCAGGATCCTATCTCCTGTTTCTGTAGCGTGAGGCAGCTTGATGTACAAGTACACCCCCTGGACATGACGCTAGTATATCGCAGGGACTTACCCCCAATCCATCCCTTGATGCTGAGTGTGACCCGGCCGGGAATCGAACCCCAACCTCTCAGGACCACAAGGCCACTGAGCTGGTACAGCAAATACCCAAACAAATTGATATAAATTTAAAATCTAGGAATTTGTGGTGCCTGGCTTGCTGCTCTACAGTTACAGATAGCAGATGGATAAGTTAATGTTGTGGTAAAAAAAATCACTTTCTTCAGTTAGGCAAACACTTTTAATTATTTATTTATTAATAAAACGGCAGAGGCTAAGCAACACACTTCAACAGGAGGTTGGCGGTCGGTCAGACATTTCTCTCCGAGTCCCAGGTGAATTACTTTTATGAAGGGATTTGAGGCAAGACATTAGTTGCCACCCCACCCAAACAAATCCCAGTGCAGTCATAAGATTCCTTTCATAAGTGAACAGTGATGAAAACTCTTGACAAGAGGCCAGAAATAAAACAACTTGAGTCCGACACTCGGTGCTCCGTTGTCTTCTTCAGCAAACCAGCGCTGAGAGTTTACTACTGTGTGGGGCTGGGAAGGGGAGTAAGGTGGTGCTCACACTGTTCCATTTGATCAATCACTTGGTTTGATGAAAAAATCTTGTCCTATGCCGTTCTGCATTCCCTACTCTCCTACATCTCGACAAAACAAGCTGGTCTCATGGCGTGGCAATCTCATGAGATTTTACTGATCTATGAGATGCAACCGTGTAGCACCGCAATCCAAGAGAATGAAATACAAAAAATGAACTGTAAAACATTACAGCTGCAGTGGTCCTATTGCAATTTATTTTCTTTCTTTTATTTTCCTAGATCAAATACAATCCTGACGGTGCAAATTTCGTTTAATTTGAGTCTTGGTGATTGCGATGGGTCTCTTGCACCCGATCATCATTAGTTATTAGATTCATAAAAAAAAATCAAACGTAAAATAGTAGTTTGTGAGATTGTAGACAAAAACAAGATGACGGTCTTGTTTAATAGCAATAATATAACTGCAAATGATTGATTTTTAAAAGCAATCAAAAAATTAGCTTACATTACAGAACAGTTTCATTTGCATTAGATAACACTTTTTTTTTATCCCACGATTTTGCAACCCATTTTTTCACCCAGTGCCAATGTGATCCTGGGCTCTACACACCCTCCACCAACCTGAGGAGGCAGCGGACTGGCCTCATGCTTCCTTCAATGCAAGGAGTCCAAGCTGCCTTCTTTTCACCTGACAGGGGGGAGTTTCCCTGGTTGGACGTAGCACGTTATTCCAACCAGTTCCAGTCCCCTCCATCAGGCGCCCCGGCTGGCCAGAGGGAGTCAGTTTAGAGCCCAGGATTACTGCATGTTTTTGTGAGGATTACATTTTCACAGCAATCTTCTTGAGGAAAACCACTTCTTTCAAAATGTGTAGCTGATTTCATGCCACATTTTCTGGGACCTTTTTTCACTCGTTTAGATCACAGTTGTTCTTTGGCAATCTTTTTTATAATAAGCACAATACAAATAGTTCCCTCCTTTCAATTCAAGATCAACAGTCGACTCATACTCATCATCTTAGCTAAAATAAGATCTAAAATAAAGATAAATAATTTGATGACGTCAAAATTGTCCGTACGTACGTACGTACGTACGTACGTACGTATGCGGTACCCGGTATATGCCTATGTACCCCTCCCCACAAACCACCACAAACAGCCAGCATTAGAAAAAAAGTGCAATTAATCTATTTTCCACAGAAGTCCCTTCATTTCGCGGTCTCACGTCTCCAATGTGGGACGAGTCTCTTTCATTTTTTACGTGGCTATCGTGCAGTGTGCTCATTTGAGGGGATTCAGATGGGAGGAATGGGAGGCCAGTGAGCGGATCGCAGAAAAAAGGCACATGGAGAGAATGGGGTGTTTTCTTACTCCTCAATAAGACACATTCATTGTCACTCCTGTAGCTGGAACTGGAAGGAGTTGGAACTCCACTGGGTGACGTCACAGTTGAGCATGGTCCGCTCTGTGAAGGTCACGTTCCCTGCTGCGTCAATCAAGATGATGGTATTGGTCCTTCAAGAAGGCAAGGGGACACACACACACACACAAAAAAATAATAAATATTTGATAGGATTGGTGAAATGGTAAACGGTGAATTTAGACGAAACAAAAAAAAAAAAAACAACAACGTATAGCCATTTGCTAAAAGTGTTGCCAACTTTGTCACTTTTTTTAGACCCCCCCCACCGCCAAACTTAATGAAAAGCTCATAGCGGAAAATCTAGTGCTTTTTGGCTTGTGAGTTGGGGTGAAATTGATTGACAGGCGCCGGAGGTAAATCCCCCGTTTTTCATAATTTTTCCTCCTATGACAGTGGTTTTCAACCAGTGGTCCCCAGGCTAAATGATGGACAGTTGGTTAACAAGATATAACTCTTTGAGAGCGTAAAAATGAAACCAAATAGACCCACAAGCGTCCATTTGGTTTCATTTTTATGCTCTCAAGAGTTAAAATATTCATCATGTGAATTAGCCCAAAGTCTTTTTGGATATTGGCAGTTGGCAACACTGATCACACATTTCTCAGTTGAAGTAAGTGCGGTAAGCAAGCATCGTCAAGCCATGTGGCCCATGGGCAAGAATCTCCTGCTTCTGTAGCGTAAGGCAACTTGATGTACAAGTACACCCCCTGGACATGACGCTAGTATGTCCCTAGCCTGGCTTCAGCCCACAGACCCCATCTACTCCGTTGGGCCCCACCCACCATGGCTCAGAGTCTGACAATCAGGCTAGTATGTCCCAGTCTCAGGGCGGACACTCTAACCACAAGGCTCATGTACATTTTTGTATTGTGCATCTAATTAATTATGTGAAATGTGAAATATGTGCATCTCAGAAATGAACTCTACAGGAAAAAAAAAAATACATGAGGATCAACTGATAAAAGTTTGGTATCCCCTTCTATCACGTGGCTATACGGTTTTCCCGGTCTATAAATGGACAACACTGCAAATCTGTGAACCTTATGATTTTGTAACCGTCTCACCTGTACTACTTGGCCACAGGCTCTGCCAACTATACACCTTTAACTTCCTCCTCGCTGACCGTGGGTTCATGGAGCGACCGATTTCTACAGTATTTACAAAGAGCCGCTCTCACCTTGGTCACAGGCCAGCTCGAGGGGGATTTGCAAGACGCGGATAATTGGTGTGTGTGTGTGTGTGTGTGTGTGTGTGTGTGTGCGTGCGTGTGTGTGACCTTGGGAACGGACCTTGTGCCATAATGAGGAGAACGAACACACACAGCGGAAAGAGCCTGGAGCATGGACTTGCTATAGCCTCCTTCACCCTGGCCTTCCTGAAAAGGATCTGGGGTGTTCCTGTTTAAAACACACGCACGCGCACACAGTGTTATTTTTGGCAGGCATTTTTTAGATTTAGTCAGTCTTTTGGACGAAATGCCTATTCATTTTAGCCATACTTTAGTCATTTGGACAAAATGCTAAATTAGTCTTAGTCACATGTTGTCATTTCTATCCTTCATAGTTTTAGTCTAGTCTTAGTCGACACAGTCTAGTCTTAGTCGAAATTGAATGAAACATGTATTTAAACTGCTTTAATGAAGTCATAGTATAATAACTAGGCACAGTATATTTAAGGCGCAGTGGGTGTTCTGATGCTAGATCTGATTGCTGATTTTCTCACTAAAGCAACAACAGTGTTGTTTTTTGCCGTTTTCTTTTTTTTTTTTTAGATTTAGTCAGTCTTATCGACAAAAGACTTGTTCATTTTAGTAGTCACATTTCAGTCATTTCTATTCATTATAGTTTTGGCCTAGTTTTAGTCAAGGTCCTGAAAGGCTATTTCAACTTGTCAGTTTTAGTCTTAGTCCTAAAAAAAAGAGGTGCTGACACACACACACACACACACACGCACGCACGCACACACACACGATTGAGAATCAACGACTAGCAGGACAGGATCGAGGCAGGGGGAAAAAACGTCATGGCTGCTTGACTCACAGCTCCTCGTCATTGAGAACGGAGAGCAGCTCGTGGACGAGGCCGTCGCAGGACAGCGACTGGTTACCCACCACGCTGGTGAACATGCGCTTGCCGCGCTGCAGCTTCCTCCACGGCGTCTCCAGCAGAGAGTTGCTTAAACCATAGATTCCTGCTGGAAAGGAGACAGTCAAAGCAGTCATGTTTCTCTCTAGGATGAGCCCTGGAGGGTCTAAAGCAATTTTTTCCCCCATTTATATTCTTAATTACTCCAACATGCTGCCGATTTTCATGGGTTTAATTTTTCAGTTTAATCCCAATTGAGACTAAAATTCCAAATACGTCATGGGTTAGTCTCTGGATGATGGTCTTCAGAAATGAAGACCCGTAATGCGGATGATCTCCGGAATATAGCCGCAAAAGCAGCAGGACTTATTTTATTCGCCGCAAACCAGCATGGCGCCAAGGTACCTACATTCTCCAAAACAATTTGAAAAATAAATGAAAACCGTAAATGAAAAAGCACGCCCCACCCTCACGTGATTAAAGTGGAGTTTTAAGTTATAATGGGTTTGTATAGGAAGGGGGCTGGGCAGCTAAAATGAACATCAAATATACTGAATCGAGTAGGTTAAAAAAAAAGCCTGAGCCTGAGAAGATGAGGAAATGACAGTGACATCAACAGAATTGGAAATAAACATGAAAGCAGCAGAAATAACAATTGAGCGGTAGAGAGAATGCAGGGGGACAACGCGTTGCTGGCCACATGGAGCCTAAGGGATATGAGCACGGTGGTGACAGCCTAGAGAGTCAGCGATTTGATAACCTGTGCATCTGCTAAAGGCTACACCAGCACGGTACCGAGAGGATAGCATCAGTAGGCCAGCAGGAGAGACACAGCGTGAATTGATCAGTTTCTACGGTAACCATATTATAAAATACAGACCTGGTTTTAGATGAAGGGGTTTGGGGCTGCCTCTGTTGCCATAGTAACACATAATGTCTTCTTTGGCTCTGCATGAGGAAGACAGTTGAGATGGAATACTATTTTAGAGACCAATTAAACGGCACATGTCTAATCACCGAGGCCCCTTCTTAAGGCTCATCAAGTTTTTATAATGTTAAAAAGAAAAAGAAATTGCCCAAATTACAGCAGCAACAAATCTTCAAGGGTAGTTTTTTTTTCTCCCAGGCATTATGCCAAATAGGGGCCTTTGTCATTAGCAGTAACATTTAATTTAAAAAAACCCAGCACATACTGTACTTTTATTCTTTAACAACTTTTCAATTCCACTGGAATGCCCCTGTAAGCAGTCATTAATAAAAACTGTTATACTTGCAAAACCAATTCAAGTGTTGAAAAAATGTTGATGACCAAAAAGTGCAATTACAGCATGTTGCGAAAAGTTCCATATACAAAGGAAGAGTGTTGCAAACACCTTACAGGCCTGAGACCACATTCCTGTTTTGTTGAGTCTTGGATTCTCTGACAACATCAAGGGCAACCACTGCTGTTGTGGAATGAGTAATACTACATCTTTAAGAAAAAAAAAATCTTTGAACTGACGAGACTGGACTTGGAAAAAAATTAACCCTAACAGGTCCATTTGGTTCCATTTGTACATTCTCAGAAAAATAGGTACTAAAAGAAAAATCATTAACATTGTGAAACACAACTTGATGATGGGGCATCAAGTTGTGTTCCACCATGTCAAGGATTTTTTTCCCCCAGATTTAAAGGCCAATATGAATCATGGTCAGCGAAGACCAGGCAATCCCATCCGGCAGCAGTCTGAATCAAACAGACTGGGTGTGAATCTGCCCTCAGTGCTATGACGATATGTCCGGCTCATCCGTGTGTGTTTGCATGACTCTTCGACTTATCTAGTGCAAATGTTGACTTTTCAAAAGCCAGGTCAATGTGTTTCCTGTAGCCAAACTGTATTTTTTCCAGACTCTCATAGCCAAACTTAATATTTTCTCCTATTCTTATGGCAACGCAGCAGTATGCCAATACCCCCCCCCCCCCCGGCTCGCACGTGCTGCGTGGAAACCAGATGGCACTTAAACTAAAGCCAAACAGTTTGTCAATACTCTTTGTCTGGGCAGTGGATCACGCCATCCCTGCCAAAAAGAAATGAGTTATGAAAATACGAGCCTCGAAAGGTCCAGCATTCTATATTTGTAAATCCTCACTCATTCCACAGAGGTCTACAGTATTTTACACTATATTAGGCCCAGCCAGGACCTCACATTTCTACAGGTTAATTGGGAGGAAGCAGAGAGTCCACTGGGCAGAAGGGGAGTTGGAACGTACTATGTTTCTGTAGCACTGGTTGGAATATGTTGTATTGAACTGTATTCTATGCTGTAGCTGCAATGGTCTAGTTCAGGGGTTTTCAAACTTTTTCATACCAGGGCCCACTATTTATTCAGCATTTGGGCCGCGGACCACCATGTGAGGACATTTTAGCGCCACAGATCCCCAAAACTGAAGATTAATTTTGCTTTTGTCCACAATGCCAGGCTGGATTTCAGAAACAAAACAGTCAAACATACAGATCAAGATGACCATTAATCTTCCACATTTTCTAGTTGTGTAGACACATTAGACCAACATTAAACCAAATGGAGCCGCAAGGGTCCATTTGGTTTCATTTTTACGCTCTTAAAGAGTTACACCTGGTTAACCAACTTTCCATCAGTCAACTTTCCTACCAACTTTCCAACAGTCGCGACCATTACTATCGATCTGTACTCATTTACTATTAGTCACTACAAACTTAACTTCAGCCACAACTCATTTCTAATGAATATTCATTCAGCAGTACAAATATAGCCAAGTTGCTTTCATTTGCGTATGGATGAATGCAATGCTTATTATTCCTTTCAGGGCCACACTATAATCTCCCATTTATCAGCCAGTGACAGCTATTTGCACTGATGTACCCTTATTTTGAAGCTCTAAAGCAGGACATTGTGTCAGCTTAAATAGTCTGTTGTTGTCAGACCGGATGTCATGAGCAACAACACCGGATATCAGCCTCTATATGTCGCTCTTTGACAAGCAGAACAGCAGTCTGGGAGGAGTGTTTTTGTTACTCTATCGACCCAGTACAGGCGTGTGCGTCATGGCCGCCAGCCGCCTCCATGTAGCTGGATGTAGTTGGATAAACAAAGGATGAAGATGAGTGCTGAGGCGACTAGCAGGCGGTGGCGGTATTGCTTTGGCGACAAAGTCGCCCCGGCACAGTCAATGGGTTATTAAATGTATTCTCTGTGGAAAAATATAAAGAAAGACTTCCTTTTTCCATCTCACATATAGTCTCACTGGTTCACGTCTTCATTTTATCACACATCTTACAGAACGTTACTTACTCTTTTAGTTTTTTGCATTATCCAAGCGCTGCTTGCCGTTTTGCATTTGCATTATGTGTCCATACATATGCAATGTAGCAGAGCATTTAAATTCCATCATATGCTACAATATTTACAAGCACATATCGCTCAGCAAGAGCAATATTAATAATTATGAACTAGAAGAAAAGCGTAGCGTGTCAATGTTGAAAGAAAATGCGACATCCCGGGGAAAAGGTGGACCAACAGCTAAAGCTGCCATAATGCATGTTCAAAGGTTTAATTTTCAAACGATAACTATGAGACCCCCTCTTTTGCCAATTGAAGTGAGGTTTCCATGCTGTAAACAGTTTTTTTTTTCCTTTTTTTTTTTTTTTTTTTTTGTTGCAAAAAATAGTTTTTAGATATCGGTCCAAAGTCACAACTATCAAGTATTACGCATTTTAAGCAAAAATCCTGGGAGGAGACCCTCAGGCTTGGTCTATTAAATATAGTCCCTCAACAAAATTGTTAAATATAGTCCCTCAACAAAATTATGAAGCCAAAATCAATAGGTAGTGTGCATACTGTATTTAAATGGACATCTGGCATCACTCACAGGCACACTGAAATGTTATTTTATGTGCTAGTTATCAACTGTAGGAGTCCATTTTACAGAATTTCAACGCACAAATCATACATAATGTTTCGATTACAGCCAGAGTAATGCAGACATTAGGAAACAACACGTATTCAGAGCCGTTCCTCATGAAACGCCGAAAGAGATCATTCAGTCATGATAGCAGCTCTGGAATTTGCAGATCTGAGCCAATTTTCTACAAAAACAAGCTTCTGCCATGAGCTCAAATGTGCTTAGCATGAGCCTTTGTGTCAGCCAAACACATCAGAAGAGCTGTCCACTGTAACACACACACACACATTAATTCAGTTATTGAGCAGTTATTTTTCTTTTATGATAACACTGTTATTACCGGCCTAGGAAACGAGTATGGCTAAACCAGAGTCATAGTATGTAGACAGAGTTGTGTCATTGAGAGGGCAGAAAAGAAAAAAAAAGTTCTAGTGTGATTAACCACTGTATTACAGTAGCATTGTGTCCTTTTTCATACTATGTTGTCATTTTTTGTCATTTTAGATTTCTGTTGATACACTCAACAAAAATATAAACGCAACACTTTTGTTTTTGCTCCCATTTTTCAGGGGATGGACTTAAAGCCCTAAAATTCATTCCAGATATACAATATAACCATTTCTCTCAAACGCTGTTCACAAATCTGCCTAAATGTGTGATATTGAGCACTTCTGCTTTGTTAAAATAATCCATCCCACCTCACAGGTGTGCCACATCAAGATGCAGATTGACATCATGGTTAGTGCACAGGTGTACCTCAGACTCTCCACAATAAAAAGACACCCTGAAATGTGCAATTTTCTTTTGCCTTATTGGGTGTATGGGCCTCCGAACCAGTCAGTATCTGGTGTGACCACCATTTGCCTCATGCAGTGCAACACATCTTCTTCGCATAGAGTTTATCAGATTGTCAATTGTGGCCTGTGGAATGTTGGTCCACTCCTCTTCAATGGCTATGTGAAGTTGCTGGATATTAGTGGGAACTGGTATGCACTGTCGAAATGGTAATAATGTGGTAATATTGTGTTATTACCATTTTTACAGTGTGTACCAGTTCCCACTAATATCCAGCAACTTCACATAGCCATTGAAGAGGAGTGGACCAACATTCCACAGGCCACAATTGGCAATCTGATAAAATCTATGCAAAGAAGATGTGTTGCACTGCATGAGGCAAATGGAGGTCACCCCAGATATTGACTGGTTCGGAGGCCCATACACCCAATAAGGCAAAAGAAAATTGCACATTTCAGGGTGTCTTTTTATTGTGGACAGTCTAAGGTACACCTGTGCACTAACCATGATGTCAATCTGCATCTTGATGTGGCACACCTGTGAGGTGGGATGGATTATTTTAACAAAGCAGAAGTGTCCAATATCACACATTTAGGCAGATTTGTGAACAGCGTTTGAGAGAAATGGTTATATTGTATATCTGGAATGAATTTTAGAGCTTTAAGTCCATCCCCTGATAAATGGGAGCAAAAACAAAAGTGTTGCGTTTATATTTTTGTTGAGTGTATATAGCTTACATTGCTTAGTTTAACCATTGCTTATTGATCCCCTAGACAAGTAGTTTTATCTATAACTTAATTCTGCTGAAATGGGTATTCAATTCATGTATACATACGATCTTGAATATAATATGTGCACTGGCTTTAACTGCACCAAGGCAAGGCAGTATGGATAAAGCAAATGACTGCACTGCTCATGAGTAAAGACTCAATCAAACTTGCTTATACATTATAAATCAAGGCAATATTACTCTAATAAGCAGACACATTCTGAAAGAGAATTGCATACATTACAGCAGAGCAGACTTTTGCGGCTTTCCCAATCTGGGCATTGAAATGAAGTAGACTAGTGTACCCATTATAAACCCAAGTAAAGAATGTACTGGCTATGTGATCACCATATATCTTAAGCATGGGGCTTTTCTCCTTGCATAAATGTCCACCACCCAACATCTATGGAATACAAGAAGGCTCAGGCCGCCCAGGCCAGATCCAACTCAGACCGGCGGAAATTGAGGGGTCAGAAAACTGAGTGCTCTTGTGGTTGCTCATGCAGCCTGAAAGAGGGACAAACTGGAGTTTAAATTAGGTTGTTTCCAACAAAGGCAGTCTAGTAGTAGTAGGCCAAACATAGGGCGGCCTATGTTCGGCCTACTATTACTACAAAACAACCTAAAGCAAAGGGGTTTATAATCATGAAAGCTATGTTTATGCTGCTATTACTACAAAATGATCTAAAATAAAGCAGAAGAAGTTAATGTAGAAGAGCCACCAATGGACTGACCCCATGAAGCGAACATCTATGCCACCAACGTTCACCGATTGCTCCGGCCAGATCGAGGAAGGTACTGTAAGGGTGGAAAGACCACCGCAACTGAATCTCCAAGCCCCAAAAAGGAAGACCTGTTACCAGGCCGATAGCAAGATAACTGTAGGGATTGTGTAATAGTCATCTTTGTTTGAATCTGGCTTTGATTTCACACACTGTGTGTGTACCTGATTTATGGTAGTTCTGCTTGTTTTTCAATACGTCTCTCTACCCATTGCCTCCCATGTGTGCGATCTCTCAACCAGCCTTTCCTTTGCAGCAAACAATTAAATGTTCATCAAGTAAATAATGATAAATAATAACGCATAATGACATTAAAGGGCTCCTCCATGAACTTAAAATCAAATGTATCATAAATGTTGCTTTTAAACCTTTTTATACACTCTGTAGCCTAACCAATCACTCAAATGATTTTATTTTATTTTATTCATATTTTCTCAGTGTGCCAGTACCAGAAATGTCCACAAAAGCAGCCCCTCCCTCCTCATTGCTTCCTCCAGACGACATCATTGTTCTTCTGTCTTGTTACAATTTGCATTATCTGCCTGGATTCATTCTCTTTCATTGAGCTTCCTTGAGAGTGTGTGGATTCCATGCTTGAAGGATGGAGGCAAAGTTAAAGGGGAAAAGGACTATTCAAATTTGTAGTTTTAGTGACAACACAGGAGAATCCGAGTGTCCATACATGCGCCACCACTCACAGATCTCTCAATATAGGCCTGAACAGCTGTGACATTCAAACATATGCGCCACATTTAAAAAAAAATAGCACATAGCACATAGCCCATAGCGGTTGTAAATCTGTTATTTTTCAATAGTTAAAACACCAAAAGCGATTCCCATACAGAATGGGTTAATAGATAAGATGTAAAGATAGAAATAAAGTTAATGTTCATATACAGAGGGTTATGATAAACCTCTTAAGAAAAGGTATCTTTAGCAGCATTGAGCACTCTGTCAAAGGCGGGAGAGCACATTAGAACAAGTGTGTATCTTGTACCGATGAGCAACTTAATCCGTAAAGACCGATGTTCCAAATTCATTTTGTGCGACGCTTTTCTCATTTAGTTTTTAATTTGCAAGTGGAATTGTCCTTGCGGGATACGAAATATTTTAACTGAACTGAGATCTCAATTGACAATGCCTCGCACTCCATATCCTGGATGTGTTCAGTTTCCCATGGTACGGCGCAATTACGAACTTGTCTTGACAATCTGAAGTGTGATGTCTCTATGCCTCTCAGGCCTAAGTGTGTGTGTGTGTGTGGAATATCAATTATCTCGATGGTGGAAAGTTATGGTACAGCTGGGACCGCGGCTTGGTAGAATGCCGTTATGGATTTCCCAATCAAACGTCAAGCGAGACCTTTTTGAGACCCCTGGATCAGTACAGCTTAAGTAAAAACACAGAGAGCACATTCTTACGGAGCGCATGCATTATGTGGGCAATCCAAGATCTTCTAATCACCCCTGAGGGATGTTTGGCACATCACTTCTGTTTTATGATTTCGGATTTTGTTCCCCAGCACTCTTAAACAACATCCACCCACCAACATTCAGTCTTCAGGGCAGAGGGTTGTTTAGCCTAGAGATAGTGACATATCACTAGAGGTTTGATGGTTTGACCCTCCCTGTGTGGACAGCAGGAGGGTTTCCGCATAGAGCGGTCAGTAATGGGCGGCTGGGATTGCAAGTAGTATGCAGAAACGTGACCTCTGGAAAAAAAAATGCCCATAAGCAATGAAGTGGATCTCTGAACTGTAGTGCGCTGAACTCAAGGTCAGCGTAAACTCTGAATAACCTTTCTAATGAAATGCATGTGGAGGAGGCCTTGTGGGCAGGTGAACAAGAGCTATAGATATAAATGATTAAATTCCTTCTGCTATAACTTAGTAATCATCATTAAGCTCATGTTCCGTTTTCAGTAACTTGTCATAGATGCTGATATGGAAATGGCTCATGATGCCAAAAAAATCCAATAGTAAATATGTATAACCCAGTCACTGTGTACTGTAGAGTATATACTGTGCATACGGACTACTGAATACACTGCCTTCTTGCATATTCCCATTTGCTCAAGATATGATACTTGCCTTAAAGAGACCCTAACCCTTTACTTAAAGAGACACTTTACTTAAAATAAACTCTAGAGAATTTTGTGAACCCCAGGCACTTTTTAAATTGCACGCCCCATCCATCCAACTCCAAATAATTTGTACTTGCAGGGTCAGACTGGCCATAGGGAGTACAAGGAGCGTTCCCCGTGGGCCACAACCGTAGCGGGTCGCTAGGGGGGGCATTTTTTTTTTGTTGCCCGGCCTGCATTGTCCCTTTATCAGTGACAAATAAACCCTCTTCTATCTTGGATCTTTTTGCCAGCATCATTCTAGCGAGAGCAACAAAGGGTTGTGTATGTTGGTTTGTATCATTTGTTGTGTGCTCCCAGTGGGATGTGCATCAAGGACCCCCCTAGAAGGACCACCCGCTTCGACTGTTATCAAGCGATAATTTCCAGGACGCTGCTTATTAGCCATTCTTATCGACGAGGCATGTTGTCTGGGAGCTGACTGACATGAATGCACTGATGAGACAAAAACCCGTAAAATCCTTGATCAGCGTGGCCGGTTGCCCGCCTTGTTTTAATCCCTGTGTCAGCGTGGAGAAGTGCTTGCAGTTATGTTTAGGGTTAGAGGAGTCCAGTATATTGACCAAAACGATTGCAGTAAAGTAGCCAAATGTGCGTGAAAACGGACTGCATCGCATCGCTGGGCGTGTTGAGCTGCACCTGCAGGCGGCCGCCACACGGGGGAGACAAACACCAGGGTTTTAGTAGTTGGGTCTGCAGATCATGGCCATTCCGAGACGAAACAGTCCTGCTGATGACAACTAATAACTGTCGATCTTATCCACTGATAACGGTCAATCGGTTGGAAAGACACTCGAGAGGCATCCTAACCAGATGCACCAGATGCTAAGCTAGCTCCTTTCCAGTTGAAAAAGCAGCGACTCTGTGTGATCCCACTGGCTCTATCGCCTACCCCTTAGTTTAGCTTTTATTGTAAAAGAACTTGGTTGAGGCGCCCCTCCTACTCCCCGGGTCGAAGTTAGGAATTTTATTACAATAGTACCCCCCAGCAGTAATGTATATACTTTCTTTTTTCTTCTCTTTTTGTTTTATTTGTTTTCTGTTTTTGTTTTTGTTTCCTCACCTTCTCCGCTCTCTTCCCCAAAATATTGAGAGTCATGTTACGTAATTCTTTTGCTCAGGACGAACTGATCCAATCATTTGAAGTCATTGTGCTCTATCTAGAGACATTGAACATGGATGTGAAAGTTATTTGGACTAATGACATTCACCATGTAAAATGAAGAAGAATATACCTGTCTGAGAGGGGATGTGGGGTGGGGGGAGGGGGGATAAAACCAGGAAAAAATGGGAGAGGCATCATTATTTATTTTTATACATGTGAGAAATGTTTTGTAATGTACTCTGCTTTCCTACTCAAAATAAACAATTTAAAAAAAAAAGAAAAAGCAGCGACTCTACTCAAAGAGTGACGAAACTTCTCACGTGTGACTCATGTTACCAAACATCTCGCCCCCGCCACACCCCTCACTTCCTATAATGAATAGCGTGGGCATGTGTCTGTGTTTGCGCGTGTGCTCTGATTTTATGCTGACCACCCACTCCTGCCTGAAGGCATTGTAATATTGTAATACTGTAATACTGGTTCCCGTTTTCGATACATAATGGCCAAGTACAGTAGGCCTGTATAATATATGAAACAAAAAAATATGAAACTTAAAATTATCTTTTAGTGTTATAATAAATAACTTGGCTTGCCTGTAACCATTTTGTCTTTTGCTTCACCATGGTAGAAATTATAGCAATGACTGTCATCCCAATGCAACATTTGTGTCATAGACATATATATATATATATTTTTTTTTTGTTGTATCTCTCCACAGCCACCTAACACATCTCCAACGTTCATCGTCTCTGATACCAACTCAAATGTCTTCCGCTTTGCTTTCGGGGAGTAGCGTTAAACCTAGTTGACCTTGTGTCCCCGTCCGCCTTTGATTGCACCAAATCGGTTATTCCAGTCATGAATAGTGGAGGAAGAGACTTAAGCCGTTAATCCCTGTCTCAAGGACTTCACCACGCCTTCAACTTACTTGAACTCTGCCGTGATGAGGTTGAAGCCGTTGTACAGGTGGCCTTCTGCCGAGACCTTTTTCAGGTAGGAATGGCTGTCCACGTCCCTGTCCGCCAAGTAGTTGGACACCAGAAATCCTAAAAGATGAAAAGAAAATACTATATTGTATATTGGATTCCCCGTGGCCTCGATTTCGGGGCTCACGTCAGATCTTGCTAAGGTCTTCTCCAGTTTCAATCTGCCACTTAATCAGTCTCCATATAGAACAGTGGTTTTCAACCAGTTTCAGGGCCCAGTATTTATTCAGCATTTGAGACATTTTAGCCTCACAGACCCCAAAACTAAAGATTTCGTTTGCTGTCCACAATTCCAAGCTGGATTTGGGAAACAGCACAGTCAAACATATAGATCTTCTACATTCTCTAGTTGTGCAGACTTGGGGCTAATTCACATGATGAATATTTTAACTCTTGAGAGCACAATCATGAAACCAAATGAACCCGCAAGGGTCCATTTGGTTTCATGTTTACGCTCTCAAAGAGTTACATCTGGTTTCCATCATTTAGCTGGGGACCACCCGGAACCCTCTCAAGGACCACTGGTGGTCCGTGGACCACCTGTTGAAAACCCCTGATTTAGAAAATAGAAAGACGAGTAAAACTACCCAGGCTTTAAAATAAAAAACATCATCTGGATATTGTTTTAAAAGTTGTGAAAATTATGCATTCGGTAACTGTCTCCTGTGTCAACGTCTTGGTTCAGCTACATTAGTAAAAGAACAACAACGAGACATTGAAAAATGTGGCCTTGAAACCTGGAGGTGAAAGCAAACAATTAGAAAGCTGTTCTCAACACAACGGCGGCGAGTCCCAGAGGTAAGGAGAACATCTGCGTGGACATCTGGGGGAGCTGCTGCGAGGATGTGCCTAAATGAGACCCAGTCAGACCTGACCACACCTTCACTGACGGCACAACTCCTGCAAACGAGGCAGCCCGTTTACACTAATTGCTCACTTGATTTATTATTATTATTTACATTTAAATTCCAGAGGTTCTAAACCTGTGGATTGGGACCCCCAGAGCAGGGTTATTATAGTTATGGGTTTTTCATTTTAGTTTAAGTTAGTTTTTACTCTCTTTTTTTAATTTAGTGTTTAGGGCGCATTTGCTAGTTTTTATTTAGTTTTTATTTTTGTAAAAAGTTTTAGTTTAAGTTTTAGTTTCATTTTCTCCATCCCTCTTTCCTGCCCGTCTTCATTGTGGCTGTCAATAAAAGTCACACAGGCCATGGGCAACCTTATAGAAGGCCCAACTGCTCCCTGGGAACCGCTCAGTATGTATTGATTCGTTCACTTCACAGACACTCAGGAATGAGATGACGGATAATAAATACATACTGTAAAAGCAGTAATGCACGGTTTAACATTAAAAGAGAACCCATTAAAAGAGGTCCAGTTCTGTTTCAGCTCTCTCTAGACGTGGGGGCACAGTGTTTCTAGCCGAACCACAGCTAGACCAAATTGAAAGTGGACATGTGAGTGTCAACACAGTGTTGATATGGTGGAGAAACAATATATTGCCAAAAATTGCATTTTGGAGCCATGGAACAACATCCCATAGCCCTATTCTAAGCTCATGGTGGGGTAGGTGAAACAGCCAATAAGTAGTACTAATAATAATAATTTGGCTGGACCATCTCTTTGCAAATAAATAAACTAAAATAAGGTAAAAACACCTTCTGGGGTGGAATTCTCTCTCCAGACATACAGCTGTGATGCTTCTTGAGGTACCAGACAGAGCCCTGCGCGGGACTGATTATTTCCTCCTACTCTTGCCCGCTCCTGCTAGATTTTTGTCCGTTTACTCCCGCTCCCGCAATGATTTTGACCGCCAGCGATGATCGGCTGTCAGTCGCTCCCTCCCGCAAAAAAAAGCGGGAGGGTGGTTACTAGGACAAGCCTATAGTCTAACGCAGCAGATGCACACAGGGAATAGCAAAGCGGCAGGGAATCCATCGCAAGGAATGAGGAAAACAAACTCCTATATCAAGTCGATTAGGCTACTAATGAATGTGGAATGACAGGTGTGGGCGTGCGTCTATTGTCTGCGTGTTGCACTCTTTCATGCGCTTTGCTTTGAGAACATGCCTGATCATTGTCAAGCGCTGTATTGAACGTTCTCCTCAGACATGCATATTCATTTTTGGTATTATAAACTCTGCATCATCATGTGGTTATTTGCGTGGGTATGCGGGATTTCACTTCAGCTTATATTATCTTGACCGCCCCTCTCTCTCCCACAGGCATTTTCATGTGCCGACATTTGCCAGAGTACCAGGTCCTCTCACCTCTCCCCTGTGCCTCAGGGTTGGTCCGTCCCTCTAGGTAGTTGGTGATGGCCGCCAGCTTGCCCCTCTTGGTGATTCCCAGCCATGAGCCTCCTTCTTTGCCGTATTCCAGGTCGAGACCTATAAGTGCAGAATAATTAAATACTGCATTATCGTGTAAATAACACATTAGCTATGGACTTCTGGTAAGGGTGGGCAAAAAGAATCCATATATCAATCTATCGTGATATAACGTCATGATATCTATTATTGAATCGCCAGGTTACTTTTTTTTACATTTGTTCATGTCAGAAAGACATGTGAGGTTATCTGGTTGCATTGAATTGTACGATTAAACTTTTCATATTCTATATTGTTTAGAATTGCTTTAAAATATTCTAGTTGATTAAACTTTTCATGGTCGTTATTGTTTAGAATCATAATAAGTAATGTGTGTGCGCAATATAATGATATATTGAATCGCAACACACTGTAAATCACATGGTTTATGGGTGAACCACTACAGTGCTGAACCACACTATTGGCATGGCGGAGAAACAACGTAGCAAAAATGCATTTGCATTGCATCTTGCAGCGATGGAAACACGTGAATTTGAACTACACCCCACATCTCCGTTCTAACAACCAATAAGGCATTTTTTCAATAAATAACAAATAAATGGAAGAACGCATTCTGGGTGAAATCCTCCTTTAAGACCTCACATCCTCGCCAGCACTGCTGCTGCCCTCGTGTCTCAGAGATAAGCTATTTTTTTCTGTCACGCCACATAAAAGCGGCCATCAATTAAAGGCTACAGCGCTGTAGTCCTGACCCCTGGCAGGAGGAGACGGCTGAGTGCGCCGAGGCCATCTCTTGTTGTTTCCTCCTTCGGCGGGAAAAGGAGGATGATTGATTCCTACGGTGTATCCATGTTACGTATGGCCCTGCTGAGCATCAGTCAATTAAACTAGGGTAGTTTACTGTGTGCGCTGGGGGAAAGGAGAACGGACGCTCTGAAAGCTAATGGAGCAGGTATTTTTTACGGAACACCAGAACCAGTACTTCATGCGTAACAAAAAAGACAGGGATGCACTGAAAGTTCTTGGCCGAAAATGAATGCTGAATATAAGAAACGGTTAGCTGAAAACCGAATACCCAAATAGCCGAATATGATTAATATTATCCGTCTTTTGTCCTGCCATTGCTGTCATGGACAAGGTCCAGTCCTCACCTGATTATGGCAAAATACATCATTATAGCAAAACCTTAAATAATAATCACTATAGGGTCCAGAAAACCTTTTTTTCAGCTCTGATGTATTTTTAGCCATTTTCTGTGGCCACTGGCCAGAAGTATAATTTTAACTATTTCTTTCTCCCATGCCCAGTTTTGTGTGTTTATGTGTATTTGATTGGCATGTGATGTGATGTATAATGATGTAACTTAGAACGGAAAAGCAATATCTCCTCTGGCCAAGCACTGAGGTGAAAATTTGAGAGACACAAGTTCAAATCCCTGACAGATAAAAAGCCGTGCAGCTCGTAGCCACTACTCCACAATGAAAGGCTGCCTATAATACTTAATACAAGTCAACAAAACTACTACAACTACTCACCGCTGAGGATCTCACTGTTATTGGCCCAGAAGTCCGCGGCTTTGGATGGTCTGTTGTAGAACTCATCTCTGTTTGCAGCCAATATAAGCCTGGTAAAGAGACAACAGAAAGGTGTGTGGGACATGTGCAGGCCTATTTGCCTCGAGATGATCAATGCTGGTATATGGAGTGGGCAGTCCTTGTTTCTTCCATGCAAAAAGGAAAATGTCATCAAAAAATTATCACCATGTAACCTCATTTATAACTGCCACTACAGGTCATGTGCTTTGTCTTTGTGTGCAGAAAAGTGAAGACAGACCCAGACAGTGAAGCAATAAAACTGTCCAACCTTTTCTTTCCAGCAAGCTATTGCTTACAGAGTATGCATGTGGGGCACGTGTCCTCCACAACAACTTGCTCTCCATAGAAATATACTGTTGAGGCACATGTTTTTATTACTCTAAAAACTGTGGGGGGGAAAAAGCTTATTAAAGGGCAACTTTAGTTGTTTCAGGGGTCTAGTAGGGCGGTAGTTAACAGTCCTACTAGACAGTGAACAGTGTGTGTGTGTGTGTGTGTGTGTGTGTGTGTGTGTGTGCGTGTGTGTGTGTGTGTGTGTGTGTGTGTCAGATTCTGCCGTTACAGACACTTACAGAAATTTAGCCCGATGTTCGAAAGCAGCAAATGATACAAATACAAAAAAGAACACTCATGTTTTACTCTAATAATAATAAAGTTATTTAACACCCCCCCACAGTGTTTAGAGTAAATGTAAACCGGTGCTGCAACAGTGCATTTCTATGAAACACTCGATGATATACCCTTGATTAATAAGTCTATTATTTCATGCCATCTTTGTTGGTTGCTCGATTGTGACTTCTGAATCGGGCCAATGAATCATCCTGATGCCACCACTCCCAACGCTCATTTACAAGTCAATCCCCAAGCTCTGCTACCGCAATAAAACACAAGGGGGAGCAGGTGCACTTGATCCCACATCCTTCTTTTTCTCCCCGTTGGTCCCACCAGCATCCTCCTCCCTGTAGGATCTGCTGGGCAGCTGATCACCTCGCTCCACAACCGTGGTAATGAGTTTGGCAGCTGGCCCGAGATTGATGGGTTGTTGACACCGAATGATGGTGTTTTGGGACTCTGCTGCTGCTGCTTTGTGTGTTGCACGTCTTGATTCCTTCCCAAGTTTCATAGGGCACTTGGGATGCTGCCAGGCAGCATAGAGCATTTTTTCTCTCAATATAATAGACATCAACAGGAAGCAAACTCTGGGAGAAGGAGGAGGAGGAGGGGGAACACTCTTTGAAGATGGCCAAAGGGAAGTGGAACAAAGTGAAGTGGTGTATTTAATGTATATCGATATCGCAATATATTGATGGAGCACCTGGGCGATAGGTGTATTGATCGAGACTAGAGGTTGCTGTATCAACATCATGAATTATCTGGTCTTCAGTGTTACCAAATGGACCTCTGGTTAACGTTATCCAAGCCCCACATGCAAGTTGTAAATACAGTCCCTTCCCAGACCTCTTGTTAGGATGTTTTAGTCATTTCATTTGAATTTCAAGATCTCTGAGAGCCTGTGAGTGTTTTACTGCATTTGTGAAACAAGGTCTTATAATTAGATTCTTTTTTAGCTATATGGTAGCCGTTTTGCCAGCCTGTAGCACCCCCATTTGGCCAATTCTACAAACTAAATAAGCAGCACCTAAATAAACCCAAATCAGTAGCACTCACTCAAACTTTGAGATGTACAGAGCTTGTATTATCTGCTATTTTAGCCAGTTGCAGTTCAAAACTAAAAACAACACACTTCCCCAAATATTTACCACAGCCAATTACAACCACAGATAAATGGTCTGGCGAAACCACGAGTGTGATCTGATTTACACGCAAATCACCTTACATAAGGACCTTTAAGTCCTCCGCACCCAGCGTGCTGTGTTACAACTTAAAACCACAAGCATCAGAGCATCTAGACTAGTCATTACGCAATGCCACACACACACCGGGCGGCCTCCTGCTGTAGGGGCTGCCCCTAATACGGTGTCTGATGTTAATCTCCAGAGGCTTTTACTAGCTTGGCACTTACTGTCGGTTGTTTCATGAAGCAACAGTGCAGTGTTTATTATTAGTGCCTTCCCCCGTTGCCTCCGTCACGGTGTGTATGAATTACACAGTTAAAACGAGTAGTGACACAGATATTTAACCCGGTTCTGTTTAGAGTTGTCCCGATACCGATACTGGTATCGGTTCGACACCTTGTCCTCAGTATTGGAACCTGCCCAGATAGTCTTAGTCTAACTTGAGTACCAAAACATCCAACTGACACTAGGCTTAACGAATGCAAAATGTAAATCTGACCCATCACTGCAGCAAATCACCCATAACAGACGATCTATAAGCATAAACACTGTTTGGCAGTAAAGAATGCCATATTGCATATTACTGTAATATTATTACCTTTTCCAGCAAAAGTAGTGTAACGATTACTCTGCCAAAAATGGTAATGTAATAATGTAATATGTTACTCCACCAAAACACGCTTCATTACTTATTACCAATGCGCTTCTTCCATGCAAAAATAGAACAGATGTACAAGCCATCAACAGAGACGCGCAATAGTAGATCCTGATCCACTGCAGCAGTCTACACATATGCCATGTGTGACATACATATGACATACATGAGACATGACAAACTTGCAACAAGTTGAATAAGTAATATTATATTATATATAATAATACTATTACAAAGTAAAAAAGTAAAGTAAAGATATTAGCCAACATTGAGCATAAATGAAAAGTTTAGTTCGGAGATCGAGCGACTTGACCGAATGAGGACTGAAAATAAAATGGTATTGTGACAACTCTAGTGTGTTCTATGCAGTGTGTGTGTGTGTGTGTGTGTGTGTGTGTACGTGCGTGGACTGTAAAATCATGGACCGAGTAGGATGGCTACAACATAGCCATCTGAGACCCGCAGCCCCTGGAGCATATCGGCATAACCATTCTGTACCGTGCCAATCGCTGTGGAAAAAAATAGAAGTGTTCCGGCTCCCATATTAGAACCAAACACTTCTAGAACTAATTCATGTGCATCCAGCTGTCAACGGTTAATTGGCTGAACTGTTCATCACTCGTGACACTATGCACTATGAATGCTGGACGTGAGTGTGTAGGTAAGTGGAGACTGAAGGAGCCACTGACGATAGTACCGTATTGTCCTGAATATAAGACGACCCTGGTTATAAGACGACCCCATTTTTCAAGACTCATTTGTGTAAAAAGAACATTGAATGTCAAATAATATAGTTCCCAAATATAAGACAACTCCATTTTTTAGGATATTAAAAAAAAAACACTGGGGTATAGGGTATATACTTCCAATTCCATAAGCAATTACTATTTATTTATGTTTGCTTGTTCAACTATGTTTTCAGAAATCTACAAATGGAAAAAACAATTTTGCCACCTGAAAGTGGAAAAATAAAAACCACTAGGGGGCATGTGGTCCGGGCGCCTGCCACATATAGGCTTTGGCCTGACGGCGTGTCTCTCCCCCTTTCCTGTGTATCTTCTCCTGAAACCATCAGTAAAGGCAAATACAAATCTTTAAAAAAAAAAAAGAAAAGAAAAGCTGTGCCAGTTCCAGAAAGATACCAAAACAGCCTCATGGTACACGTGAAATTTCAACTTGCATTCTACAATCTCATCCAAATAAATCAATAGAATAATTGCAACTAAGAATCAGCGGTGATTGCAGCAACCCTATGCACGACCTTGCCATCTAACGCTTTTCTTTTACTTTCACAGCTTTGCACAGAGGGAAGAGAATAACAGAATCAGAAACTTAACAGAATAGTGCTGAGGTCAAAGCTGGTTCAGGCACAAGCTGCACCACTCCTTCTGTTTCAAGCAGTAAGGAGGCATTTTTTTTTATCTCAGTGGAGCGAGTACAGGAACCACCTAAGCAAGCCAAATTAATCTTTCAAAGGCTGCAGCAGCCTAAAAATAAGACACGATTACAATCAAAAGAAATTCACAACCTTTGTAGTCAAGCTGTACAAGTGTGCAAATTCCCAAGCAGTGAAGGATTATTCAGATCTTATTTTTCTTTAATCAGGAATTCAAATGGCACCCCTATTATCAGCCTAGCCATTTTGCATTAGCCACGCACGCACAGGCACAGTGAGTTTTTAGATTAGCATAACAGAACAGCCCAAACATGTTATTTACGCACTCAAGGTCACTCAATGACCCACCATCCATCAATCAATCTATATTCAGGGCAGAGTATGTGGTAGGGTGGAGTTTGGAAAAGATTATTTTATTCCCCCTGCGTTTAGTTACGACGTGCCCCCACTTATTAATCTCAAAGAGAAGGGACAGAAATGAGGATCTCAATAAGAGCGAGCAGATCAAATTGACCTAATCAACCTCTGTGCTTCAAAGGTTAATGATAATGATAAGCGTGTTCCCATGCTGTGCATGGCTCTGAGATTCATCACTTCTGTAGAGACAATTCTATCATTAATGACCCCACACACACAAGAGAAAACGTGATTGAATCCTAAATATTTATTACATTATTTTTTAGTTACGCATAACCGAAGAGAGAGTGAGTGCATTCATTGGCAGTGGCAGCCACCACGGAACAGCCGCGGGCAGTCGGTAGCAGCAACCCAAACCGAAACCCTTACCATAACCAAACCCTCACCGGCAGCACATCGCCACGTGGAACCACACAGACCTCACGGCCTTGTGATTAGCCTGTCTGCCCTGAAACTGGGAGGTTGATGGGTTCAATCCCCGGCCAGGGGGCATACCAAAGACTGTAAAAATAGGACCAAAATGCCACCCCGCTTCGCACTCAGCATCAATGGGGTGAATTGGGGGTCAAATCAACTAATCATTACCGGGTGCAGTGGACGCTGCGGGTCACTGCTTCCAGTGATGGGTCAAATGCGGAGGGTGAATGTTACTGCGGTTAACGCGATCATTCGACGTTGACACACAGACAAGACATGCTCTGCCTGGCCTCCATAGTAAAGAGCTCAGTGCATTTTCAATAATTGTGTGCACTTAAGTTTTTCACTTAAGCCCGGTCAGTTGAGTCTGTGGTTCAGACTCAAGTGTCTTTAACGCAAATTCTAACCTACTACAGCAAGGGTTTTCAACAGGTGGTCCGGGGACCACCACTGGTCCCTAAGAGGAATCCAGGTGGTTCCCAGGCTAAATGATGGAAATTTGCTTAACCAGATGTAACCAAATGGATGAAATAGATAAAATCAAATGGACCCTTGCGGGTCCATTTGGTTTCATTTTTACACTCTCAAGAGTTAAAATATTCACCATCTGAATTAGTCTACACAGATTAATGGTCATTTTGATCTGTGTTATGTTTCATGTTTTGTTTTCTCCAAAATCCAGCCTGCAACTGTGGACAAACGCAAAAGAAATCTTTAGTTTTGGGGTCTGTGAGGCTAAAGTGGTCCGTGGCTCAAATGCTGAATAAATAGTGGGCCCTGATATGAAAAAGGATGAAAACCACTGTACTACAGGTATGGACCACAGCACTACAGCAATCTAGGTTAGCCAGCTTTGAAGTTTCCATCTTCTACCCGTTTGGTCTATCTTTTTGGATATTGGCATTCACCACAGCACAAGGGAATTGTTCATGCAGGCATAGAGGTCAGATTTAACATCTCTGCAGTGGTACACAGCAGTTGTGTTCATCCCTCTCCCTCTCTGGGGCTTCAGGTCTGACTGAAGTCAGTGTGCAAAATACAACTGTGATCTCCTTTTTGGCTGGGCCCAGGCCGGCAAAAACGGAACAACATATTCGTAGATGGACTGAGGCCAAGGTAGAACACTCATTCCCAAGCCCGGGGGGGATTATAATAAGCCGAGTTTGACATCACGCCCTTAAGTCACATTGACAGCTCTTTAGTCCAACAGGTCTGTGCACTGCTCGCCTGCCCACTGAAAGAAAGTGGCACTCACTACGAGGAAGGTCGCCTGCAATATGTCCATGAAATGCTTTGACCCGTTTTGACCCGAGAACTGATTCTGCAAAGCCATTTTCTGTGGAATATTTCCTATGGACGATTATACGTTGCATCACTATTTTGTAATAATAGCTTAGGCGGTTCATTCATAATGTATTTTTGTAAGTTTGGGCCCTAAGGATCCTGTGGTGTGAGCACCATATAAAACTAATACTAAAGTACAGATTTTCAAAAGATCTACCCTATTGGCCTGAATATAAGACAGTGTTTTTTTTCCCCAAATATACTAAAAAAAAAATGAGTCGTCTTATATTTGGGGACTATATTATTTGACATTCAATGTCCTTTTGACACAAACAAGTATGGAATAATGGGGGTCGGTTTATAACCTGGGTTGTGTTATATTCGGGACAATACAGTGTCTAGAGTCTACCACTGCCAATTGTAATGCCTGGGATTCAAACAGTTCTCCTGCGTGAAAGTTCAACATCTTAAGAACTCTGCTAAACTCACCCACCCTTTGACCTCCTCCTCCAATGGGGGAAACCGGATCTGGGTCGTGGCACCAATGCAACGCCCGGGATTCGAACGTGGGCCCCAACGTGAAAGTCCAAAAAGGAATACCCATGGACCGGGTGAGATATTAGACTTTTGAGGCAATCGGGCAGAGGCTCTAAGCCACTCTGCTACACAATGTTTATTTTCAGGGTTTTGTACAATTTTGCTGGTACTCCAGCAAAATTCATTTTCAACATAACAGAAGTGAGGTTAGGACAGGTCTTCAACGGGCGCCTCTGGAGCCACAGGAGGCCCTTTAGACCCTCCTTAGCTTTACAAAATCCAAGCCAAACAGTTTAAGTTTTTTTCCAATATTGCAGCAACAGTGCACTATAGAACTTTAGCACTTTAGAACAGGGATTTTCAACCAACTGTGAACAAATGACCAGCATCCTGATATAATATGGTGTTCATCCCAAGTGCATGCATGATGCATACACCACACCACTAAAGCAATGATCCACTGACTCCACTGTTGAACTGTTGAACTTAGAAGTTGTCATTAAGTGACCACATGGACGGTAATCAGAGGTCAATCAACAGGTCATTCAGTTCACCGTTTCTCTCCAATGTCTTCCATTTATGGGGAACACATCTGTCACTTTGACCAGTAAGAGCGTGAATATTTTCAGTTTTTCTAAATCAGCAGACCTACAAGCTGACTACATGTTGTGAGCTTGTAGATCTGCTGTTTTTCAATAGCTAAAGTATAACATAATGGTTAGAACACGTTCCCGGCCAAATGGATTAAAAATGCTGAACAAACTACAGTTTGTTTGGCATTGATGTGGCGAAATGAGTGAATACAGTAACAATAGATGTCTTTGAGGATATGCACCCAGTCGGCTGGTAATTAAATGGTCTGCCAGTCTGCCCTTGACGAAAGCTAAAGCTCAGTACTGCAATATCCAATTACATTTCATTCCTGAACAGGCCTAACGTAATATACCATGCAAACAATCACCGGTATAATAAGGGAATTAATTGGTATGTGTGATGTGAATTATTCTATAATGGAAAACACCCCCACAAGTCCGTCCAGTTTCTGGCAAAGTGTTCTTGAGCAATACCTGCTGAATGATTTAGCGCAACAATAGGGTAATAACGGCGGGACCTTCGTGTCCAATCTTCAGCTATGGATACAATGTGTTCATACCAGAGGTTGCGTCATCTCCGTTCACTCCGTCTGGCCAATTATTTTAGGACAATGGCAGATCATGAAAATGAATGTGTTTGTTCATTTCCAAAACAAAACAAGAATAATGTGTGATTGGGCATCCAATAGCTCCCTACACTATGTATTTCCAAACATTGAATCCTCATGATGAGTGTTGATGAAGCAGGCATGGTACATGAACCACATGGCAGTGATTCTGACCCCTCAATGACACAGAACTTTATCTCAATGGCTGTGGTGCATTCTAGTGTTTACAATCTATACAGTACATGACTACATGTAGAAGTTGGACCCTTCTTGTATTGTGTGAATATCACCTAGTGTGGTGGTGACATTCCTGCCTCTCGATGGAAATATCCATTCCATGAATACTTCAAAATAATGACCAGTGGTAAGACAATACTCAATTCCAGTACTTGAGTAAAAAGGTATGTCCAGCCATATGCAACTCAATTACAAGCACTTCTGTCAAATTTCTATTTGTGTTATAGTATCGAAGCACATGGTTAAAAATACTGTAGGCTTATTATTAATTAATCATAGTATTTAAAAGTACAAATTATATTTTCTTTTTTAACATGAAAAGATAAATGTAGAACAATTTAAAATGTATAATGTGTAATATGTAAATGTGTGAAGTGATAAAAACTGATCACACAACGCAGCTACAGTATATTATGCTGTGAGCTTGTAGATTGGACATATTTGAAATAGAGATGCACTGAAATTCTTGGCTGAAACTAAATGCCGAAGTACAAGAAACACTTTGCCAGTATCCTTGACACCCAGGCTCTCATTTTTGTCCTTGTTGGCCAAAAAAGGAAAGCCTGGAATAAATTGTTAGCCATGTGCCGTAGCACAGCAGTAGAGGGTCTGAGTCATGTCACCTTAAAGCAGGGGTGCCCAAAAGGTAGATTGTGATCTACCAGTAGATCACACAGGCCATGCAGGTAGATCACATGACAGTCCCCTAAAATGTATAGATCTGTAACTCTTGAGAGCGTTAAAATGAAACCAAATGGACCCTTACGGGTCCATTTGGTTTCATTTTACACTCTCAAGAGTTAAATTATATTTAAACATCTGAATTATGTAATTTTTGAAATTACATACAGTAATTCCGATGTTCACACAATTAGAAAGTGGAGAATAATTGTTATCTTGACCAACGTTTTGCAAGTTCACTTTCCCAATTGTGGACAAAAAAGTGAAAGTTATTAGCTTTGGGTGCAAGAGACTAAATTCAACCTCACAAACTGTCAACTCAAACCCCAAATACTGTTCTGAAACGTCAGTAGTAGCATCCAAGAAAACCTTCCAATTCTCCCCCTCCATTTTTCATTATAACTCCATTATTCTTAAAGACTACAACAGTAAGTAACAAAATCACCACCATTTCAAATTCAAACTTTCTTGGGGCCTTGAAATGGATTTTTTTTAATGAGTAGATCTTGTTGAGAAGGTCATTTTGAAAGTAGCTCTCAAGTCAAAAAAAGTGTGGGCACCCCTGCCTTAAAGCTACCTGATTATGGCAAAATACATAATTATGCCAAAACTTAACTTAAAAAAAATGAATCACTATAATAGGTCCATAAAACATTTATTCAGCACTTTTGAATGAATTAATTGCATACACTATTTGGTGATATTTTCCTCAGCAATTTCGGGACGAACATAGAATAGACCGAAATTGCATTTTTAGTCGTTTTCTGCACAATATTTTCTGCGGACAACTATTTGTTGCATCACTAAATTGAAATAGAGCTTAGGTGGTTCATTCATAGTGTATTTTTGTAAGTTTGGACCCTAAGGGGCCTTTCAGAGTCTGAAATTTCGGTGGCCACCGCGACCACCGCTCAGAGCACCGCACCGCGCGCTATTATATAGTCCACTGTCAGCACCGCACCGCGCTGTGGTTTGTTGTGTGTTTTCTTTTTTTTAACCAGCCGTTAAAATCCGTAAAATAAGCCGTTAAAATCCGTAAAATCCGAGCGGAGGGCTGGGAGGTGCGGTGGTTGCGGTGGTATGACGTCATATTGTAGGAAACGGTGGTCGCGGTGGTCGCGGTGGGCACCGAAAATCCATCTCTGAATAGGCCTTAAGGGGCCTGTGGTGTGAACGTAATAGCAAACTAATACTTCAGCACAGATTAAAAAAAAAAAAAAAAAAACACTGTGTCGAGTCTACCGCTGCCAATTGTAACGCCCAGGATTCAAACTCAGGTCTAATTTGTGAAAGTCCAACATCTTAACCACTCTGCTACACTCAGCGACCTTTTGACCTCCTCCTCCAAGAGGGAAACCCGATCCGGGTCACGGTGTCAATGCCCCTGATTCGAATATGGACCCCCACGTGAAAATCCAAAAGGGATACCCATGGACCGGGTGATTTTTGGGGCAATTGGGCAGAGGCTCTGAGCTACACAATGTTATTTTCAATGTTTTGTTGATTTTCTGAGTTCCCAATTGTTGGGAACTCAGAAAAAAGGTTTTCCAACATTAAAGACGTGTTATGAGAGGGGTCTTCAACAGGCGTCTCTGGAGCCACATGTGGCCCTTTGGACCCTCTTTAGTAACTCCCTAGCTTTACAAAATATGTAGATTAAACCGCTTATCTCCTCGTCTTTTAATGTGATGTTGCAGTAACATAAACATTTTTTGAAGTTTTTCAAATATTGCAAAAATATGAGAACAAGGATTTTTTACCGACTGTGAACAAGTGACCCTGACGGCTATTCATCCCATGTAGATGCATGATACATACACCGCTAAACCAATGGTTCACTGACTACTAACAATTTACTAGCATTCATGACTCAACCAGACAATCAGGTGCTCTTCCCCACCCTTGCGACTGCAACTCCCTTTCCCTGTTGAACTTCTTGCAATGAAACTAGTCATTACATGACCACATGGACGGTAACCATAGGTCAATCATCAGGTCATCCAGTTTATTGTTTCTCAACTAGTGGAAAAACATTAGATTACTAAACACTAGGGAGCACGTATAACAGCTGCAACCACCTATTGAAAATCCCTGCTTTAGAATGAGTTTCTAATTAATAATAATTCATAATTCAGTCAACTACAAATTGTATTATAGCCTGCAACAATAAATATGAAGGATGATATTTAATGAATGCTCATTAACTCAAATATATTTGTGGCTCCACAGATTTTGTATTAGTGTTTTGGTCCAAATTGGCTTTTTTGACATTAAAGGTTGCCGATCCTTGGATTAGGATAAAGGGGTTGTTAATGGCGTTACCTGTAGGCATTTTTGGATGCCGGCCGAGGGTCAAACTTGAAGAAGATGATACACATGGGGGTTTTGAGGGATTGAAGACAGGGTCTCACTTCCACTTTCCACAGAGTCCACTTTCAAAGGATGGTCATTCTAAATAAAAAAAAAGGTCTGAAGGAGAAATTAATATAACAAATCAGTTAGTTTCATATCTTATAGAGCTGTTGCGCTCATACTCATCACGTTTGTCTAAAGTTGCTATTATTAGCACATCTATCCTAGACACCTTTTTACTGTCATGATATTAAAGTAAACGTCAGGCTCGATAAAATACAATACATATATGCTATGAGTATCATAGTATTAGTCTTGACTCTTGATCCAGATCAATTAGCTGAATGCTTTCAGTGCTAACCCGTGAACTATGCAGCTGAAATAGTTACACGATCACCGCAGATGACATAACGTTATAGTTCAATAACAATATACCATCCCATCATAATGCTATCCATCACAAATACACACTGCACATTGGCTCAGCTAGCTAGCAAGCAAGCAAGCAAGCAATCTATAACCTCAGCTAGCCACAACAACAACACTGTTTAGCAAATGATACTAGCCTATACTTGCAACACTTCACATCGCAAATCTCACTTTTGGTCAGTTGTCATTAGTCATTTCAATTTACGATTGATCTTGCACATTTATGTCAACCGACTGTCCCAAGAGTACTCACTCACTCAGTGTCTCCCACTTGCTGTTATCCAAACCTGGTACTGAATGGTGTTGCTTAGACTTTAGAACACTCTGGCTGTGCCCTAGGTTGGCTTGGCTCGGCTTGATTTGAAACTCTGGCCGTCCGCACGCGTTTGTTGACCTCAGTAGTCTGGTAGGTTTTCCGCCCACTCGGGCATTGTAAAAGTTAATGTCGAATGCACCCCTCCCACGCTGTTTCAACGTCCACGCTGATTGGCTAGCATGTGGGAGTATAAGCACAGTGGCGACATCAATGGGTCAGAAAACAGCATCGTCACGTGGTGACCCATGTACACGCGCGAGCCCATAGGCTCCAATGTATTGCGTATGTGGTTGTCCCTATGGGTTGTCCCCATTCGTTGTCCCACATTCTCAATAGAAGTCTAAGTAGAAGAGCCTCCACTGGACTGGCCACCGTGAAGTGAACGGAGATGTCGTAACTTTGTTTAAGCTACCAGGAAGAAGTCTGCCTCTCGACTGATCTACAAGTTATAAGCTTAGAGTAATTAAATAGGTTATAAGCGACAGCGTTCAGTGATGACAAGTGAACAGGTGAAACGAGACAACTCACATTTACAGTACATAATGGCTAGTGGTGCAATGGAATTAAATAATATTTGATTAATGTGACTGAATTGTAAAAATAACCAAATTAATGACTGCGTACAACCAAAAGTAACCAGATTCTGCAAAGGAGCTCAATAGAATGGGGTGAAACCAATGAAACACAAAAACAGTATTAAAGTTTAAACACAAAATTATTATTGACCTTGTTTTGTATTGAAGCACAGAACATTGGTGTGTAAAATAAAAAAGGAGAATGGGGGGGGGGTTTAAGTCCAGTCAGTTTCAGTCTTTGTTTCAGACAGTCAATGAGAGTCATCAGTCTCTTTCTCCTTGATGGAGAACCAGATCACCTACATACAAGGACTGAGTGGGACGGAGTTCGGTTGGGTTCCTGGGTCGGATCGCCAGGTTTGGCTCCAGAGAGTCCAGAACCATCCAAGGTTTGGGGTCCTTTGTGTCTGGGGCACACAAAAAAACCTGGCCTGGAGGGCCAGGTGTCTACATCAGTTTTTTGTACAACCAAAGGAATATAAATATAATCAAGATAACGACAAAGTAACTTGATGTGATCAAGTTCAAATCAAATGTCAAATGTTTCAGCATGCTTTTAATCTTAGGTACTTAATGTTTTAATCATCATAATGTTTTCATTCATTCATATGAATAAATTATCTTAACTTAATAAACAAACTTTTAGCTTGACCAATCATGTAAACAAAATGAACTAAAAGTATCCTTTTAAACCAAATTGTCAATTCAAACCACATAATGAAACCAAACAATACACTTGTTTACAATAGTGGCCAACTTGTTCATTTCACTCGGACATTCAGGTACATACAAAATAATTACTTCAGTAATGTCAGAAGCAGCAAATCATGGAGGTGAAAAGGAGAGAAATGTACAAAGAGGTGAGAGGATGGGAGAAATGTGCAAAGAGGAGAGGGGGGCGTGTGGAGGAATTTCTGCATATATACATTTTTTGTTTTATAGAGGCCAGTTTTGAATTTCAGCTGTCTGTAGGTGCCCTTTGAGAGCGGTTTTGAAGGAGTCAAGAGATTCACATGTCTTAATGACTGTTGGATGGGCGTTCCACATTTTGGTGGCATATGAACGGAAGGAATTAAGTCCCGTGTTTTTGTGCCAAATCTGGGTTGGACATGGTTAGTAGCATACCTCTGGTGTTGTGGGAGTGGACCACATCGACATTAAGGAAGTATTTGGACAGGTACCTACCTACCTGGGTATTTTGGTAGTCTACTTGCCTGTAAACTTGTAAATATAGGCCTAGGGCAGGCCCTAGGCTTAGGGTGTTATCCAGTTTTGTACTGTGTTTCCAATCTGTTAAATTCTAGTTGCATGCTCAAGTGATGAACGGTGGACACTTCAAGGTCTGACAGTTACTGGTAAGTTTAGCCTACAGCACTGACAACTAATGATGAGAGGATAAATGTCTACCCAGTCTTTTTGTCACAATCGAACCTGGCAGCACCACTACTCACATGGACATTGTGCAGTCAGTGTTTAACAGGGGCAGGGGCTGAAAGATCCCGTAAGTGGGCACTTTTGAACAAAAATAATGATAATAGAAGTCTTGTGCAAGCCAACGCTCTTTAGCTAGTGGATATGCGGTGTTAGGACATGGATTTCAAAACAAATGTGTTCTAGAATAGTCCATTTGCCAGAATGTGAACCCAGATATGTTGAGTACACCAAGGTTTTTTGTTTATACGTTGCGGAAAGTTATGGGTACCATGCATGTATAGAAACTGTCGGATGCCAACTTCCATATGTTTGAGCAATTTTCATAATTGGGCTAATATGTCACCATACCATTAACATTATTATCATGTGATATGTCTAAAGGGCTTATCACAGGGGAGCGATAAACACCCGTAATAAACGCCTGGATCAATGTCAGCTCTGCTCAAGATGGACACGATAAGCGGGCATTCTATTGTTCATTTTCAACGGGGTCGGCGTTTTGTGCAGAGAAAACACCTTGAGATAAAGCAAGTGGTTCACGCGGTGTGTCATCGAACAGAGTCCCGTGTTATTTGTTGCACGCATGCTCGTTTCGTGCACACGCCCACATCTGATTTTAAACCTCAATTCTGGTGAGCTTTTTTTTTCATGCTGAGCGATTATCGCCCAAGCATCAGGTGAGGGGCACAGTGGAATCTCTGCGATAATACGAGCGTATATCACTCCCCTCTGTAACAGAATCCAGCTCTGGTGTATCGTGGGCATGTGTGCGAAACGGGCATGCACAAGACTCATGAAAACTCCTACATTATCGCACAGCGTCTTCTCGGCACAAAATGCTCATCCTGTTGAAAATGGGCTAGAGGCACGTTTCATCGATCCCCATGTGAAACGCCCTTAATTAGGATGTTTCCATGATGCTGAATCCATTCCAAGTATCAGTTTCGCACAAAAACACTCATTGGGCTAAAAACGGCCATAGCATCGAAATGTGATGATGTCAGCACATTTGGGCAAGTGCTTATGGCCGTTTTGAGTCCAATGATTATTTTATTTTTGTGCAAAACATACTTGGAATGCATTTACCTTCATGGAAGCCCCCTATAGTTTGACATACCACATGCTACATAAACTAAAGAATGCTGAAATTTAGAATTGTTGTTCATGGTATATCAAATATTCTGCCATCATGAAAAGTGCCAAACATATGCAAGTTAGCATGCGGTAGTTTCTACAAGATGGAGGCCTATACTCAACATATACCGGTATAACCTTAAAGTGGTGTCTGTTTGGGGCTCTATGGGCTGGCAAATTGACTACTACACAAAATGATGTGTTCAAGTCCAGGAGACTGAACGTTGCCTTCCGGTATGGCAAGGTAAGGAAAGGCATTTTGCATTATTTTCACCAAATGATGTGTCTCTATACGTGTCCTGGAAAGGGCAGTTATTTACAGGTGGTTAAAAGGGCAGGGGCTGAAGGCAGCCCCATTTGATGTCTTATGTGTGCCCTGAGTGAAGATAGTGTGGGCCAAAAGCACTCGATTAAGTTCTTCAAAAACACTCAAAAATTGTAATTGGAGGGCTCAAAGTACTCAAAATTCTCCAAATACCCAGAAAGGTACCAGAAAAATACCAGACAGGGTTCTTGGTGTAAGGAGGGTTTTATTCACTATAGTGTTCGTTGAGATTTACACAGAAACAAGAAACAGCATCTCAGCAGCAAACAAGGTATATACAATGACACTAGCCACGTTTCCATAAAACCTTTGCGAAAATAGGAAGAGTATTTTAATTAAGTCGAAAAAAGAAGAGCGAATTGTCCGCTGTTTCCATTAACTGATGAAATGCGACTTATGGGAGTCTAGGGAAAACAAAATAGGTTCATGAAACAAGCAATACGTGGCACAGTTTTGCCAGTAACGTGATACGTATGGTTATTTTACATATATTTTTACTTATGAAGTTATTTCAGGCTTTACACACGGACTGCCTGCTTTATTCCTATTTAACTATAGGTCCGTTGTGCTGTGCAGAGGCTGTTCTGGCTCTGATGTTGCAAAAACGGTCATGTAAAACAGCTGTTTATGTCTGATATCACTTGCGTATCTTAGCTATCATGCATGATGATACAGATATTGTAAACCTGTAGCTGCCCTGCGACTTTCATGAACAAACGCGATGGGAGTCTGAACGTTTTGGCCATGTACGTGAGTCCCCTTGGCTTGGATGTCTGTGTGTGCACGGCCTTCGTCCGTTTTGAGCGGTTTTGTAGGAATATAACTTACATTAACAAATAACAATGCTCTCATCGGCAGACCAGAACTCTTCAAATGCGCTATAGTGCGTTCCAGTGCTTTTCAATACGAAGTCTTTTCGCAAGCTGTTTCCATACCTCATTTGCGCATTAGACTCTTTCGATACGCTCCAAAATACGGCACCTTTCAGCGAGAAAGTATTTTTGCGCAAAATGGAAACTTATTCGCATTTTGAAGTGTTTCCATTCATCATTCTCTTCGCAAGAGCCGTTTTTGCGCAAAAATAGGCCTTATGTAAACGTGGCTACTGGCCCAGTTGGCCTTAAGGTCTTCAAGGCTCAGCTGACTCTCCAGAACTGACAACCTGGACATTGGCAACTGCCTTTATATATGTCCAGAGACATGAACCCACTTAATTGGGCAAAACCACATTATGAGAACAACCTAAATAAATCAATAATGTTTTAACATTACATTCCATAAAACACACAGATGGACTGGTCTAACTCATGAACCAATCATGTTGTCCCAATTTTGGTCAGGCACTATTTAAGCCTGCCCCAAACATTTCTCTGGTTTCCTACTACTACCCAGGAGGGAACAATCTGTGGTGAGCATGGACAAACAAAAGTCAAACACTGGTAAACTAAACACAATACAGAAAACAATAAAGAAATATAGCTGCAAGCAGCAATAAAACGGGATCAAGCAAGCAGCAATAAGGAGTAAGAACAATACGCACAAATAAGCCATAGAAACATGGGAGCCTGAACTTCAGAAATACATCAGGTAATTATGGGAGCAGGGCAGGGTTTTTGAGCCCTGCCCTGACTGACTCACACATTGTAATCTGGTGTGACTGAGTGAATGATTGGTGAGCTGTGAACTGAGCTATGAACTGTCATTAGTGACAACATGGCCGAATAGTGACAGTCAAACAGCCTTGCCCAGCCATGAGGCCCATAGGGCAGGTGCCTATCTCCTGTTTCTGTAGCATGAGGCAGCTTGATGTACAAGTACACCCTCTGGACATGACGCTAGTATGACACAGGGTCTTACCCCCAATCCAACCCTTGATGCTGAGTGCCAAGCAGGGAGGCATTGGATCCCGTTTTTATAGCCTTTGGTATGACCCGGCCGGGAATCGAACCCCGGCCTCCCAGTCTCAGGGCGGACACTCTAACCACAAGGCCACTGAGTTGGTGAATGAGTAAATGATTGGTGAGCTGTGAGTGAGTGGTGAACTGAGCTGTGAACTGTCATTAGTGACAACATGGCCGAATAGTGACAAAACACAACATGGCCGAATGGTGACAACCACCATTACATTGAATTTTACCCTGGGTTACACATAGAACCATGAACTTAGATGTAGAAGACCACATGAGATTGTGCATGATTGACTCATATTACTAGGTGTCCGTGCCGGGATTTGAACCCAGGAACTCTCATTTCCAAGTCATGCGCTCTACCAATGAGGCTACCCAACAGACACAAGACGTACTGGAAACAACACACACATTCAGTGGACTGCTTGGTAAATGGTAAATGGTGCATTTATATAGCGCCTTTATCCAAGGCGCTTCACATAGATTGTGCATCACATTCACCCATTCACACACACATTCATACACTGATGGCAGTGGGACAGGGACACATCGACACTAACTCTGCAGGAGCCCGGGATCGAACAGGCTACCTTGTGGTTACCATCCGGTTACTCTACCTCTGAGCCACTACCGCTCCTTAAATATGCACAAATAAGCCATAGAAACATGGAAGAAATACATCATGTGATTGTGGAAACACAGCAGGGTTTTTGGAAACTCAGACTTTGTATTGTCAGCAGTGGGACTTGAACCCTCAATCTTGTGTTCCGAAGTCAGGCACCCTACCGACTGAGCTATCCAGGCACAATGATTTGCTTAGTTGTCGTCATCAATGAAACAACCCAACAACACGCCACCAAGCAGTAAGCAATATGAACAATATGCACAATTCAGCAGTCCGAGGGTGGAGCTTAGTGGTCAAAGTGACAAATGGAAACAAGTTCCAGATGCTTATTCCTCTCACACAATCTGGCACAATGTACTTGCTCCAGTGTTGCCAGAGAGAAACAAGCAGAAGAAGACTCTTCACAAACGAGCAACTTTCATTGGCTTATAAAAACGTCATTTTTTGATGAAAACAAATTTGCTTCTGAAGTTTTGTCCGGATGGGGCCAAAGTTCTCATGTAGCAGGTGTCATGCAAATTGATCAAAAAATCCAGGCATAAAATCAGGCATGAGCATTTTTCAAACTGCTTAAAATGGCAGACACTCTGGGGGTGGAGCTTACCAGTCGAAATTACAGATGTGTTCCACATGAATCAAGGAACATGTAGAAACAAGTCCCATGATTTTAAGCCAAACGAAGCCTGAGTTATGCTTGTTCAAATGTTTCAGTTTCAAAGAATTGCTATAGCGCCCCCATTTGAGCGATTGGAGCAAGACTGGTTTTAGTGCTATTTGGCATCCCCCTCTACCAAACTGTAAAATCTCATAAACAGATTACTTTGCATGTGTAGATTAGGGATAATAGAAGAATTTTCACAAACAAGCAATTTTCATTGGCTCGTAAAAACATCATTTTTTTCACTGAAAACAAAATTCACACCCATTTCATCTTTGTATGGCTTCAAAGTTCATGTGTAGGTCATTGTTATGCATTTTGATCAAAGATTGTAGGAGAAGAGACATTTTAACTGTTTTACATATGATTAAAGATGGCGGCTCATCTAAAGGTCAGAGGTCAAAAGTCAGAATAGAAAAGTTGTTTGACATAAGCAGACGCATAAGTGAATATAAGTTACATTTCTGAGAGTCGAGCAGTTCATGAGTTATGAGTGTTTAAAGTTTGCAATTTCAGTTGAGTGCTATAGCGCCACCATTTGACCAGTGGTCACAGGCTTCGCATCATCACCGTTTGGCATCACCCTCTACCAGATTACCAATTTTCGCGAAAACCGACTGCACGGTTCAGCCAGAACAGCTATTTTTGGCGGAAGAAGAAGGAGATGGAGACAGAAACAAGAAGGGATCAAGTCCACTTCGTGGACTGCTTGATCCCTTAACAAGTCCACTTCGTGGACTGCTTGATCCCTTAATTAACCTAAACCTTCATGTGTGTGTGTGCATTGTGACAGTTCAGAAGTCCTTAGTGGCAGGGTGTATTGCCACAGTGCACATCCCTAACTACTTACTAGTTAATTTAAAGGGGAAATCCACCCATTTTCAACATTTTCCTGAGAATGTACAAATGTGAACCAAATGGGTCCTAGCATTGTCATTTGGTTCCATTTGTACACCCTCAGAAAAAAGGTAATGAACCTGATGAAACAAAACTTGACCTGTCATCAAAATTAAGCTGTGTTTCACCATGGAGGTTTTTTTTCCAGACCACCATTTCTAGGAAACAGACTGTGGACTGGGGACCTTTATTTTTTCTCTCTCTCTCTAGACTAATGCTTGTTACACACCGGCGAAAAAGCGAAACGATTTTTTTCGCGCGAATATTTCGCTTTTTTTAAAACATATTGGAGTCAATGTAAGCTTACACACCACGGCGAATTAGCGAAATAGCGAAAATGCGACTATTTTCGCTTTTTGTTTTTTCGCTTTTGTGTCGAATTTTTCAGCTAGTCGCAGGCGACTAATACCCGCTGACCAATCAGAATGCAGTCTGCTCTGCCGTGTATAAACCATAAACTGCAGCGCATCTTTCTCTTTCTGTGTGTGTGTGTGTGTGTGTGCGTGCGTGTGTGTGTGTGTGTGTGTGTGTGTGCGTGCGCGCGCGCGCGCGCCCTCGCCCTCGTTATTAAACCACAGTGTTCACTGTTCCACTGTTCCATGTTGCGCCAGGGCATATCCAGGGGCAGGGCGCATCACGCAGTCTCTCTCTCTCTCTCTCCCCCTCTCCCTCTCCCTCTCCCCCTCCCCCTCCCCCTCCCCCTCCCCCTCTCTCTGTCTCTCTCTCTCTCGACAACTTGTTCTTGTGTGGGTTTATCAGTGTGTAGGCCAGGCTGCATGTAATAATAATAATAAAAGTCAGGGCTGAACCCCCCTCCCAGCTCGCATGACACAAGAGAGTCGTGGCGCTTCTCGTCCAACACACAGAACAGTCTGTCCATCTCCCACCAACCCAACGGGGTCCACAAACAGACACACACGCACGCACGCACGCACGCACGCAGCTGCTATTAATGTATGTATGGAGTCCGCGAAACAGCGCAACAATCAGCATGTATTAACTGGACATTGTAGTGAGTGGGTCAGTTGATCCATTTGAAGAGGTTAGCAGACAGCTGGTAGACACGATAGAAAAATGCTTTTCCTCATCTATATTCCTTTTCGGCAGTATGAGGATGTTGTACAGTAGTGGTCCCCAAATCAGAGCCGTGATCTGTTCATTCCCTCCCGCTCCTGCAATGATTTTAATTCTTGATCACCCGTGACAAGTACGTGCGACGATCAGCTGTGCGCCGCTCCATCCCGCATTTTTATTGATCAGTCCCACTAAAACTACAAAATAGCTCACAGTCACAGATACAGATGTAGATGGGGAAACAGCTGGACAAATATTATAGGTTGGCCCTATTATGCTGCTTAATATGCAATATAGCCTATAGTGGTATATCAGACAGTGCACTCACATGGTTTGGGGCGTGGGGGGGGGGGGGTGAGAGAGAGACGCGTGGTGGTGGTCTCTAGAACAAGCAGTATTTGTAGGCCTACTCAGATGTCCAGTGTTCTCATTCCCGTGGACCCCCATTTTTATGTTGTCCACCAGTGGAGTCATCGTTAACCAGATGTAACTCCTGGGCGCTTAGAAATGAAACCAAATGGACCTGCAACCATTGGGGGGGGGGGGGGGGTCCGAAGCGTCGATCTTGTCCTGCACATAGGCCCGGCCCTTGGAGTTCAACCCAGCCCGAGGCCCGACTTTTTTTTTTTTTTTTTTTTTTTTACATGCAGCCTGGCCAGCACTCTGATGAACCCACACATCAAGTTGTCAAGATCACAGTCACACACAGATTATAATAAAAAGTAGCCTACTAGTTTTTACTTTTGTTTTTTTAGTTAGAACTGTGCGTGCGTATATTGCGCTTCATATAGGCTACTATAATAATTAGAGAGAGAGAGGGGGGGGGGGGGGGGAGACTAATGCACAGACGGTCCAATTTGCGTGAAATTCACGTCGGAAAATTAGGCTATATATATAGGCTATATAATATAAGGCACGTGAGCACACACAAACACACACACACCAACCGCCTGGACCCATTCGGTTTAGTTTTTACTCTTTCATTTAAATGTCTTTTAGGTTTCACGCTCTCACTTCGCCACCCCCCCCCCCCCCCCACACACACACACATACACACACACACACACGTGTACCAGGTGCGGGTTACCGTAGCAACCCGTAGTAAACACAGAGAGAGAGAGAGAGAGAGAGAGAGAGAGAGAGAGAGAGAGAGAGAGAGAGAGAGAGAGAGAGAGAGAGAGAGAGAGATAGGCAGAAGGAGAGCGGGGCAGAGAAACGCTCTCTGTCTGTCCGTAATGAAACCGCGCGCAATGACGCGGCGTGTACGTGAAATTGAAATCGGCTGTGGTGCGAGCGAGGAAAGCTGCTGCGCATTTGTCACTGATTGATCTATCTTGATTGATCTACTTCGGGGATTTTCAACAGGTGGTCCGGGAACCACCAGTCGTTCTTGAGAGAGTTCCCGGTGGCCCCCAGGTAAATGATGGAAAGTTGGTTAAACCAGATGAAACTCTTTGAGCTCGTAAAAATGAAACCAAATGGACCGGGTCCATTTGGTTTCATAAATACGCTCTCATAATGTGAATTAGCCCAAGTCTACACAACTAGAGAATGGCCTTACTGGTATTGTCGACAAAAGCAAAAGAAATCTTCAATTTTAGGGTCTGTGGAGCAAATGTCCTTGAGTGGTGGTCCGTGGCTCAAATGCTGAATAAATAGTGGGCCCTGGTATGAAAATGGTTGAAAACCTGCACTGATCTACTTAATGGGCTATAGACAAAAGAGCACGGCGCCTAGATTAGGCTAATCTGTATAGGGATCAGATAGATCAGGGGTTTTCAACAGGTGGTCCGGGGACCACCAGTGGTCCTTGAGAAGGTTCCAGGTGGTCTTCAGGCTAAATGATGGAAAGTTGGTTAACCAGATGTAACTCTTGAGAATGTGAAAATGAAACCAAATCGACCCTTGCGGGTCCATTTGGTTTCATTTTCACACTATTCATCATCTGAATTAGCACCACTTAATTAAGAACTTTACACTGTTTTGTTGGCAAAATACAGCCTGGAATTGTGGACAAAACCAAAATAATTCTTTAGTTTTAGGTCTTTGAGGCTAAAATGTCATCAAATGGTGGTCCGTGGCTCAAATGCTGAACAAATGGTGGTCCCTGGAGTCAAAAAGGTTGAAAACCACTGAGATAGATGATATGGCATTTTTAATTTGCATGGTTGAGTAAGATGATCAACTTGTATTTCAGCCTTTTTAGCGCCGTCGGATTAATTAATTAATTAACTCGATCGTGTGCGGTCTCCGGTCATGACTGATGATACAAAAAAACTTTTATGACCAACATTTCGATCGGTTCCTGCGTGCGTCCTTCCATGGTTAAAATATATAGGCTAATGACAACACAGCAGGGAGGAGGGTAGTAGAAGGAGGGGAGGGGGAGAGGAAAGGTGAATTTAATCGTTTTATACGCCAGGAGGGGAGGGGGAGAGGAAAGGCGAATTTAATCGTTTTATACGCTTCGCTTTTTGGTGTGTACAGGAGGCCGCGACTAAATTCGCCGGCAAATATTTCGCCTTTTTTTGTTCGCTTTTTCGAGTCGTTTCGCTTTTTCGCAGGTGTGTAACAAGCATAAGGCTTAGGCTAGAGATGTTGTGTTTAGGACCTGACAGGTGATTCAGAATCAAGGCTGGTGGAGGACTACAGATCATGAGACCCATGGATATTCATCATGAATAGTAAAATGTTAAATGGGTGGAATCCCCCTTTAATTCAATGGGCGAAAAATAAACAAATAAATCACTGACTGTTTAAATAGCCGTTTTTTTTTGTTTTGAGGAGGCGGGACAAACATACAAATGGCGCGGTCAGACACCTAGCCTACTGTTGTTGTAGTGCACACACATCGTAGCCTACTGTAACTGTCCGTAGGCTACAGTCAGTACAACTTGCACGGCCACTGCGTGCGTGCACCATAGAGGGCTACTACCGCTGGAGCCGGTGCTTGGACTAACGCACGAAAGGAGTGAAGTCGCATCGTTTTTACATTTGAACCACAGATACGAGGGTGAAGTAAGACAGGAGTAGCCTACATATCGGAATAGGTGGGTCGTTATTACTATCGGACGAACGGACACTTGCACGGACGAGAATATACATGCAGTTGTACAAATCCATCGGGGTGATTATCCGAGTCCGACATCGCCAAGTTTAGGCTGCACTGCACTGCGAGGAGAGCAGCGCGTGCTGCTGCTGCTGCTGCTGCACGACTACCGCTAGAAGTCAACATAAAGCAGGGTAAGGTTACACACAGCCAGTCATATTCATCACCCCCTGGTGAATAATACCGCGAATAAATCGATGGCGAGCTTGTTATTTAATGTTGAATTGATTAATGCGGGCATTGTGATTTGCCCTGTCTGTGTTTCGGCGTGCCGTACGCCTTGCAGGCTGTTAATATTATTCTGATTATATTATGTGATTATGTACTGTATCCGAGCTTTTTTGGTGAAATAAACAATAACAAAATAAAAACCGTCGTTTCAACAGACGCTGGTGGCACCGTGTGTGCGACAACAGGCTGGGAATTATAGCCCCGTGTGTGTAGCGACTTCGTTGTGGGCTTTAAAGGGGAATCCCACCCATTTTCAACATTTTTTTACTATGTCATTAGATATATTGTGTGGATATGATAAAAAAAACGTTACCCCATTCTGTTTTTCCCGTAGAAATGGAGGTCTGAAAACAATCATTAACATGGTTTAACGCAACTTGATGACATCGTCAAGTTGTGTTTCACCATGTGAATGTTTTTTTTTTTCAGAGGGTGCAAATTGAACAAATGAACCCTCTAGGGTCCATTTGTACACTGTCAGGAAAAATGGGTGGAATCTCCCTTTAATTGCAACCAAACGAAACATTCTGTGAAAATGTTTGTTATCGCCAACAGTGCGAACAGACAGACCTGTCAATCATCTGAGGCTACTATATTCCATTGTTATTGCCCCTCCTCCTGCTTTGGAGTGAGTGTGACTATTGTAACCATGGAGAGTCAGTCTCCCTTGTTCTTTCTGACTTGCAATTACCTGGAATGGAGCAGGGGGCAGATGTGAGTTGCTAGAATGATTTGTGTCACTGGTGTTGGTGTGGGTACTATTAGAGTACTCTAAAGGCTACTCTCTCACGTATTGCCTATCACCTAGGATACCTGACTTTGATTCTCTTGTAGTCCACTGTCCACTTGCCAGAACGTGAACCTAGACAAGTTTAGTTGAGTACACTGTCCTGCACAAAGGTTTTATGCTGGAGTATGGGGTCCCCAGCTCCATAGCTCCACTGATGTTATCATTCTGCATTCCACTGCAAGGCAGAATCATAGAAGCGGTGGCGCTATGGACCAGAGCTAGGTCCTGAGCATGTAGAAACTGCCGGATGCTGACTTTGATATGTTGAGCATTTTTTTTATAAATGGCACAATATGTGACCGTACCATTAACAACCTATAGAAGTCAAAACAAATCTAAAATGCCATCCTGCTTTATATACTACAGGTGCTTTTCATTATGCAGAATCCATTCCAAACATTAGTTTTGCAAAATAAATAAATAAACCACAATTATTCCACACTTATACCAAATGTGCTGACTAAGCTCGTTAGACTTGTCATGTCACTGTGTTACATAAAGCAGGATGAAAATTTTAGGCATTTTTTGCTTTCTATTGGTTGCTAATGGTATGGATTTTAATCAGACTGCAGATACAGTATTGTCTCAGTGAGTCGTATATGTACCGGTACATGGAGTTGATGTAATGCTCGTGTGCGTACAGCTCCATCTGTGCGTCCTTATGAGAAGGAAAAGATGCATGTAAATTAGAAACTTACAGCAATAGTAGGCCTGGTATGTCAGTCAAAGGGTCATGCCTTGACAAGCTGCTACAGCATCTGCCCAGATGGCACACTTTTCTGCTTGCAAATGTTACAATGTTAGAATTTTCACTTACTCTGTTCTGTCAGAACACATTCATTCTTACTCTACCAGCCTGCCTCTCTCTCTCTCTCTCTCTCTCTCTCTCTCTCTCTCTCTCTCTCTCTCTCTCTCTCTCTCTGACTGCACATTATGTTGTGTCTAAATGTGAATTTCATTATGGGACTGAAATAAGGCTTGCATTATGTTTCAGGGAAAAGCCTAATGCACAGTGATGGATGGTGAGAGGGCTGCATGTGGCATTGAGCGTTATGATTTTATTTCACTGTAATGCCACTATAATGCTATATAATTAGTGATGCACCAATGTATCAGTCCACATATCGGTTTGGCCAATATTTGCTGTTATCTGTCAATATTGGAATCGGCAAATACAACTGACATTAACTGTAGTAGTAGATACATTTTGCATTGATTATGTTGGTATGTTGGTCATCTGTAGGACTGCCCGACCAATCGGTATATTGTATCAGGGCCGGAGTCGAACCGGGGGGTTATGTTATGCCAATGGTGCGGGATAGTTGGACTGGTATGTGTTTATCTTTGTCACTATTCACTCTACTCCATTTGTTCCTTGACAGAATTGACTGAACAAGCTAAAAAAGAAAGAAAGGTCTTGAATATAAGACCTTAGTTTAAGAAAGCTGTTTGCTGGTACTACTGTCAATGTGACTGTACCTGGTCATACAGTATGTGCACGAAATGCACAATTCACAAAGAAAAAAGGTTTATTTTCATTCTACCTGAAAAAAAAAACTATATGGGTTGCAAATTGGTTATCAGTTGTTGTATACCTCCATTGTACCGGTTATCATATCGTTCCCAAAATTCTATATCGGTCGGGCTCTAACACACAAAGAAGGTAACAAAATTGATTGAAAGTATCAATGATTACCGTACTTTACTATGTATGTAAATGTTGTGATCTGGACTCCAGATCAAATACCTTGTGATCAACAAGTAGCCTACCTTTCTCATCGCAAACCCACTCTGACCCAAAATTGGACTATAGCTGTGCACGAAAACACTCATTAGCCAGCTAGCCATCTCACCTTTTCAGTATATACTGTAAAGGCACATTCCCTCCTCGCTCATCATTCTCCATGCAGGGGTCAGAGTGCAGGTTCAGTCACAGACGACACCCCTTGGAGCTTCTTGATTTAGCTCTTATTAAAAGACATTTCAGCAGCGCAGACAGCAGCAGGGAACATGAACCTGAGTCCTGCAGTGAGAGAGCAGTTTGTCTACATGCCTATTACCTGTGACAGCTAGGGGTTCTCACCCTTTACACTGGGACCCACATGATTTTTCCACATGAGAGTTAAAGGGATAGTTATTTTTTTAACTGAAGTTGTATGAAATAATTGTCATTCGTGATATAAACTGTATTAATTGATTGCCTGAGTCCAATGGTGGGTGCCCTGCTCTGGTTTTGGCACTCCCCAGCTCAAATACTGTATCTTTAGTTTTTGGGGGTGTCGTGGCTTAAGAAGATTCAGAGTAAAACCCTTCAAAATATCACCTCGCCTATACATAGCAGTATGTGCAGTTGGTTCCATTAAAGTGGAATTTCACCCATTTTTAGAGTGTACAGTCTGTCTGAGATGGTTCCATTAGTACATTAACAAAAATAGGCACTGGAAAAGCCAGTCACAGGGCAGCAGTCTTCAGCAGTTTCATAATGAGCCAATAGAGTGCAGGTGAGGTGGAGTTAGATTCAAACACAAACCCAGAGTACATACACGGAGTTGTATACACTCAAGTTGCCTATATTACCTTTAATGACATAGTGAAAATGGGTGGAAAATGGGTGGAATTCCCCTTTAAACAACACACTTATAGTTGTTATAGTGTGCTAGTGTGTTGGTTGGTGTCAGGACTATTTTGGTTAGGGAAATTGTAATCTCATCACAATGATAATTAGACACTGCCATATTAAAGGTTGACTGTCACAGAGGAAGGCCAGCCAAGAATGTATTTGTTTCTTTAGCATCGCTGAGCAACAAATTATAACTGGTGATGACATATGGTTTTTAGTTCACATATTAGTTTTTCTCTGTCATTACAGGGGATGAGACATTGCTTCTCAGAAACCCAGATTGCTGCCTGTTGCCAGAGTTAGAAATAATATTTTGCCATTGTCCAGTTCTCGTTCTATATGAGACCTTGAAAGCAGCATTCCAAGGAACAAACCTTACAGTATGTTTTAATTGGGCTATTTAGGATGAGCCTCTCCATTAAAATCTGCCTTGAGTGTGTTATAAGAAAAGGCTATTGGCGATGATCAATATTATTATGCATCACATAATAGGACAACCACGGTAATGAGAATAATGCAAATCAAGGACCGTCAGGTGTGCACCGTTGGTCCTCTTAATCAGGTTGTTACAGTACAAAATGGCAATCAGCTCATCATCCATAAGAGGCCCTCTCATAAGGTCAACTCTGATTTATACTACCGTCACTTGCAGAAATAACCCGTCTTCACAAAGAGTGCTTCCCTTGCTTATGTGACGGTGCGTACCGTCATTATAATCTAAATAGGCCCCGCTTTTGACGGGCTGCAACCCCATCATATAAGCATTATTACATCAAACTATTATATCAAACTGGATCAGCTTCCAGTTTGGCTTCCACTGAATATAGTCTGTCTTATGACCACATGCACACTGCACTAACGACAGACTAAAACACTGAATAAGTCTAGATCTAGAGAACTCTCTGTGATAAAAGGTGTTATGTTTGGGTGTCCCTGCTGATTATCCGGTGGTGCAGATGGGAAAATTGGCGCTTTTTGAAACAAGGATGGATCCGTTTCAACTTGCTAGCATTTACATTAGCATGACATTTTCCTAAACAGGATGTTTATATGCAGCGCGTTTCCTGTGTTTTACACCATAGGAGGCAGCTGTGGGCTCGCGGTTCTAACGCCGGGCACTCTTTGTGTTAACTTACATTGCGTGTCAGTAGTGCTCTGTTATTTTCAGTGCACAGCAGAGGCATGCAATGATGCAAATAAGTATTAGATAGCAAAACAGTTTTCTTCCAACAACTTCTATGTAAGACAAGAAGACTAAGGTGCTAAAACACACACACATACTGTGTGTGTGTATATATATATATTATTTTTAAATGAGTTATTTTTGTGAGCAGCAAAGCGTGAATGAGCTCCAAGGCATTGGAAAAGCAAATAATGTGGAGGATCAAAGGAGGAGCAATGCGTGTTCTGTGAGTTGATACGATAACCTCGGCATAATAAGCATATCCTTAAAGAATAATGGAATAGATTTGGCACAGTGGTTCAACTGTGTCACTGGCTCAGAGTTTATTCTTTATTTCTTTACTTTGATTTCAAATCTTATACGTATTAGCTACTTTGTGGACCATGATAAAGATTACTTTGTATTACTCTGTATTTGCTAGCCTCCACAATTTGAAATTCATCAGCACACTTCACTTAGAGACACATACAAATATACACTTCTATTAAAGAAAGAAAACAGGAAATCGTGCATATAAAGAAAGCAACAAAGCAAGGGAGTACAGCGTGGGGAGGGGTGGAGCTCAGACTTAATTTACAGGGAACAGTTTTGAATAACAGATTCGGGTCTTAACAGCTGTTGGTAGGGCGTTCCACATTTTAGCGGCATAGGAGTGCAATCATGAATTTAATACGTTGTTTGGGCCGATGGTCGGTTTGTTGAACTCTCTCTGGTGTTGCAATCAACGAACACAAAGCACGGGGGAGGGACACAAAAACAATAATCATGCTAATATGTGGGAGACAAAATGACAACGAAGACAGTGCTTCTTTCAACCTGACCATTATATCGCCATGGGATTACTTCTTGTTTTCACATTGCAGCCCTGGAGAATTATGCAGTGGGAGAATAAAATACTAGAAGAGAAATTCAGCCGACGAGTCTGCTCAAATTCAGTGACATGCATAACTTTAGGTCAGATGTAGAGTTTCTGGCTAGATTTGCAGATCTATGCAATCAGTCTTCTCCATGTATGTCTATCAGGGTAGGATGAGGTTAGTGTCATGATCTTCGTTTATGGAGGCATATGGTGGCACCATATATGGGTTTGTGACATGAGGCGTGTCAAGAATATGGTTTAACATAGCTGACACTCAGGGCCTTCAAAAACAGGCCTGGATATAACCTTTTCCAATGAGGGGGAGGCAAGTTTTTATCATGTTTTATCGCATTTCTCAACCCAGACAAAGATGTGAGTTATCTAGTTTGCAGTAGATGACGCAGAGCAGGTGTTAAGTCAGCTGATCGCTGCCAGGCTCGTAGGGTGGGTTGGAGGTGAATATTAATGGGAACGACAACGGAGGTGGTGAGGAGGGAAGGAGCAGAGCTCTGCAGGTGTCTGATCCATAAAGAGCTATTCACTCAGGCTCCAGCCTGGCTTCCCCCAGCCCAGTCACACCATCACAGCCAAACTCAGTCGCTCTGATCACAGATTTACCCACAATCCATCACACCAATGCACCGGTGGAAACATTGAAATTACTTAGATTGATTCAGAGAAGTCTGAATTTGAACAGGGCCAGATCTAGGCATGGGCAATGCACCCCTAAATGCCCTGACCGCCCCACCAAACATGATGGCATGCAAACAACCCAACCCTTTTTTGTCTTTTGGAGGAAATGCTTATTTGTTTTAGTCACAGATAACTCTCTTCTATTCTTGATAGCTTTAGTCGACATACTGAAAAGGGTATTTTTTAGCACATCAGCGTTAGTTTTAGTCCTGACAAAGAAGGCGCTGCCATATCATTTTAGTCATAGTCAGTCTTGATGAAAACAACACTGGACTGAAACCGAACCCTGAACATTATTACTGTGTTGCCACAATACTGAACCAAGTGCACCAGTAGCCACCCCGAATTATACTTACTCTCGTCTCTGGTGATTCCCACTTAAATCATTCCCCAGGCACATCTTCAAATCGCTCCTCTATCCAATGCCAGGCAGACATAAGATGTCTTCAGGGTCCAAATTGGTTTCTAATCAGATTTTGGCAGCATTCATTCCCCACCCAGTTGCCGGGAGACCAAGGCGTATTGTTCTTACAAAGATTTGATCTGTACAGATGAAGCCATTTGTTGAAACTAGAAACGTTACTTTAATGAATGCTCGGTGCACTGGCAGCACTTCTGCTGTGCACTTCAGCTCGCTACTTTGATGATAACCCCTGCTCTCGTGGAACCTGGTGGTGGGTACATATTAGAATATTAAATGTGCTGACAAACTCATAATCACCTCTCGGTTTCCGCCACCTCTACCGTCTTCGTTTCATTTCCAAAGAGCAAGGTTCCGCATTAATATGCAGGGCTTTTATTGAATCCCTGTCTGTACGATACTCCCCAAAGCATAGCAGTGTCATTATTTATTCCTTTATTCTCTTTATTCCTTTATTTTGAGACCCCAGGAAGAGTAGTGGCTGCCATTGTGCAGTAAAACTAATGTGGATCTAATAAATAAATCAAATGAATTCCACTTGTCCACGCTGGTATTGAGAGGAAAATAGCTTGAAAACACGCACAGATCATCTTTTTAGACATTCTATTTCCTCTTCTTTAACCATGCTCATTTTCCGGCATGCGGTAGTGTTTCTTGGTGACATCAGTCAGACACGGTGACATCAGTCAAGCTCGACACAACACACCGCTGCGGTTCTTGGCAGCAGTTACCAGTCCTACGTTCATCTCACCTACAAAAGATGTGCACATCCATACGAACACCTGGACGATGGGTATATTGCTCGAGAGGCTGCAGTATTGATGGCCCTACGCTCCCTTCTCAGTCTCCGTGTTAGAATGTTGAGATTTTTTTGTGAGCCTGATGGCGTTTTATTGTATTTGTGAAACATGGCAATTATTTTTTTAATAAATGTATAATCAATATACGTATACTGTATATTGACAAGTCGGCATACATCTTATTGTGGCCTCGGTATTGTGATACATAGGCCTACAGTATCTATCGTGGGTGTGCAAGCAATATCCACCAATAACATGATCAAGATCAGTATATTGCATTATTATTCACATTCATAATACATCATGAAGTGCTTGTAAGATAACAACGTGTGTGTGTAATCGTGTATATCAACTTATAATGTGTATACCAGATTATAAATGCTGGTCATGACATCACTTCTCAGTACTCATAAATCATCATCATCATCTTGAACAACTTATACCAAGGTTTATGATGTATTCATCATAAACCTTGGTATAAGTTGTTGAAGAATACATCTAAAACACTTCTAGCAAGTGGTATGATGAATATAATGTTATAATGATGGAAGCCTGACCTCCATGACGTGTCTGCTCTGTGCTGCAGAATATTGCAGAGTGTTTGCCCACGATTACAAGGAATAGCGATGGGCGCAGCTACTGTCTGATATCATTTAATTGACAGCTATCAACGGCTATGGCATTTTTTGTGTTAATAGAAAGTGTTACCCAGACGGTCAGACTGTACATCCGACTGGCTGTCTGTTCTACTTTATATAACCTGGCTCCAGTATGGGTCACTGTGTCACATGCAGATTAGTGCTGGCTGCTAACCTGTGACCTGCCATGACCAGGTCTAGGGATAAGAGCTGCTTACTACTGTCCTGGCAGCTAATGTAAATACATGGACTTCCACATGTAGGACGTGAATACAACTGTACAACTCTTTCCTCTGTATGATATAAAATAAAATGGCTGCCATGTACGTATGCTCAACACACAAAGTTGAAGCACTAGTGCATCTTGAAGGAAAGCATGTATAATGAATTATACCACATTGATATCTCCAGGCTGACAGAAGTCTTACAGTTCATCTACATTGGAAGCAGTCCCCTGTAGAGTCTCTCCACTGTAGAAAATTACCTACACTAAAACAAAACTAGATTTACTCTCAAGCTAACAGACCTAAATGACCTATATAACCTTCATCTTATGCAATATATGTGTATTGCTCTTGGGGGATGGAGCACCTGCAACGTACATAGAGTATATTCACTATATTGACATCTATATGTCTCTATTATAGGTGTGACGATATAGTAACGTGAAATATCAATTTAAAAATATATATCATTATTTAAAAAGAACATAGCGTATTGTATCACTTGACTTTGTAACATATTGATTTGCAATGTAAAGTATCGGTATCGACTATCAAATCGCTATTCCAATAATAAGAACTTGCACATTGTATTTAATGTTTACATATTTATATCCATTATAATACATTTTTCCATGAAAAATACACTATCCACATGTTTCACACATTACAGTAAGCAATACATTTGCTTACTAAATCAATTTCAAATCATTGAATCATATCATATTGTATCACCATAATGCACCGATATAAGCGATATTGTCCATGTACAGTATCATATCGTCAAGCATGTATCATGATACGTATCGAATAGCTGTTAAAATGTATTGTTACTCCCCTAGTCTATATTATTTCAAGGGATATGAGTAAATAAAGCCTTTTGTTGGTTTGTTTTTATTTTCACAGGTGTTGTCCAGGCTTTATTTGATAAGCCAAAGGCAATCCAAAGAGATTAAAAGCTAAGAAAGTAACAATCAAGTTATAGGCTATTAGTTTGGGGGCAATATTCATTTAGTTCAGTGACATAATGGCAATGTAATCACTTTAACATTAGGTCATTATATTGATTCTGTTCCATGCTATTGCCTCGATAATGGTAAATTAAGAAGCCTACTCAACTATGATTAGGTTTCTGTGAGAAAGTTGATACACAATACAGCAGCCATCCTCATCTATACATCATGGCATCGCTCTTGTTTGACAGCAGCAGTGGTGCTTCAGAGTGTGAAATGAGGTTTGGCTCATAATTAGATGGTTCAAGGAGAAAGAAGGCACACCAACAGTAACTGTAATGTGTTTGTTTTTTGATAGAGAAAGGTCAGAGTGAGCTTAGGGATGTTTTCCTCTTACTTGCCCCACCTGGTTGTAGCCCAGTACTGTGTAGGAGTGTGAGATGACCTTTGTGGGAAACACCTGTTCCTATTGAACTTCACTGCTGAGTGTCAGCCCATTCCTGTGGCGAACAGCGTGATTCGATGATCCACTGAAAAGGACATGTTCATGATGAGGAAAAAAAAACACTAAGGTCAAAATCCTGGCACACTGGTGGTCCCCGGACCACTAGCTGAAAACCACTGTGTTAAACAATTGTGCTCTCCTGAACAACATTGTCCAATGTATATACTGTATGTGTAAGGCAAAGTGTAAATGACATACAGTAGCGACCAATTTGTTGCCTTACTCATAGGGTATTTGTGTTGCCCCTTCCTCCCATCGAGAGTGCTGTGTTTCAATACAGATTGTCTATTTTCACCACTTGTGAGGACGCCCACAAGGCCGCTTGTTATGTGGCAGAGCCACAGAGAAAATTGTTATTTGGAGAGTTGTCTTGGCACTTTCTGGTCCCTTGGAATGACGCCCCACTCGCAATCAGTGTTGTGCAATATTACTTTGGAGAGTAATATCATCTTGTGTTTGCCATATTTTGCATCAGGTGTTTTAGTAGTATCCGGGTGAAGGTCAAAATCACAGATAGATTGATTGATGGACAGAAAGTGACCCATATCAATGGGTCACTGTTGTATTACACAGGACAAACAGAGCAAGATGCATCAGGAACCAGCCTGAAATAGATTTATGAGATAGATGGTCTTTTTGGTTTAGTAAACAATAAATGTATAACTGGCTGAGCCATTAATTCTAAAATTGCCATTTATTCCCTCGGCGTGTGGATGTTATTTCCAAAATGATGAATTGTTTCTAAAAGGCATTATTAATTAGCATACACAGTCACAATTGGATTAACGGATTAGAATACCGTGTTTTAAATAAAAAATGCATTTCAGAAAAACTATTGAGTATGTAAGTTTTAAGAAGCACTTCAGCACTTGCACAGTGATGGAACATTAGTACCAATCAATATTGTTATCAGTGCATAATCTTCACTCATCCTTAGAACAATTCACTGACAGTGCTCAAACCAGCACCCGTTCTTTTTGATAAATGGACGGTGTCCGGTGCGATAAGCGTTACTTTAACTCCCGCACATATATCCTGCGCGGTCCAACGCGGTGTTTAGCACTGTGGCAAGCCAAGTGACAGCTGATTTATGTGGGGTCATGCGAGATGGCCTCATGAAGAAGCCTGTCAAATAAAAGCAGGAAAATGTTTCTTTTTTTTCTCCCTTTACTTAAGCGCTTGGCAGCAAATATAAAGGGACACTGTCAGAACGCGAATGTGGCCCGAGGAGATGCCAGCGTATTCATCAATGCTCAGCTTTATGCACAGGCAGAGTTTTTTGATGTGTCTTTGGGTGGTGGTGGGGGAATAGGGGGGTTGTTGGGCTGCAAAGGTCCGCTGTGGAGAGAGTGAAAGCGAGAGGCTTTGACCAGCTGTGCCTGAATAATGGCCGACGCGAGTTGTCTTCCTGCCTGCCCTCCTGCGAGAATACTCCATCCGTGGTTTTGTGGAGGAAGAGTACCGAAGCGTGGCACATTATGTCGTCTGGAGACGGGTCTGTCGATTGTCACCAGTGATTCAGTTTAACAGCTTAATGGAGAAGCTCTCTCATTTTTTTGTTGGGGGGGTGGCGGGGGTTGCTTATTATTCAATTACAGACATGTCTACCTCTTCTGACACTGTACCTCCCCCACTACCTATTGTGTATATGACGTGTAGTCTTTGTAATGTTGACAAGCTCGAGCGACGAGGAGGCTCCGTCGTGTACTATGTGGTATCCGGGGCAACCCCTGTTGGAAATCAGGGTCTGTATGTGTGGCTGTCCAAGTGTTAGTGTTGTTGATGAGATCAACTGTGGCTGCTGCAGAGCTATGCAGCACAGAGGGCAGTGCTGCAGTGTCGAGAAGAATGCTTCAGCCATGAAATCAGATATGCTGCACCAGCAGCAGCACACACAACACACAGTCATACAGGCATGGGGATGCACATGAGGCATATATTATGGATGCATACCGGTATACATATTTAGGCACAACACACATCAGGGGAAATCACTTAAATGGGGGCTGAGGATATATCTATAAACACACACTATTGTAAATTCCGCAAAATATATACATATAGCTCACATACTGAATGAGTCAAGGCGCTTGGAATCAAATAATGACTCTAAAATGAATGGTTGATGATTCTACCACATACAGGAAGAACCTGGGTAAGCTTTTCTTTGCCCTACTTTGACAGCCGTATAAAAATAATTTGTCCAATTTGCCTGTCCTCTACGGTGTCCTAGTATGTTGTGCTCTATCTTGTTTCCACTGCACACTACTCCTCTCCTTTTCTTGGTATATTTCCCTGATGCAAATTAAATAAGATACAGTCAGGCGCCATCCAGACCCCCTAGATGCGCGCCTTCATTTCGGCCGCCTTTAGCTGTCAGCATACAAACTAAAAAGTGAGAGTACCGTATTACCGAACATGGTTTCCGTGCGTGCATTGAATTCTGACTGCTGCATCTTCCTCGGCCTGCTCTTCGGTGTCTACCCGTGCACTCGCATTTTTCTCTAATTTACATGCTCCGAAATGTAAGGACAGGGCTGGCCTCTCTCACTCACTCTCTACAGGCAGGTGTTTATAAAAATCCCATCCATGCCAGTAGCACTGAAAGCATTGGATCAGATTGTTTCAGCTTTCAGCAGAGATTGGTGTAACTAGTAATATAAAATAATATTACAGTAACATGATCACTTTTCTCTGTAAAAGTAATATAACAATATTACAGTAATAATATTAGTTACTTCTACTAATATTACTAGTTACTTTAGTCATGCTCTGCTTACAACAGTATTGCGTTGGTGAAGGGAGTGCAATGAACAGGCTGCCTGCAACCTATTATTTTTGCAGTCAGACGTACAAAGCCATCTAGTGTCAAAGTTGTTACATCGACGGGTCAGAAACTGAGTGCTAGAGAGCTGTTTGTGCAGCATGTTGTCCCTATTTATGGTCCCGATTCTATGTAGAAGAGCCACCGCTGGACTGGTAGACTGGATTGCTGCTGCTGTGCAGACATGTCAACCCTTTACGGCAGACAAGCTTTACGTTACTGCTGCATGTCGTGTCCTACTAGATCTATGGGTGAAGCACCCACACAAACTCTTATTCCAAACAGTTGAATTCAGTTCTAAAAGAAGCTGACACATTATGTAGTTGTACTTCTCCTTTTTCACAAATGGGAGTGTAAAAGTAATATAAAAAAGTAATATGATATATGTTATACACATTACTTTTGAGCCCAAGTAATAAGCAATGTAATGTAATTACTTTCCTAAAAGGGGTAAGTAATGTATTACCCTCCTAACACTGGCTTTCAGCAATAACACTTGCAGGCAAAATTCAGGTTGAGAGGAGGAGACGTTCCAGCACAGCTGCCTCAGAACACATTTCGAACTTACCAGTGATGAATGAAATGAAGCAAATCCATCATGTATATTAAAGATCCACCCACCCCCACCCCAACATTCCCCCTGCCGTCGAGATGGAGACAGAGATTGAGTCTCTCCGTTGTGAAAAGACTCAGGTGTTTGCTACCATTTCATAACTGCAAACTACAAACATAACAGTTTGTAGTGGAAGTCTGGCGAGATGAGCGCAGGGACGGTGGTGGGTTCAATAGGTAGGGATGATGGGTGTTCTCATCACTCAGTCAGTAGCTTGGAGCCAGTCATGAAAGGCCCAGCAGGAGGGGTAGAGGAATGGACTGGGTGGTGAGGGAGGGTACTGTATGTGCTGGATGGAGAGAGTGGAGCACAAAACTGAAAGAGAATGTTTTTTTCCCCACACACCAGTAGATTTTTTAGTTCATTTTAGTTAAAGCAGGGGTTTTTGACAGGTGGCCCGGGGACCACCAGTGGTCCGTGAGAGGATTCCAGGTGGTCCCCAGGTTAAATGATGAAAAGTTGCACCAGATGTAACTCTTTGAGAGCATAAACATGAAACCAAATGGACCCTTGCAGGGTACATTTGGTTTCACTCTCAAAAGTTAAAATAGTGGTCCTTTAACTCCTTTTGAAAGCCTCAGTACATGGAGAATATGGAAGTGGCTTAAAGCAGTGGAATAAAGCCATTGTCAAGTCAAGAATTACAGCATATTGGATCAATAAATGGTGTTTTATTGCAAGCTGTGATCTGGGGATTGTTGAAATATTTGAAATCTATAAAATACCTATTGGATAGTGCCAATTTAGTGTTTACTAATAATAACAAATCTAGCGTATCGCTGACTGTACTCCCCCCATAATGTTTCATTACTGAGTGACTCCAAACAGATGGTGGCACCATGAATGGACTGTGACACATACATCAGAGAGAGAGAGAGAGAGAGAGAGAGAGAGAGAGAGAGAGAGAGAGAGAGAGAGAGAGACGGATGTGGTTAGAGACAGGGGGATGGCAGTACTAGTAGGAACAGGGGAGATGGATTGATTGAAATGGAGAGGAGACAGCTGGAGATGGCCACTGTTGGACACTAGTGAATGAGGTAGACTGGATTGCACAGTCGGTGGGAAAGAGTCCGACATAGAGGGAGAGATGGAGAGACAATGATGGATAAAACCGTGGACAGGGAGAGACACCAGACTCATGAAAGGTGGACCTTGGTGTAAACAAGTCTCATTGTCTCAGTGATTTATCATGGTGTCCTCCATAAATATAACAGCTTTGGTATTGACTTTCAAACAATCAATAGTAGCAGTGTCCAAGTGGCGTCTTGTTTTGAATTAGTAAAAGAATGAATCAATTAATGTTTTGTTGCACTTAATAATAACTTCTGCAAAGAAGTTTAGGTTTAGAAGACTTTAGGTTTGGATTCAGTAAAGTTTCTACAAAAATGTCCTCATTTGTCATTTTACCTTATGGGCAAAACCTTAACTGACATCTTCACTCATTACCTTTGCCATCTCATGGGCAAAAATCTTAAATGAAATCTTCAACCTAAAAACGTTGCCATTTAATTAAATGAAGGTGAGAAATCAACGTTTAAAACCCTGCAATTCCATGGCACCACTGCAATAATTGCACATATGCTGGGATATCGCAAACATATACTTCTTCCCCCTTTAGCTATTAAAATCCCCAGATGTTCTCGCTGGAGCTGTTTAATATGCGGAAAGGATCTGCATATAATTAAAGTTCATGACAAGTGATGTGACCCCAATTACCTCATGTTGGTTGCAATGGCAGGGCAGACAGTCAGATTGCTCCACCGTGTGTTTTGGACTCAGCTGATGTCAGGTCTTTTAGAACTTTGCAGATTTCCCAACAGAACATTGATGACCCGAGTTAGGAGTAATTAAAAAGAAAAGTTTAAGCATTGTGTGCTCATTGGTAGTAGTGTAGTGTAGTGTAGTGGGTGGACACGAATGGACATCACTTGCTATTTTTGAAAATTCTTGTAAGTGTGAGAACTACGGCATTGATTTAGAAGTTGAACCGTCATCAGATCTTTGTGGGTTAATCACTTGATATAGCTTCCCTATTCCCGGTGGAACATACGAACATGGCCTTGATCTCAATTACACCCAGAAAACCTGAACTTTGAAAATTCAGTTGTCTGGAGTTTTCAGTGGGATTTGGGTGGCTTTTGAGCTGTAATGAAAACAGGTAAAACAGTGGAAACAGTGACATAACATTCAGCAGGAAAATCAGAACACAATCACAATCCCATTACGTGGTTAAATGTCTGAGACATACACATTTACGTGAATCCAAATAATTCTATTTATAACAGTTTCACTAGATAGTGAGTAGCATGGTGAGGATCCAAAGGTCATAGGTTTGATGCCCAGTTTATTGTACAAAATGTTAATGTAATGAAACTGTACCCATGTCTAAACGGAATAAGAAATTGCCTGTTTCACTTTCGCCCTGGACAACTGGAATGCAACTTGACCACCATTTACCGTACATACTGTAGGACTATGCCTGTATTGTGAAAGGGAAAGTTTGCAGTCTGATGTATAAATTATGGATCTTTTGCTTAAGATTGTAACCTTGTATATAGCATGAAAAGCCTGTGATGCAGATTGCATCGATCTCGACATAGTTAGTTTAGTAAGTAATTCTCTCTGCCTTTTCTCCAAGCATCTCTATTTTTGCAAGAGGTTATTGTTGGGGCAATTGCACTGAACACAAACTCAACCTGGTATCCAAATTATTATTCACTTATTTATTTTTTTCTTTTTGCCTGTGGGTAATTCTTGCAACTATAGGAATGGTCAGACCTCAAAGAATGTCCTGTCCTCAAGTAACACCGACATTCTAATGTGTTGTTTCCTTTTGCTGTGTCTGCACCGAGCTGCTTGAAAATGGAGTAAAAGCAATTTTCTGCTTGCACCAAAGGGATTGAGAAATGCATATATCTCGGTGGCCCACCTTAAAACTGACATCTTACGGGAAATAAGTGCCAATCTCCCTGCATACTTCTTCATTTTTAGGCCTCCTATTGGATTGGAAATCTTTATCCAGCTGTTAGCGATGTGATATGGACATTTTTTTTAAGCAGTTTCCTTTTTATCCGGAGTCAAAGCAATGCCCCAAGAGATTCTGGTTGGTTGTGGCAATCGCTGAAAAGTCATAGAGAGGGCGGCTGAATTGCACAAGAGATGGCCTGTGCTGTGCTTCTACCGAGAGATGTAATTCTATGTGTGAGAGAGATTGACAGGTCTTTGGCAATCTTGGAGACAGCCGACTCCATATCTGTGGTGGTGAAAAGAAAGAAGAAGAAAAAGAAAGAAGAAGACAAAGCTCAATTTTGTTTTGTGGAACACCGCCACTAGATATACTATATCTTAATCTTCTCTTATGGGTCTTGGAATATAGGCTTCTGCCATCTACCTCCAACTGAACGAGCTGCAGAGGACAGGGAGATGTGGAGACTAGAAATTAAACAAACCTCCAGGGTTGGATCTAGAGGGCGGCAGGGGTGGGCAGAGCCCACCCAAATGTCAATCCTGCCCACCCAATGAAAGGTAATATCAGTGGTTTTCATCAGTGGTCTGGGACCACCAGTAGTTGAGAGAGGTCCAGGTGGTCCCCAGCTAAATGGTGTAAAAGTTGGTTAACCAGATGTAACTCATTGAGAGCGTAAAAATTTTACACTCTCACGAGTTAAAATATTCATCATCTGAATTAGCCCAAGTCTGTGGGGCTAAAATGTCCTCAAAAGATTGAAAACGACTGCTTCATAGTCTTGGGCAATATACCGGTATTACCGTTTACCGCGATATTGGAAATCAATAACGAGTAATATCGTTGGTTTTATAAAAAATATTGAATACCGAATATCGTCAAATACGACATTATAGTGTATTAAAATATGAGCGATGCTGTTAGCTTGTTACAGTACTTAGGTTAGGTTTGTAACCCCCAGTTTTATACCGACACACTGATCGTTACTCCTCCTATAGGCTCTGTCTCCGTGTCTACCACTCTGCTGCTAGGTTTCTTTCTTAAAGCGCTGTTTTAAACAAAGCATTTCCATCACTTATTTGTGCATGGGGAAGCATCTCCATTATTTGCTGCCAGCCTATACACACTGTCATGTGTTTTTAGAGGGTCCATCATAACTGAATAGATTATCAGTAGTGTCCAGTGTGGCCTTGAGGAAGGATTCGTGCCTCAGAGGTTCAGAGAAAAGGGTAACATTATGGCCTTGCAGTATAAAAACACTGAACTTGACCCTGGTCTGCTACATCATCATAACATATAGCACATTCATTTATAGGTACAAATGACACTCTTACACAAATGGACAATAACGATGCACGTTTCACCAACAAAAGCATGTGTAGTTAGTTGTCTGTTGGTTTTCATCATTTATGTTGAGGTGTAAAAATGGCAGTATTATTGCTTGTTTGTTCCAGTCCATCCAGATAAAGAATATGAATAATATAATTACGCTTACTTGTGCGGGCTCTCAATGATGCTTACCATATGACCTGCTAGTGTATAATATACACATGCACACAATATACAATATTGTGAGAAAATATATATTAAAGTTTGCTACGCCACCACAAGTAAAATATTTGCTTGTGTGCAACGGAAAAAAACATTCTAGAAAAAAGAACAAAACAGTTAATTTGCTCGTAATAACAGTGGAGCACCTTTGTCAAGGTGGCTAATCATTAAAGGTTGTTAAACTAAGCTGCAGACCCCGTAGATAACCTCTAAAAAGAACCATGCAGTTTCTTTGTACCGCAGCGGTGTTATAGTGTGTGTGTATATGCGTGTAGTGTGAAAAAAATACATATTTAATAAAACTTTAAGCTCTAGATGTACTGGCAGATACAGTATGTAGGGCAACGTTGGCTGGTCTCCAGGGGGAACGGGGGATGCCTGCCAGATCATATTAGCCCTGTGTAATTAAGGTCTGGAACGGAAGGCTGACGCACAGCCATGGCAAATGAACACGGATGCGGATGCCTTGTGCCTAATCTTGTCTAGTAAGCGAAATACAGACACCTGCTGCAGGGAAAGCTAGGCTTTACCTGTTTATTTACATACCTGTTTTTTTTTCTCTCTCTTCTTACTGTCATTTCCTCTCTCCGTTCCTGCTAGAATGGTCTCAGGGTTCCCTGTAGCTGACACACAACTCAGTAGTCTAGCAAACTAGCAAACTCACAAATGCACGCAAGCATTACCAACATGCACACCACAGATCTCAACGGGCCTGAAAATGAAGGCCCGGCCCTACCCGGCCCTAACAGTTCAGGCCCTAGGCCCTACCCGGCCCTACTAAATGGAATAGATTTTAGGCCCTACCCGGCCCTAAACTGTCGGGGTTGGGCAAAATTTGAGAATTCGCCACAGATTAAAATTGAAATGGAAATCAGCACCATCTTCATAATAGGTAAATACAGAAAATAACTATTATTCTTACTATATTAAAATAATCCAATATATATTATTTTTTCATGGGGCCCGAGGCCCTACCCGGCCCTATTGATTAGGATAGATTTTCGGCCCTACCCGGCCCTAAATGTCGGGTCGGGCCTGTTCGGGTTCGGGCAGAGTTTGAGAACTCTAATACACACCACATTACACTACACTAGTGTGGATTTGATTTTGTGACTATTTGTGATCTCTCCACACACAAACACCAAGACACCATGACCACCATTACTAATATTCAAAATCCAAAACTGATCAGGACAGTGATATAGTAGAATGGCGCTTGGTGGCTTTAAATTGTTTTTAAATGTACAGCCTTGGCTGTCTAGCAATAAAGGCTTTTTTATCATTTGGAAGACATGAATCACCAGAGAAAATGGAGTTTTAGGTTGTAGTGGGTTTGTATAGAAGGAGCCCGGGCAGCTAAAATGAAAAAAAAAAAACATTTTTTTAAACTATTCATAAGTATTCATAAGCATTCATATATACAGTATCTTCTTCAAGGCTATGTGGCACAACAGGGGACCCAAATCAACACATAATAAATTGTCAACTGCTTGGAAGCGTTCTGGTGGAATGGTCTTGGCTGCGCTGCGAACGAACAGAATTTCCACGATTGTTTGCAATTTTACCAGTGTCTCTTGGCTTACCCTTGCTGTGGTCTTTGCACTGCAAACAGTTTAAATCAATTATGATATGAAAGGTACAATTTTATGTATCATATTACGGCCAAATTATTTCTCCTCTCTAGCTCAGTCCTTTTCTCTGCCATACATCTGTGACCCACTATACTCCTTTTGATTGTAGATGATGGACAACTCCTTTCATACATGGTGGATTTTTAATTTCTTTCTTCATGAGTGTAAGTGTCACAGGATCTGGATCTTGTTGAAAATCTTTTGATTCAGATTCCTCTAATTTTTGTGAAGAGATTACATTAAAAAGACAATCTTATGTTCCAAAATATAGGATTATGAAAAGACTGAAGACTTTCCCGATGTTACTTCCAATTGAATCCTATAGGATTCTGAATATTGGTAATAAATGAGCTCACCTCATTCAAACAGTAATATAAACCAAGGGTTCTAAAACCTTGTCATTTCAAGGGTCCTTGAAATGAACCCTATGCAGACCACTATACGATAGTTTTCCAAATCGTTAACATTTCTTTCAAGATATTATTATTTTTAAATGGCTGATCTAGAGAAGCCCACAATGCATTGTGATGGCGCATTATGTTGCAGATTGGCTATTAGCCTCTATGGCTGTTTGTCCTGAACCAATCAATGTTAGTCAAGTTAACCAAAAACAAGCAATTCAACAGGGAATGAAGGGACAGATGCATCCGTCTGGCGTCTGTATGCCTATGTGTTTATTCTGGGCAAGTGCTTGTGGGTGTATAAAGAATAGGTAGGCCTAACTATATACATTTTGGACAACCCATGCTAACTTTTGTGCACTGATACTCAGCGCACTAGCGTCATTTATAATGGGTGCGTGGGTGCGTGGCACCCATGGGCCCCATCGCCACTCTAGGGGGGCCCCGAGGCCCAAACAGACTTTTTTCCTTCTCCTTTTATTAAAATATATCTTGTCGCGTGGGGCCCACGCGAGCAGCATACGGGAGATGAGCTAATCTCACTTTACTTTCATCTAAAAAAACAGCAACCTTATTACAGTCAGACATACAAAGATGGCTAGTGTCAAAGCTGCGACATTGAGGCGTCAGAAACTAAGCGCTCGAGAGCTGTTTGTGCAGCATGTTGGTCCCTATTTATTGTCCCGATCCTCAATAGAAGTCCATGTAGAATGGCCGCCCTGGAACTGGCCGGCCACTTAAAGAGAACGGAGTTGTCGCTGCTGCTCGACTCTGTGCTTACCTTTTGAAAGTCCGCCAGATTTTTTTGAGATTCCAATCTAAAAACTCTCAGGCCATTCTCACCCGATTTCAATAATTCCAAGTGTGGTCCAAGTATATCCAAGTATATTTTCAGTTGCTATATAGGTCATGCGTTTATAGTATGCATTTATCACACAAAAGGAGAGGGGAAATTTTCGCATTTCTCCATGCACTGTCTCTGTGCCCCGTGCCGTGCATATCAGGGATTCCCCGTTCTTATAATATGGAATACGACACAGCTGTGTATATGGAGCTAATTACATGATCTCAGTCTGTTTGCACAGTATAATCTATTTTACTCTAGGCCTATATATAATCAATTATATTTATAAAATATAATCTTAATATAATCAAGAGCTATTTATAAGTCCTCAATATAAAATCACAAAGAGCTTAATATGCTTATCTTATGTGTTTATCATATATTTTAATTTAGCTTTAAAACATAGGTTACAGGAACTGTAACCAAATAACAATCCTACTGACTCTACTGATTAAAAAACAGCCACTGAAACCCTATAATCTATGGTAGGATATGTTAATCACTTATCATGTGTGGCATAGCCCTAAATGTATTAATATTTTAGTTTTTTCTAGGGTGGGATGTCTGTATTCATCTATCAAAATACATTTATCTAAATACATCCATTCATCTTCACCTGCTTATCCATAGCATGGTTGGCTGATTGGTAGACTCTTGTTATCATTTTCTGGCTATTAGTATTCAACCTTATAATGTAATGTTGCTTGTTGATTTTTATTAGTCAAGGTGGGATAGGACGAGAATATAGGCCGTAAAAGAGAGCCTTCCCAAACGATCCAAATTATCTGACAAACACCTCTGCACGCGCATGTGTGAGCGCACGCTGAGAGGGCCCTTTTGATATCGGCACCCATGGCTGATGATCGCCGATGTCGCCACTGACTCAGCGTCAATTAAATGTTGGTGCTAACCTTCAGTGGAATAGATAAAGAAAGGGTTAAATTTTAGACCCTGAGATGGATTTAATGGATTCTGAGAATGTACAAATGTGGTCAAATGGACCCTAACAGGTCTACAGCCTCCGCTGTCCAGTGCGGTGGTGCTTTCTATTTTCTCCTAGAAGTTCCTCCCCACATGGCGCCACCAACTACAGTATAACAGCCCTATATTCACCAGAACCATCACAGCCTTCATTACTCTGAGTGCAAAAATACATTAGTGCTTATTAGAGGCCACTAAGCTCACTTCCATCTGCTCCTAGCCAAGGGATTAATTAAATGACTCCGCCTGGCCTATTACCTGCTTCTATACCCTTTGCTGTCAAGTGGTGTGAATACTAAAATGTCATGCCACAGTAAGATTGTTTCTCAGAAGATCAGCCGATTTATTTTTTTGTTATATGTTGTAGTTCAGGTTTCAATTATGAGCGCCATCAATGTCATTAATGTCTGTTTTAACGCCCAAATCTAGCTTGCATAAAACCAATGCCAGGACAACACGCGGTGGCTATTATTTTGCTGAAGAAAGTCCAAGATGAGTCAATGCGTGGATCTATTTATTCATGAGAAAGACCCTGGAAGTCAATAACAATCAAGTAATTTATTTGAGTCCTTTGCCAGTATTTCACTCTGTGCTTCCCGCCTTCATCTGGATCAGGCTGGTAGTACAGTATAGTAATAGAATCAGTCATTATCGTGTTCTGCCAAGGCTGATGTCATACTGTAGGTATTTGACAAAGGCTGACAGAATCACACACACACACACACACACACACACACACACACACACACACACACACACACACACACACACACACACACACACACACACACACACACACACACACACACACACACACACACACACACACTCACTCAATTTTTATGCTATTTTCATTAAACAAAAAAAATACTGTCTTATATTCAGGCCAATAGGGTATACAGTATATACTGTATATCCTTGTAGTGGAAATGGCATGGTTGATTTATTTATCCTTAGTAGCGCTGGTGCAAGGACAACTTCACCAACTTGAACTGACTGTGTATCTTTGTTTGTGCTCCTTGGAGGATGAACCCTTCAGATTTTGGGAACGCGTAATATTTATAAAAGGAAAGGTCGCATTCTTTCTTTTAAAATAATTGTTAACAGTTTTTCTAGGACAAAATATCTGGCTGTCAAAGCGCGGTGGAATACAAACTCCACAGCCTATTCTCTAATTATTGTACATTATTTTATTTTTCAGACAGAAGCTTTTAATCCTTTTCAGTCCTACTAAAGTGAGCATGCATGACCTTGTAAAAACAGTGTGACAGTAAGAGAGTATGGGCTCTGGCAGGATTCAATCTTAGTCCGCCCTCAAGGTTGATATGATTGTTTGTGGGGCGATGGGGGTCATACGCTTACACACAATACCATTTCCTGGTCCCTTTAAAAAAATCACTTTTTAAGGCTCTAGTGAGGTGATAAGGGAACCTGAAGGTCATCCAATTAGTTATGTATCATAGGCCATTTCCTCTCTGAGTCAGAGTTCTTGCCCCCTTTGATGGGATGGTACTGCTCTCTGTGATTGAGGTCATTTTGGTCCCGATAAAGCTGCTGAATTATGTCTCGTATCCATTCAGTGTTTTTACCCCACGGATGTGAGTGGGAAGTGGGAACCGAAGACAAATGGTTAGACCACGGTCACACACAAAAGCAATAGCTTTATTCTAAGCATGGAATGTTACGAATTGTGAGGGAAATGACTGTCACAGGGCAACCCGTGCCCTATATACAAATGCACATGGAAATGGTACATGGAAGGACAATTGTTTTAAATGTGTGCGGGAATCTAGATGTTGATAGTGTTTATAGCCCTTCACTAAGTTCCTAAGTTCAACCAGGGAAACTCCACCCCCTGTCACCCTCATACATTGAAGGGAACACAAGGCCAGTCTGCTGCCTCCCCACGTTGGTGGACGGTAGTAGTGCCCAGGATCACATTAGGAATTGACATTGGGTGTAAAAAAAAAAAAAGTCGTTTTATGGAGAAATCTTGGACTATAAGGCATATCAAAATATTATGTTATGACTAAGAAGACATACTGCATCCTGTACGCTGATCTAATATGTCCCCTACATGGCTCTTTAGTTCCACATTGGAAAAACACTGGTGGCAACTAACTACTATTATAAAAAAAAATGTCCAATTAAAAGTTAATATAAATGAATAATTTGTATAATTATTTGTATTTAATCATTATTGAAAATCCCCATATATTTTGTATACAATTGTCTACATTACATAATTGTGCATGTGTCAGTACAGCATGTGTGTCAGTAAGAACTGCTGTACAAGAGTTCCAAATGAATCAGTGTAGTGGAAAAGGAACTCATAGCATATTATATATAGACAGGGAAATTATGCTCAAACCCAGATCTCTCTCGCACGCACGCACGCACACAATGTACACATACTGTACATACATTGTCAGCGGCAGCACATATGGTGACTGAACATTTTTGGTCGATAATCTTGTCAATGATTGTTGTAACTCATTTGAGGCGTAACACAAGCTCTACATACTGGACATCTGTTGTTTCAGGCTGAGTAACGGGGAAACCAATCATGCCTGCTGGCCACGGGGCACTCCGTTGTTTACTGCAAGGGTATCAATATGCTCTGAATGAGCAAGCTGTGAAATATTCAGAGCATAGTTTAACTTGATTAAGAATAGACTCACCACAGTAGCTTGACAAAGACATGGGCTACAAGAAAGATAAGTGCCATTAAGTGCCAAAAGACGCATGCAGTAAATGAACATGTCTTTCCAGTTTGCTATTTGCATCCCTTATGAATTGCCTGGGTCCGTTCGGTTTGCTTTTTTTTGCTTTTTTTCACCAAATCCATCTATAGGCCGACACAAGGGCATTACAGAAGAGGTGATGCCCATTATCGCGGTGATTCCACTGTGCTGGTTACCTGATGACTGGGCGATAATCGCTCAGCGTGAATAAAAACCTCACAGAATAGAGTTCTAAAAACAGACACAGGCATATGCACGAAACGAGCATGCGCTCGTTTCGTGCTCTGCTATGTGATATCATGTCATGGACAACACGAACAACACAGGGCTCCTGAGGTAACGCGCCCCCGCGTCACACGCTTGCTTTATCACGTGGCGTCTTCTCAGCACAAAACGCCGGCCCTGTTTTAAAATGAACTAGAGGCACGATTTATTACCCCCCGTGTGAAAAGCCCTTGACAGACATTCAGCCCTTAAAACAGCACAGTACAGTACAACCGCAGGCTTGCTTTAGCACTTTCGCTGGTGCTTATTTTAACTGCAGAGCATCTCCCCAAAAACAATGCGATCGCTTTGTGTGTGCGATGCAATACAAACTACAAACTGTCATGGCCGTCCGTAATGCTGTAGATGTGGCATTCACCCAAGCCTATAAAAGAAAAACGGATTAAAAACGCGGATCAAACAATTAAAACACAACTTGTCGAAGTCGTTCTTGGGAGGGAAGATGTTAATGGGCACCTTGTTGTTAGTTGTTATTCATTTTCCAAACGGAGCCTTCCCAGTCAGTCAGAGATTCTGAATCAGCGCCACTCTCAGTTCCAGGTCGTCTAGCTCACTGTAATTTTCACTGTACAATCTACGTTGTATAAATAACAACAATATAATAGAACATTATCACAATACATGTTTTTAGAAATCTATGTCCTGCGTTTCCGATACAGTGAAGCGTAACAGGAGACACGGCCGTCTAGACAGATTGGTTATCTATTTACCTAATCAATACTAAACTGAAGTAGAGGGGCTGTGCCAGAATTGCTGGTTATTGAGCGTCGCAGTCCCACGCCTGCCCCAACGCCTGGGCCAGGAAATGAATTCTCTGTTCATTTCCCACACAGATTTTTCAAAAAGGATTGATATAAATATGTTTACTCTGCGTACAACGCCAACTCAGCCTCTTTGTACCGTTTTTCCTCTTTGTAATTATTTGTTTCGTCCAAAATATTGTGTTTGCTGTTGTGATTTGTCACTCACAACCCGAGTTGGCTTTGTACAATGCTTAAAAAGCTCTTTAAATTAGTGATGCACCGAATATTTGGCTGCAGAAAATATTCAGCAGAATATGCATTGTCGGCCTTTTCGGGTTTCTGGCAAAAATGACCAAATAGTGTATGCAATTAACGCATTGTAAAGTGCTGAATAATGTTTTATGGATAGTGATTATCATTTAAGTTAGGTTTCGCCATAATCAGGTTGCTTTTAGGTGTAATATTTATCATATTTAGCTATTCGGTTTTGAGCCCATGCACTGTTTCCTATATTTGGTATTCGTTTTGGGCAATAATTTCCATTTTGGTACATCCCTTCTTTAAAGGTAGGGGAAGTGATTTCACTTTTGTCAGATATCACCCAAAAAATATTTTTTTTTCTGTTAAAATGCTCTATTATAAGGTGTGGAAACCACATATGGAGTTCCCCCCTCCCCCACGTTAGCAGAGGAGCTAATAAAAGTTCCCCAGGTCACCACAATTCTCCTCCAATCAGGAGAGAGCAGCAGGTTCACATAGTGTAGCTACTTTTGGGGGCCCCTAGTGCACCAGGCTGGTACTACACCATGAATTTCAAATCACTTCCCCTACCTTTAAAGGTAGGGGAAGTGATTTGAAATTCATGGAGCATTTTAACAGAAAAAAAATATTTTTTGGGTGATATCTGACAAAAGTGAAATCACTTCCCCTACCTTTAAATAAATAGTTTTTGAAATGTCTAAGGGAAAAATGCATGCCAGGCGTCATCATGAATAGAGGCAGGATTGTGGTGGACTATAGTTTATGGTCATAAGCTGAATTAAAATGGCTGACATGTCTATGTGTGTTACATCTGAGCCAGTAAGAATGCCCCCTGCCCCCCACACCTACTTTAGCTATCTCAGTCAACACCTTCACTTTATGACCTTTAAGCTAGCCAATCCCCAGGTTTGATCCTCGGAGCCCCCCTGCCCTCTGTCTTTAGCAAGCCGCCAGCCGTCCATGCTTCCTGTCTGGAAACTTGGAGTTCAGGCTCATGCTATTTTCTGCCATTGTCCATGACATGATACCACATAGCAGAGTTGATATGTGGTTCAAATGGGGGGGTTGGTGGAGTGGTTGGAGCAGTGGTTTTCAACCTTTTTGACACCAGGGCCCACTATTTATTCAGAATTTGAGCCACGGATGACCATTTGGTGACATTTTAGCCCCACAGACCCCCAGAAATAAAGATTTATTTTGCTTTTGTCCACGATACCAGGCAAAAAATGACCATTAATCTTGTATGTACTTCCTACATTCTCTAGTTGTGTAGACTTGGGCTACTTCAGATGATTTAGTGTAAAGTGGAACCAAATTTGGTTTATTTTTTATGGCCTCAAAAAGTTACACCCGGTTAACCAACTGTCCATCATTTAGCTTTGGGACCACCTGGAATCCTCTCAGGGACCACCGGTGGTGTCCGGACCACCTGTTGAAGACCCCTGGGTTGGAGGGGTTCATTGATTTTTGCTAAATCCCCCAAATACTATTATACACTCTCTTGGCTCTTCAGTCCTTACTAGCCTCAAATGTCATGGCCAGAAATTATTATGACACTAGTTATGAGTCAAGGCTTCTGATCTACAATAGGCTGCTCTTGAAGCAGATTCTGCTATAGTCTTCTGTCTCTGTACTTCCTTCTGTACTTCCTAAGCTTTCTCTACATAACCTATAGCTCATGCATGAAAGTGGCAAATCAGTGTGGATGGGGTTAAATCATTCACGTTGCCATTAGACAACAACCACGTGTACAGCATATTGCATTGAAGGTTAGCTATAGGGCCTTTTGCACGAGAGAATGTCCTTTTCTTCGTGGCCCATATGGAGGGCTCTGCCTGCGAGTAATAATCACCTGGATTGTTCACCCACACAAAGCTCCTTATTGCCAGCTCTTTTCAGATCACATAGATTTTCCACAATCGTGGGTTACGTCCACGGCACGCCAATGCATTTACCAAAAAGAAAAAAAAAAACACATTATTTAAGTTAACTACACGGTGAGATGGCTTTTCTCCCTTTGTGTCACGCGATTGTCATTTTTATGTTGCACAAATGAAATGGCGCGACTTTAATCCGGGTGTGTAGAAATGTCATCCTTTTGAATGTCCTTTTCTCCCAAGTAGGAGGTGAGAAAAGAGAACACCACTGCTGCTTCTTCTTCTCTCTTTTTCTCTGACAGGCGTAGAAAGACAGTGGGCTCACAGGTTATTATCACACTGTGAAAGGTTACAAATCAATACATGTCACGATTGGAATTCTGAGCCCGAGAGCTGCCATAAAATGAAAATGTGTAATCTTTCCACCACCACCACCACCAGCCCTCTTCCCGCCACCTCTTTCTTCTCTCCGCTGGCTCTTGATGTTGTAATCTGATAGAATGGGTAGATTGGTACATCGTTATTTTCCACTGGTTGTGGGACAGCATGGATTTTTTTTTGGTGTTTAGCTGTGGCCTAAAGAAACGAGGACACTGACTGAGCAAAATCTCTCTATTTAACCCTCCCTTCTGCTATACCTTTCTCTCCTCACCTATAACTGTTGCCATAGTCACAAAATGAACCAAGGACAGAGCTGGCTGGCCCTATGCGAGTTGGTCACATTTCACGATCGTCGATTACGCCGTCCGCTTTCCCCATGTACATGTTATCTGCCTTTGGCGCTTAAAACGTCAGAGTGCCACCGTTCATGTTCACTGCCTTTACTTCTCATTTCACCTCTCATCTCTCTTGCACCGGGCGAAAAAAAAAGCTTTCATGCTGTTATTTCAGGGTTCAGCAGGGATTTTCGAGAAAGGAATGATAGCTAAACTGAGACTGAATGGTTCTTTTGATACTGTAAATCCAAAAAATAAAAAGAAAACAAATAAAAATTAACCTGTCCTTCAGTTGATCCAATACTTATTAAGTATTGGATCAGCCACTATCTCTTGTGAATACCTGTCATTTGTTAACAGGTAACACGATTCAACCTTGTTTTTACTACTTTTAGCGTTGCCAAAATAGGGTTGCAAAATTTACGAAAATAGGGAGCGTTGCCAACTTTGTGAAAACAGAGAGGGTTGCAAACTTTACGAAAACAGGGTTGCCAAGTTTTGAATGCCAAGGCAAAAGCCTGCGGTCACTTCTCGCTCCTTGAGGCATCTTACTTGTTTGTTAAATATTTATAAAAATCATACAGAGCTCCTGAGTTCCAACAAAATCCATACCAATATACACTTCTATAAACAAAACAAGAAGTCTTCACTCAAGTTAAGAAAAAAAAGGAAACATTTATACCGTACAGTAAGAAGGGGGGGTTCAGACTACCTTACCTTTACCACTGTCATTCATTTGGGCATGCCATTAATGTCCTACGCATTATATGTTCAAGGACTGCAACAAACGATTATTTTCATTTGATTCACTGGCTGATTATTTAACCTAAATAATAAATATACTTTAGGTTATTTCCAATTAATAAAAAATGGTTTATTCAAAAATGCATTTGTTTCGCTGCTGATTGGGCCATGGCATGTGTCAGTCTAAAATGAACAGTACTATTCTTAATCTGAACTCAAGGTGATTTGAAAATAAATATTCAGGCCATGTGTTTTCTTCTATAATCTACTGTGTGTGTGCAACTAACAAGGGAAGGGAAGACAGATGGCTCACTGCTCTTGAGTTACACTTAAGAGTAGAGAAACTATGGTTAAGTGAGGAATCAAAACACCCATGACAAATTGCACAAACAACTCCAGTGATTAGTTGCCGAGCGCATTAATCGACTACTATATCAGTTGACAACTAATTGAATAATTGAATAATTGATTTAATTGATTTACTTCCTGTTCTATTTATGTCTCTGTGTATTATTGATTGAATTCCTTCCTTCCTTCGTTCTCCTCCTGTCTGTCACGCTGTGAAGTGTTGTGTGTTTTCTTTTTCCTTTTTCTTTTCTTTTTTTACGTCTCGAGCTGTCAAATAATAAGCAGGTTGCTCCCAGCTCCAAACGTATGGACCAATCAACATTGCCTGGCGGCTCCTGGCCAATGTGAGGTTTAGCTCTGTTGGGTGGGTGTTCCCGGTGAGCACTGCTGAGTAAAATCAGAGAGGAGGGCTGGAAAGAGCGGTGACTGCGGTGTTATGACATCATATTGTAGTTTTTTTGGTGGTTTGCGGTGGTCGCGGTGATCACCGGAAATCAAACTCTGAATAAGCCTTAAAGAGGAGGTGCCGTGATTTTTGTAATTTTCTAATTTTATACATGTTTAAGAGGTGATGGTACTTCATTAGAACCCTTGGTCTGTTTTTTATGTGTAATCATGCCTTCCCTTTGTATTTAGGGTTTCTTCCTGGAGGCTAAACCCTTTCCAGTAAAATGTGCCAATGACAAAGGCTGTAATCTAGTGACATCACATCATCATCAACCTCCCCTCCCCTAACTCCTCCTCCTTTACCATACAGCTACAGCTGTGGGTGTGGCTTCAGTTCAGGTGGATCTCATTCAGTTCAGGTGGATCCCATCACCACCCACCAGGCAAACCAGGCATACTTAATGAGCTGGTGGTGGAGTCCACATAAAAACAACATTTTAACAAATACTGTACACCTTTTTGAGAAAATTCTTTCTCTTCATATAACAATAATACCCGATGATTATGATTTAAGTTGGAAAAAATCATGGCACTCCATCTTTAACTGTCAAAGTGCACTAATGGAGTCAAAATGGAGTACTGTAGCATTTAAAATATTTTTGTCCACACGTGGGTATATCTGTCTGTGGCCTAATAATGCATATCAAACCGGAGGTCCTCGACCTGGGAAAAGGTTGAGTATCACCATCCTAAGTAACCCACTAATGATTAAATGGCTGGCCGGGCTGACTCTGCCTCGCAGCCTACAACCAAATTGACAGGTGTAGGGGAATTAGGGAGAGCCTTGGTTGGAGTTCATTTGGATTAACCGCCGCGGTGCTTCAAGTAGAGCTGTTTTCATGGTGCGGCTTTATCTCCCACTCAATCCCTCATGTGGGAGTTTCACTGCTTCCAAACCCTGTACGTGTGTGTGTGTGTGTGTGTGTGTGTGTGTGTGTGTGTGTGTGTGTGTGTGTGTGTGTGTGTGTGTGTGTGTGTGTGTGTGTGTGTGTGTGTGTGTGTGTGTGTGTGTGTGTGTGTAGACGTTTCTTCTTGCACTTCTGCCCCTGGTCAAGGCAGCTACATGCAACAGGTCTTATGTCATGGTAAAAGGATTTGTTGTAATGAGGAGTTCTCATGTTGTCATGGAATGGTGTGGTGGTGATTGACAGCCTGATTGGGCAGGGCTGACAGACAGCGCCTGTCTCTGTGTGTGAGAGACGTGGGGGAGAATCTCACATGTTATTGATCGATGTTCGTGGGGGGGGATGAAGTCATTCCTTTTACGCTGTATGCTCTCAGTTAGTTTGCGATTTTCTTTGGCAAGAAATGTCTGGCATTTAAACTTGCACAGTAATGTCGCCCACAGTCACAGGCCCTAGTGTGCTGGGCTCTTAGTTAATATCTAATGTCTTAATGTGCACTAATGTGCACTTATAAGGAAACGGAGGGCATTTACTTTGTTTCAGCCTTAATTTCCCAGAAATGCTTCTGGTTCTGAAGTTTCTGAACCAATCAGAGTGTCGCATCCCTCAAGGCTATGGGTTTTTTGATCTGTGACTTCCGCCTCTGGCGCCCATGTTGTTGTTTTTGTAAAAGTGATAAAGGGGATTATGTCTACACACAACCTACTGTATGTACATATTTTGACAGATTGATTTGTTTTAGTTCGTATACTTTGGCCGTAATCATCCAAAGTAAGCAATTAAGTAAGAAAAAAAGCATGTTATTTTTTTTTATATTTATCAAAATAGGTGATCAACAAGCCCCCAATGTTTGTAGATCCCTCAAGCTATACTCCATGGCTCTGGTTACAGGGACACACACATTATTTATTATCGATTATCATGGACTTTTGCTATAAAAAATACACCAAAGTGTGAATTCTCCCATTTTTTGTATGTTAAACATATTGGCTGCACTATACGAGGTTGTTATACGACTGCTAACCGAATGCCAAAAGATATACCGGTATGTTCAGTTTCCACTATTATATTCCTCTTTATTTAAAGTGTGCAACAACATTTTGGCAAACAAGATCACACATGCTGCTCACATATACAGGAGCATTGCATATTTGAAGGGTGGTGTGGTGTGCTTTTCCATGGGTGGCGAACAAGCTTAATGCTTCATGCATCCATCCATGGCTAATAATGAGGCCGAGTTAGGGAGGCTAACAGCTATAGTCCCTGGGCTAGAAAGCAGGGGAGGAGGAGAGCCTAATTCTGCATTCAAATGGCATGAATCTTTTTTTTTATTATTTCATTTGCACTCCTGTGTGCTTGTTAAACCATGTTACCACTGGGTTTTGTAATTCTTTTCGAGACTGGTTTCCTGAATTAATTGCCAGTGTAGGCATCGCCAATAAAAGGGGAACATATGCGATTGAAGTCCGTCCAAATTCAGAAAATCCACTTTTTCCTTCAACACTATAATTTTGACATCCAATTAGAAAGAAATTAATTGAGGTTGACCCCCACTATGATTGCTGTTACTCCAACTGGCATGGTAAACCCTGATGAAAAACGGTGTGGGTTCAGTGATAGAGGTGCTGTTGTATTATGATATCGTGTGTGTGTGTGTGTGTGTGTGTGTGTGTGTGTGTGTGTGTGTGTGTGTGTGTGTGTGTGTGCGCGCGCGCGCGCGTGTACGTGCGTGCATCTTACATAATGGATGAAGTCATATCCGAGACTAACCACTGGTTCTCAACCACAGACCCCTATTGATACAAATATAGCATCACTGTAAAACCCTTGGTGTTACAGCCATTCGACAATATTGTATTTAACTCGATACTCCCTCGAAAGCCCTCAAGGAGCAATCCCTGGGGGTCCCTGGACCACTGTGTTGAGAACCAAGTGTCCTAGACGTGCTCAGTTCTCCCGGTACCTTCAATAAGCTCTGTGCACACTGGGCAAGACCTATAGTTAGTTAAGGATGCTTACGGAGGTAAGCTACCGCCCAAGGAATGAGGTGGGCGCTTCGCAAATCTGTTTACATCTGTAAACTGTATCTGTTGAATGAAACGTGTTGTGATTTAAAAATATTGTTTCTTTTTTTGTTGTTTTGGCAGACACCCATATAGTGCTTGACACTAACACTTGCCCGCTTGCCCGGGGCAAGTAAAAAAAATGGTCGGGCAAGTGAAGACTGCTGGACAACGCTGAGGAAGACCACACAGGTCGAAACACGTTCGTTGCTGTACACTATGCGAGGTAAATAAAGAATATTAGAAAGGACATTTAATGAGTGCTGGCATTTTCTCTGTTTTCTACGTATATCTCTGAGCCTTGCACCTGGAAGAATATTTTTTAACATGGAGTGTTGCGGGTTGTCTGCCTCGGCAGCTCTGCTTGTTTTCTAAGTGAAGACTGCTACCTGGTTGCCCGATGGGGCAAGTGTGCAACATAGTGCACTATAACACAACACAAGATAAATTTGTCTTGAAGGCAGTCATTGCACTCTGCCTCTGTGTCTTTCCCTGCTTTCTAGATATCCACAATTCCAGGCTGGATTTGGGAAACAAAACAGGCAAATTAACATACACATTAAAATGACCATTAATCTTCTACAGTGTAGACCTGGGCTAATTAAGATGATGAATTTTAACTCTTGAGAGTGTAAAAATGAAACCAAATGGACCCGCAAGGGTCCATTTGGTTTCATTTTTACGTTCTCAAGAGTTACATCTGCAAAATTTACAATATATTTCTGGGGGGCAAGTGACCATGACCTGAGAGCAAGTAGAACCTGACTTGCACTTGCCCGATGGGCAAGTGCCTCGGAGACCTTAGTGTCAACCCCTGCCATATACTGTGTAGACCATGCATGCGTGACCATGCAGGCTTTTATCCTCAGAGATGCTTCAAGCTCTACTAACAGCAAATAATCATCGTTGAAATAGGCGATGGAATGTGAATTAGTATGGCTTTTATACAGTGTTTTAGCCAGTTTCCTCCAAAGTTACTGAATTTGGAACGGGACCGGTAAAACTGAAATACTGTAAATCAGATGTATACCTAAAGTAATAGTTCCGAAGGTATTGCAGAAGTGCATGAAATGACGTTAAAGCACACACTCAAGTGTGATATTGCAATTGTGTTGCAACTGTTACCATTAAAACTAAGAGAATTGCTGAAAATGTATATTTTTTTCAATGAAACTATAGCAAGCCGTCCCATCCAGTCTGCCATGCATTCTGAGAAAAACAACAGCTGAAATCTTTGTATTGATTAGGCGTTAATGAGTGCTGGTTAATGTAACTGTTTCAACCAATCAGATTAGTTCCTAAAAATGACTTGTTGTATCTTGCATATGCAATGCTGCCCTATCACCATCGTGTGCAAGTAGTGCTGGAACTTAAAGGCACTGTCATTGTATTTTTTTTTTTCAATCAAACGGAAGTTATTCTTGATATAGTCTTTCACTGTATTTCTGGTGTATTTCTTATAATAACCATTCCACATAAATGTGTTCTTTTCTCTAATCGCACATTTTAGCGTCAGGCTTCCCCTGACACTAGCTTGCGTTACCACTTTAGTGCTACAGTGATTTCTATGCATATTCCTCATTCAGTTCTGGCGATAAGGCCCCCTGCTAGCTCCTCACCACCACGGCTGAGGGCTGCAGAAACAAGACAGCATGCCAGGCGAGCGTCTTGTTCCGTTTACCTGACCCCCACAGACCTAGAAGAGGGATTTATGCAGACTTCATCATGACAATATAACAGGGGGATTGCATTTAATCTCTGCCTTGGCTCGATACGTAAATCAGCTCGTGGAAGTGCCAATTTGCATTCCGGTAGTAGCGCAGTAGAGTGGGGGGAAAAAAACACATTATCTATTTTCTTTCATGATTGTGTTGACAACAGTGGTCCTTGATCCCCCTGGGGTCCTTCACACCTGATGAAATGTGATTGTATAATTCCTCAAATGAGCTCGGTGACATTGTTGAAACAAGATCGTGTTACCATACAGAATAAATATCTTTTAAATTATCTTTTAATCTCTCTCTCTCTCTCTCTCTCTCTCTCTCTCTCTCTCTCTCTCTCTCTCTCTCTCTCTCTCTCTCTCTCTAACTCTATCTCTATCTCTATCTCTATCTCTATCTCTATCTCTATCTCTCCCTCTCCCTCTCCCTCTCTCTCCCCCCAACATGTGATGTCATTGCCTATTTAGTATTTACAGCTTCGGCCCTCCATAATACATGAAACATAACACTAGCATGCAGCAATTCTCCAAGTAAAGCTGGAAAGGGAAGCTAGCCTAATTGCGGTTTACTATGAAAACCTGTAATACCAGTCAGTCTGTCACATCTCGTGATGCGCTATGTTGATCTGTCCATACCAGTCGAGCAGTCAGATGAGTGCGTGTGATGACTTCTGACTGAAGGGGGGAAATATCCTTATCAACATTTAGGTTTCCTTGATGAAGTTTCGGTACATTGAGATGTCTGCTATACTTGACAAGACACTCCCCAACTGTAGTGGAGTCAGGGCAGTGTTTATGTAAATGATCATACTTGTGTGATGTGAAAGTGGTGCGTTTTTATCATGATCTATGATGAGTGTGAAACGTTCCATGTAAACCTAGGTTTATATTCAACTAGAAAAAGTGTCCTTCTGGGCACAGGTCTCCACCAAGAGTTCAGGTCCTTGCTTTAATGTTTCTTCCTACACAATTGATGGCAATTTTGAGGCATTCTGCTCCAAAAAGCCACTCCCCCCCCCCCCCCCCCCCCCCCCCAAACTCCACCTGTTGGTGGTGCCCTAACAGGCTAATGTGAAAAGGGTAGGATATATTCCTCTGCTTAGTAGGACCACATGTGTGAATGATTTCATGTAAATTGCATCAATAATTTGAAGCTTTATGTTCCAAACGAGCCAATTCTGCAAACTTTGAATGCCAGTATTAGCCACCCATATGGAAAAAATATGCAAACTCTTGAAAGTGGCACCTTTCATATAAAAGAATAAAGTTAATATAAGATCTATAGTATTTATTTGTAAAGTGAAACATATATAAAACATATATAATTTTGTGATTTATAAGAATTATATATGACATTCAAAAAATATATGAGATTCATAGTATTTTTTTTGTAAAGTGAAACATATAAAAGTTTGTAATTTATAAGAATAATATATGACATGCAAAACAGATCCATAGTATTTTTCTTGTAAAGTGGCTTGTATGAAAGGTGGCACTTTCAAGAGTTTGCATATAAAGTTTTTTTTTTTTTCCATATGGGCAAGTAGAATGGAATATGAATTATTCCTCCTCCGCTCTGTCTTGAGCACGACTATAGAACTAATGTATAACAGTTTGTGGGATTTGGGGCACAGAACTTGGAGGAGTAATATCCAAAAAGTGCTTTTCAAAGGCCTCCTGGTGGCGCTATAAAAGCACACACCTTTTATAGTGCCACCAGGAGGCCTTTGAAAAGCACTTCTTGGATATTACTCCTCCAAGTTCTGTGTTGTGAGTGAGTGTGTGTGACTTGGCATCGATCAGATTAGCGGTGCCGATGATTAGCTGGTCGGACGGATGGAAGGACAGATGGATGGACGGATGGAGTACAAACCATACTCTTTCCATATGCCTGGTGGAGACAATAAAAGCTTCCATAAAAAGTCTGTAGACTTAAGCTCAGGGTCAAGGGCCTTCTGTGCACTCGGAAGAGTATAAATGAGAGCACCATTTTGGGTATAGTAGTCGTGGAGGTTTTTGAGAACAATAGCTTTTATAAGAACTTTGAAGTTGTCAGCATGGTTCCCCGCTCACATAAGTGGTGTCAGTGTAAAGCCCAGAAGAATGTCCTCATTAGAGGACAAGGGAATTTACCGTCTTTACCCAGAAGGAATGCAAATGAGACGCAAGAAAATCATGTCCATTGTGAGGACAAATACTTCCAGAAGATTCTCAGAGGCTATGCGAAAAGCGCCTTGAGATAACTCACGTTGTAACTTGCCGCAATATACAAATACAATTACCTTGCCTTGACTCTGCTAAATAATTCATAGACTCAGCCTGATTATTACTGCGTGTCATTTACTTAATTAAAATGCTCCTTCAAATCAAATATCTGGTTATGCACTGTAACAATCCAGTACCATTGAGCAGAATAGGAGAGACATACCAGCTCAGTGCTGAGAGACATAAGGGAGAGAGCACAATTAATGCACCCAAGTGTGACACTCAATATTCATTTCATTATTCAGCCTGAAAGTGCTCCCATTGCAGCTGAGATGGGCACCGCAGAACAGGGTGTCCTAGGCCAGTAGACATTTTCGTGTCTAGGACCCCCAAAATGAGGCCCTTTGAAAATGTATGACGACAAAAAAAATCCCCCAATTTCCCCCAGTTTGATGTGCAACAGGTTATGGACCCCCATTCACTGGCAGTTCTACCCCAATTTGGATGTAGAATTAATGTTAATTTAACTCAGAGCCCATTTGGGTGTGTTTTTTCTTAGTATCGGCACCTTACCAGGCACTACTACTAACACAATAATGATTTATTTTAGTAATGAATTGGATTGATGCTAGCATTAATTTTGTTGTACATGTGTGTAACATTGTTAAAAGACAAATTAATATCCATCCATCCATCTATCCAACCATCCATTTGTACACTGTCAGAGTTACAAGCTTGTTAATTGTCCATTTGGTTCTAAACTGGGAACTCCCTCAAGGACCCCCTGGGATCCCCGACTCCCCGTCTCCTTTTCGGGGACCACTGTCCTAAGCGTTTGGTTCATTCACTAAGCAACCAAAGTAGTAAAGCTGTTGATCTTGTTGGTTCATAGCTTTCTTATAACTGGACGCTAATGGCGGTTCTTTTGTTAAGTAGCTAGGTGTGTCCGTCTGTCCCTGGGTCGGTGGCTGCCTGGCTGGGTCCGAGCGCGAACATAGCAGAGTTGCGTGCTTCTCACGGCTGTGGTTTCTCCTTTTCCTCTCCAGTTTACTCGGATCGATTCTCCCCAACAAGCATGTGTGTGTTGTCACTGTAGTGAGGAGCCCCCCGCGGGAGGACGCAGAGCCTTCGCCCCATATGCTCCTCCCACCCAATACTCCCTGCTGACGGGCGAAGCCACAGCCTTTTCTAAAATCGCTTCCATAGCAGCATCGACGTCTGTCCGCTTTTGTTTTGAACTGTCAGTTCGATTTCATCATCGCATTCAAATGGATGCTAATTGGCCTGGTTGGAATTCCAGTTGAGAAAACACATGACAACAACAACAGACCCCGAATCACCACATAAAGAATCGTCTTTACCAATCTAATTGGTGTGGAGTCAGGCACAACCCCAATAACAATCACTCAGTCTGAAAACAACAACACATATCTGCTGAGAGAAAACTAACCAGTTAAGGAGTTTGCATACCGTTACGCTTTCCGTTTACGGGAACCACATACGGGATACCCACAGAAAACATCCTTGCACACCAAATGCATTTGCATATTATGATGCGACTTTTTGACCTGTTTTATTTGGAGAAGAGAAAAAAGAAACAAAAAAGACAACATTGGGTTCATTCTCACCTTCTGCAATAAAATGGGTTGTTTCAGACCCTTTGTTATGAGAAGCTTTGGGTCAATAAGGATTGTCTACATTAAAAACATTAAATATAGCCCATACACTTCGCAGACAAGATGATTGTTGTCCTTATGTGTTAAAACAGGAAGTAGCAGCCTAGTATGAGGCTATCAGTAGCTCCTCTGTCAGCCTGTCACGAATGCCCACAGACTCAGACATGCATAATACATGGCTGATCTCTGTCATGACGCTTGCGGAATCCGGTTAAAATTGAGCCTAGACCGAAAAGTTTCTACACGCATGCGAGATTCTGTCAGGAATTTTTCTGTGGTTTTCTTCCTAGAAAAGACATCAGTGTGCAAATACCTTCAGACCTCCTAAAAGGTGGGCTTGCATGCATGCGTTCCCCTGGGTGGTGGCAGACTGCTGGGCGAGAGCTGTCGCTTTGGCATGGGGCGTCAAAACCGTTGTGGAATTAATTCTGTAGAGCTGCTGGCCAAAATGGGGCCAAAACCTCATTTATATATATTTCTCCCATGATTCCTCTAACAAATGTAACAAATCCCTCTAACACAGACATGATAACCCAGACATATCGCACCACATATGCTGGCCAGCGGGGAAAGGCCCGATGACCACTAGAGCTATACTGGTTCTGCTGCTCGAAGAAAGAGTATGTCCTCCTCGCATCCTTAGATTATACAACAGCAGTTCCTTTGAAAGTGTCCTGTCAGAATGCGTTACAGCACTGCCCAGGAGAAGAAAAAAAAAACATACAGCGTGTATGTGGTGCAGTCAGCAAAACGCATAATGGGAGGTTGAGCTTGCCTCGCTCCAGGAACGGTACAACAAGAAGTGCGTAGTCAAAGCTCATCCGTGCATCATCAAGGAAAGGCACCAATCCCAGCCCCAAACAGTGGAGATTCTGATTCTGACAAAATGCACAAAACTTTGCATCTTGCCCAAGCCATAGAAGATCCTGCCAAATACTAGGTTTTCAACCAGCATTTCTGGCTTATATATCTCGACTCGAACAAAAAACAAACTAGAAAAAAGTGCCCTTCCGGGCACAGGTCTCCACCAGGTCAGGTTGTGGCCTCCTGGCAGTGCTATAGGCCAATGTGCCAAGGAGGCGGTTATACTTGTCCGCCTAGTTGGAAAGTGTGTTAAAGATTTCACGTAAATTGTTCATGATTTGAAGCTTTTTGCTCAAAACTCTGAAAGCCAATCATAAACATGGATGTAATCTGAAATATCGGACAGATCTCTGTTGAGCATGTGACTATAGATTCTGTCCAACAATTTGCCGGATTTCTGGAACAGAATCTCGAGGAGCAATATGAAATCATGTGTTTCACAAAGGGCGACACACATGAACACACAGATGGGGTGCAAAACATACACTAAGTAAATAAATACTTAGTACTAAGTTCAAACCATGGTAGATTGTAAGCAATAATATTACATATGTACTGAGTTATGATAATTCAAATACCACACCACCAGCAATCAGCATTGTCAGATTATACAGAGTTAAATGATTTTGCGTATTCGTCTGAGAGACAGATAAATGTAAATATTTGACTATGGAAATCCAGTGCACCTCCCGAGGGACACTGGGTTTGTACAGTCGGCCAGCAGGGGATCTGTTGATTTTAGGCCATGGCATCTTAACCACCGCTGCTGCCATTAACAGACGGCAGAGCTATGGGGCCCATACTAGACTTGGAATCATGTTGTAGTTTTTGTCAGAGATGAAGATTGCATATCATTCCTTTGATCCTTGCAACATGATGTCTCCCTGGGGTCACTTGACAACTGCAGCCAGCAACATCGCATCACAGCATGCGATCAGGGTTATAGAAAAGGCATAGATCCAAACACGTATGCACGCACGCACGCACACACACACACACACACACACACACACACACACACACACACACACCCCACACACACACACACACACACACACACACACACACACACACACACACACTTAGGCGATTTTAGGCTCTCTGAGCAGAGGGGACTTTTTTAGGCTACGTTCTTTGGGCCAACACACAGCCAAATGATGGACCATTGGTAACCAAATGGACCCTTAAAGATCTGTAATTCTTGGGAGCGTTCAATTCTCAAGAGTTAAATTCTATTTAAACATCTGAATTCTCAAGAGTCTACATTAGAAAATGTAGAAGAATTGCTGTTTTGACCAATATTTTGCCAGTTATCTCTGCTAAATTGTGGACAAAAACTTCTTAATGTTTGTTTGTTTTTTCACCAGGGGGGGCAAGTGCCCCCATGGAATCTTCCTAAAATCACCAGTGCACACACACACACACACACACACACACACACACACACACACACACACATACACACACACACACACACACACACACACACACACACACATACACACACACACACATGCTATCGCTGCGGATCCCCTGTCGGTTTCCACGGTGGTGAGGACAGGGGCTATAGTTTGTGTCTGGACGCTCCCATGCTGAGAGTGAAATACGAACCGCTTGCCTCCTCCGGCCCTTTAAGGCTCAATGTAAACACAGCCAACATTTGATGGTCTCCCCAGCTTCATAAAATCTGTAACCCAAGGGGGAGGGGGGGGGGGGGGGGGGGGGGGGGGGGGGTGTTCATGCACCATCTGTCCTGTGTGCACGCATGTGTGTGTTTCTTATTTCTTTGTACAGACCCTGTCTTCCATGTAGGGGCTGCAGCAGGAGAAGGAGAATGCAAAGATAAACAGTGTCTTTCTTGCGCTATATTGAACTTGGCACCCAAAGTTATGGATTCTGACACCGCCGGTTCGTCCAATGGGGCACCGGCTCTGGGGGGGAGGAGGAGGACTGAATAGATCCAAATGATTTTTTTACATGTGTGTACAAAGAGAACAGAAAATAAATGGAAAAAATAGTGAACATTCCATTGGTTGAATTTGCAATACAATGGCCACATTGAATGACACAGTTATGTATGTGTGTGTGTGTGTGTGTGTGTGTGTGTGTGTGTGTGTGTGTGTGTGTGTGTGTGTGTGTGTGTGTGCATGCGTGCCGTGCAAACGGTGTGCTTGTGTCACGTGTGTCTGCGTGACTTAATTAGCATTTAACACATGGGCTGTCCTTTCTTACTGCCTGCCAGAATGTAGCTCTTCATCATACATAAGAAACAGTGTGATGCATTTTCATTTTGTTTTTACACCCATAGAGGGCAGCTGCGTTCTCTGCAAGGCGGTTGTTGCCTATGGTTAACCGTAGACTAGAGAGAGAGAGGGGTGTGTTTTACTCATATGAGAATCAGAGAGAGAGAGAGAGAGAGAGCTGAACATGCACATGCGTGTGTCACCTCGGGTTAATGTCGCGAAGCGCTCAGGCTGATCACTACCAAAATGATTGTGTAGTGCGCTGCTGCCAATAGGTCAGCATCCCGCCATGTGTTTCACATAATGCTTTGTGTTTCTCAATACTATTTTAACTTCTTGCTTACACTAGAGTGAAAATGGATGCCAGTCTGAGCAGGATGACTATTTGGGGCTTATTATCATAGTTTGACTGATGGACTGCCGCATTAAATCAGACACGGGAGCCACGGCATTAATAAAACACTGCTTTGCCTCTCTCTCTGTCTCTCTCTCTCTCTCTCTCTCTCTCTCTCTCTCTCTCTCTCTCTCTCTCTCAAACTTTTGATTCCGTCGCTGCTCATATACCTTTCCCTCGGTCTCTGACCCCAGCATTTTTTTTGTTGTGTTCCGCATTCTATGTAGCTGATCATGGTGCAACATTGACATTGATTACCATTCTCTTTACATACAGTAACTGTGTGTGATGATTCATGACTCAGTAAATTCTGACACTTTGTTTGGTGTTTGAGCTTGACGGAAAAAAATGGTAGCCCCTATGCATTTAGCTGGAGACTGTCTAGAACAGTTGTTTTTAACCAGTGGTCCGGGGACCACCAGTGGTCCCTGAGAGGGTACCAGGTGGTCCTCAGGCTAAATGATGGAACGTTGGTTAGCCAGGTAGGCCTAGGCCTATAACTCTGTGAGAGCATAAACGTGAAATCAAATGGACCCTTGCGGGTCAATTTGGGCCAAATCTATCCGAGTTAGCCCAAATCTACACAACTAGAGAATGTAGCAGATTAATGGTCATTTTGATCTCTATGTTTGACTGTTTCGTTTCTGAAATCCACCCTGGAATTGTGGACAAAAACAGTTCTTTAGTATTGGATCTTTTAGTTTTGGATTTTGGAGTGAAAGTGAGAGAGAGGCAGGGGAGAAGACGGAGCATAAAAAATAAGTGGAAGGAGAAGGGAGTGAGCTAGAGAAACAGACAGACACAGAAACAGTAAAGCTACAGGCAACAGACCAACACCAAGCACCGTCCAGCGGCCTTGTGAAGTCAGCTCTTAACATGACATAAACCAAGCAATATCACATCACACCCAAGGTCCACCCCTTAAACATCACTGCACTGACCGATGGACTACTATGCGCACACACACACGTGTGCGCAGGCACCGAGTGCCCACTCCCTCTTTAGCGGCAGTCTAATTCCTTGGCTGATAATTATAAGTTATCTGTTGCCTCGGAGAAATTATTGAGCTTGTCAGCATCCATTAAGCTCTACTGTATCATAAATGAAGTGGCACTACTGGCTGCGTTTTATCCCCCCCTGTCATTTGGGATAAATGGAGGCAGTCTTTTTTTTTTCCAGAGGCTTCGTCTAGCTTCTTATATACAGAATATTGTCACGTGTGTGTGTGTGTGTGTGTGTGTGTGTGAGTCTCTGTGTGTGTGTGTGTGTGTGTGTGTGTGTGTGTGTGTGTGTGTGTGTGTGTGTGTGTGTGTGTGTGCGTGTGTGTGTGTATCGTTAAACGCTTGAAGGAAACGAGTCAGTGATAAATTAGCCACAGTCGATCATGTGCAGCGAGTGAGTTGAACTGGGGATTAGAATTATGTCAAAGAGCACTTAAGTCCTGTAAGCCCGACATGGCATAGGGTGTAAATGTCGGCGCATGTGACCGCAGGGCATGCTTTGCTCCGTGTATCTGCATGAATATCTGTTCATTGCTTGTTGCAGCGTGTCACTCCTTATTTGGATCAAGACCTGTGTTGTCTTTCATGTGGATTGACTGTGTATTAATTAAAGTGGATCCACCATGAATTTAAGATTGAATGTATTATGTGATTGTTGCCATTTTAATAGCTCTTTATACCCATAGAAGCCTAAGGAATCAATCAATGAAGCCATTTTACCTGCAATACCAAAAATGTCCACACCCGAGGGGCACTGAGGAGCATCAGTCTCGGTGGGAGAGATGGGGGGGGGGGGGGGGATTGTCATTCAATCACAGTGGGAGTAGGTGGGGAGTGATGCACACCGATTTACAGGCTGGGGGGTGGGGTAGGGCTGTTCAAATTTGTCCCTGAATGACATGACATTAGGAAAGAATCTGAGAGGGACCATTTCAGACAACCATTTAGACAAATCACAGATATCTCAACGAAGGTCCGTCTGTCTGTTTAGAAACAACTTCTGGGGTGTGAAAAATATACTGGGAAGATAAAAGAAAACAAAAGCTTTGATGGAAATTGCTCTCAGGAACAGCTTGTTTGATTTGTTCTCGTGGTCATCAATCCACCCTACTTTATATAATTCCTCCTCTTCCTCAGTCTTCACTTCCAAATTTGCATTTCCACTTTGTTAACAGTTTGGTCCTCAAACTTTTTCCAGTGATGGCCACATAACTTTTCCCTTCTCTGATGAGGGGGCAAGGGTCAGTTTGTAAAAGTATGAGTAAAGTATGAGTAAAAAGTAAGTATGAGTAAAAGTAAGTACGATGTTTGCATTAATGCCTAAATGTAAACATTTATTGTTTTGGCTCAGCTGAGTTTGTCGTGCAGTTGTAGTCTGTTGAGCTAACAGTCTTAGCTTTACCTCTGAGAGTTTGTCTGCTTGCATTCAGCCTTGCAAGCTACCATACTTGTCTTTGTTACAGGATTCAAAATGTTGGCAGAGATTGTATTCTTTGAATACCGACACTAGGCATGTCACAGTGTAAGAATCTCAACACCGTTTTTATAGTTTGCTTTTATACCGGTATTATGGGTTTTATAGTTTGACCACTAGATGTCCTTGGAGTCTTGGCACATGCAGGCCAAATCCTCAATCAACATTAGTAATGATACTGTATATACGATAGCGTTTTAGCCCCACAGACACAACACTAAATATTTCTTTTGCTTTTGTCCACAACACCAGGATGGATCTGGGAAACAAAACATCTAGTTAGAACGTGCAATATTGAATGAATGGGCGCAAAAAAAAAATCTTTTTTTGTTTGTTTGTTTTGTTTTTTGGGTACATTTGGTGGGCAAGCAAAGTACCGGTTTTGTGGTCCCATACCGGTAATACCAGAAACCGTGACATCCCTAACCGGCACAGTCTTGACAGATGGGACAAATACCTTTTTTGTTGCATTTAACAAAAAAAGTCTGCTGCAGGTTAAATACTCCACATTCTGAATCATTTTTCTCTGGAGGGGTCACATTCACGTTCTATGACTGGGGCACTGACGTCATGCCAGAGTAGAACATTTTCATTTGCGTGGCCAATATTATTGCAGAGCGATTTTGGTGTTGTTTTAGGGTGCGTGTCAAATGCAGAGGCTCCAGCCCATGGCTCGTAGTTTGGAGACTGGTTTAAAAGGTCCAATATTGGCTGGTATTCTTGAACGCTATGGTGTAGCCAGGTATGGTGTAAGTCTTTTCATTGGCTGCATGGCAGCAAATCATTTCTGGGGCCTTGTGGTTGGCCAAAAGCCTGTACCACCAGACCTGAGCCTGGGCTTGCCAAATAATTACTCATAATAATTAAAACCAGCCATCAAGAGCTTCAAATCGTGATGAAGAAAGCAGGGGAGTACAGTAACATTTTTAATTGGGGGCTCATGTGATTTCTGGACTTTTTGAATTGATATTAGGTATTAAAAAGAAATTTAAGAAGGTACTGTATGTTATTAAATAATATACAGTACCTTCTTAAAATTCTTTTTAATACTACTAGAATAGTTAAAACGCAGATTTTGCGCTTTAACTATTCTACCCATTATTATTGCAATGTGCACACAACAGGTCAACCTTGCCAGCAGAAGCAGCAGCAGCAGACCTTTTTTCCACATTGGTTGTGTTGCTTGATGTGCTTTATTCCCCTGTTACCACGTCTAGGTATTAACCCCTGTCTCTAAACATTATCTGCAACTACTTCTCTCTGACTGGAGATCAGCACTAGACTATTTTAATGTGTGGTCGCTGGCAGTGCCGATACAACGTCAAGTAGAAAGATGTGATATGCATCCCCCTCCTGCGCAAGAGTGTCATATCGCAGTCCCAGCGGTGGTGAAGTGCTTGGCTGTTACCAGCGGCAATACAGCCGTAATGTGCATTGTGTCTGCGTGTGTGCATTAGCCTGCACCTTCGCCAGGCGCTCACGAGGCTTATTGTTTCAGAGATGCGAAATTGTTTCTTGATGAGTTCCCACAATCACAGTCGAGTCATCTCCATGTAAGATATGTCTCCCTCCCCACCTCGCCCTGCTTCGCTTGGCGTAGCAAAGACAACACGCTTAAAGAGGTCATTTGTGTGAAAAATAAAAAGCAAATACATACATATCTCACTTTGTTCACCAGTTGCATGGCCTATTTTTCCATCTTCTCTTTTACAGTATGTTTTATGTCTTGTCTAACACTCAGATTTGAGATAAGGTCTGCTCCTCGCTTTGGTTTAAATTATATAACATACAGTATGCTATCAGTATCACCCAGTGAAACTAGTTCAGCTCACTGCTGCTTGGTTGGTGCATTGGAATTGTTTATGATTATGTAACTGCCACTTCATGTTGATTGATACGAGCTAATGTGGTGTTCCTGCTACAGACGGATTTATGCTTCACAAACATTGGGACTGCACGTGCCAGTTTTGTGCAGTCAATTTTGTCGGTTAACCACCGAGTCATGATGGCTTAATCTGCCTTGATGTGTTTGAGATTAGCGTTTGTTTTGTTTTTTCTTCTCACAAATTATTTGATTGTCCCAAAACTCTGTGTTTGTTGTCATGATTTGTCACGACCTGTGTTGTCTTTTGATCCGCGGCGTGCCACATAATCGTCTTTTTAGAAATCATTTTGGAAAAGTCTTTGAGGAAAATGACAACAAACACAATATTTTTGGACCGATCAAATAATTGGTAAGAAAAATAAAACGGCAGAACACTTTTTGTTTCATTTTTCTTCTAACAAAGGATTTGATTGGCCCAAAACATGGCGTGTGTTGTCATGAGTTGTCACGACCCGAGTTGGCATTTGTCCACGGCGTAATTGTTTTTATATGAATCGTTTTGAAGGGGCGGGACTGCTGAGCTCGCTAAGCGTGCGTGGACACTTTCTTGGATTTTTTTTTTTTCAAGCTATACCCTCCTCAGTTTTGTCCCGTGGGCCGGGACACTGCGACAAGGACTTTGTTGTGCGTAAGCATCTTTGTGTGCAGAATGTAATCAATTCCCAACAGCCCCCCCCCCCCCCAAAAAAAAGTTCTAACTGATTCAAAAATGGGCTCAAACCAATTGTTCCGGTTGGGTTAGTATAGCAGCAGCACAGAATGGTTACTGCTAGAGGGGAGATTTTTTTTAGACTCCAAGTCTTGTTTTGTTATGTACCATTTTGTCGTATTTTGTAGTAAGAATTGGTCACGGAGGAAACAGTGTTAGAGATGGGTGTTGGAGGACTGTAATTTCATAGCACATTAAGTCCATCTGAAAAGGCTTTTCACACTTTGCAAAGCGCCCCGCTCTCCATCTTTTCATAACGGCAGTCGAATCACCATTTCTATTTCGCTAAGTCTTTCCGTCTTTTGTCAGTGGCGAACAAGCAGACTTTGTGACCATTGTTTTTGACTGATTGCACTGGGGAGAAAGACCGTACTCTGTTCTGTGTGTGTGTGTATGTGTGTGCCTGCACGCGTGCGTGCGTGCGTGTATGTGGCTGAGTCGTGCCTAATCTATAAACCATTAAAACAGAATGTACCTTATTACTGTACAGAGTGAGTGCAAGTGTCTGGCCGTGCTTCTCTCTGGCAGCAGCCGTTTCCCCCTGACTGGAAGGAACACTTTATTGAGGATTCAACACAGTCTGATATAGGTTGTTTCTGTACAAAGTTGGTGTCCGTAAACATGAAAAAGTTAAGCCTTACTCTTCATTAGTAGTATCAGCAGTATTTGGCCAATCAGTGATGCTCTGCTTTGTATTGAGACCTTTTGCAAATATCATGAAAAGCTTCTATGTCACTTATAGGCTACTACTTGTACAAATAATAATAATGTACAATAATAGGCCTATAAATGCCTGAACTGCAAATCATTTAAATCACAGTTAGGAGTCTCCTAAAGACTTATGTGTGCATCCCTGACAGATGATTGAATACGTCGCCTGAATATGTCGCCTTTTTAATGTCATGATTGAGTCGAAGGCAATAATACAACATTGATGTCAGGGTATTTCACTCAACAATAATAATAATAATAATAATGGATTGCATTTTTATAGCGCTTTTCCAAGTGCTCAAAGCGCTTTACAATGGTCCATTCATTTATACATTGGGAAGTAGAGCGGCGAACAGTCGACGCCAGCGTCCCCACTTCCCACATTCACACACCAATGGTGGCCAGCTCACACTGACCAACTCATTGGAGGCAATTTGGGGTTCAGTGTCTTGCCCAAGGACACTTCGACACATAGACAGGAGGAGCCGGGATTCGAACCGCCGACCCACGGGTCATTGGACGACCTGCTCTACCTCCTGAGCCACAGCCGCCCCAATAGTTTTGGATCCAGGACAAAAAAGTGCTGTTTTTATGACTTCAAAGACATTGAATCCTGCACCCCTGAAAAATTATTAAGGGACTCCTTGGTCCCTTATTGTATGTGTTATTTCTTCTTCTACGTTGTACTTCATCTGGAAAAAACAGATCTGGACGTGGTGCAACTGAACAATTATGTGCAGGCTCCAAAACAGCAATAACTTCATAGTTACATAGTACAACATGAATTCATGATTGACAATATGAATGTACCATATTTGTCACACCATTGTACTGCATTTTGAGACATATACAGAGTGATGAAATACCGTTCCTCAATCATCCACAGTGTAATAAAACCAATAAAGACAAACAGAAAATACAGTAGTAGCCCAACAGATTAAAGGCAGTACAGTGGTAGATAAACCTTTAAAAACAATGAATTATATAAAAAAAGGGTATTTTATGTGTGCAAGGGAGAGATAGCAGCAGTTGGGTACATGCATACTACAGATTCTTTCCTTTTGTTTGTCAAAAAGGCATTGTATTGTACATGTGCAAAGAGAGATAGCAGCCGTTGGATATACAAAACTACAAAGTCTTTTCCTTTAGTTCGTCTGTATGTATGGGAGGAGGTTGAAGAAGCCGTGTGTGGGGCTGGTGATGTCGCCCCCGTGATCTGGAACAATTTGCGGGTCAGATGTGTGTTGTAGATGTCCTGTAGGGACATGTTTGAGGCTATGGATAAACAATAATCAAACACATATTGTCATAGTATGTACATACGGTACTCACTAAGTAGGCTGCACAAATGAGCGAGGACACAGCGTGTTACGTCGCAAAGTACGTATAAAGTGAGACTGATACATTAGTTGAGTTAATGGTGGGTGAAGCGGGGTGGGGTGGGCTGCGATGGGGTGTCAATGTCCATGAGATCAAGCATTGTAGCAGAGATGTTACCATGAAAGGAAGTGCTAATGGCTTCATCCCCCAAGGGGCTTTATGGTTGAGTCCCTTCCTGATTGTTATCCAGTTAATCCTTAAGGCTATGGAGATGTGTGTGTACTACGGACTATGCAGTGCACACACACACACACACACACACACACACACACACACACACACACACACACACACACACACACACACACACACTTTGTGAAATAATGACATGCCAAAGGCACGTCATGTTGAAAGTGGTTACACTTGCACAATAATGGTATGAATTAAAGCTGAATCCTTAAACTCCTTCCCCCTTGGGGAAGACCACAGCCCCAACTTTAAAACACTGTTAGTCGTGTAGTAATAGTAGTAGGACAGTAAGGCCAAGCAGTGCGACATGTATGATCAGATCAGGGTCCAGCTACAGGTGGGCCAGCGTGGGCCGCGGCCCACCAATATAGAGAGCTGGACCAACCAATAAAAAAATAAGTGCTCATAATGGGGTGATAATGGAGAGACAGCAAAATCATTTTTCAACGACATCCGACAGTCGCGGCCAATAGTCCATCAGTTGGTCGCGGCAGGTGGTAAATCAGTCCCGACTGATAGTGAGGTATCCTATTGGCAGGTAGTCCAATAGGATACCTGCCGCGTCTAATAGGATACCGTCCGATAGGATACCTGCCACGACCAATAGGATACCTGCAGCAACTGCAAAACGGTTACGACAGGTACTCATTTACTAACGGTCGCGACTCATTTACCACCTACCACGATGGATGGGCCATCGGTCGGACCGTCGGTTGTTGTTGCAAAATGATTTCGCCCCTCCTGTCATAATGTAATAATATAAAAGTAATAAAAACTTGTGATTAAATAATCAGCTCATAATGTGTAAAAAATGAGCTCATAGCATAATAACAGATTTACCTATAATGTAATAAAGTAGTGATGTGCTACGAACGAACCCATGACAGCTCACAATGTAAAACATGTTCATAATGTGGAGAAAAAATAATGTAAAGACTCACACGAGTGCGCCCTGGCCAGGCCCACCCAAAACTGAATTTCTGGCTTTGCCACTGGTTCAGATCAATCTTTCCCTAGATAAATAAAGATTAAAACGCTCAATCAACTACCATTTCAGCGTGTTTGTTAAGCCTATAGACTTATTTATTTAGAAAAGGTTTGCTGAGCGAGAGCCTCATGCCTGCTCTCAGAAATCCTGTCCGTAATATCAGCAGAGCACCCAGATTTGATTTATGGTTGCGTGAATGTGACGGCATGCCGACTTCACTCTGAGGCCAGTTGTTCATTTTAGCTCTGCTTTCATTACTCCCCCATTTTCTCCCTGAAGACTGACATGGCTCTCAGCCCCTCGCCACCTCCAGCCATTCTCAATGTAGATGAACAGATAATTGCTTGCAGGGCTTGTGCTTGCTGTATGTTGTGGAAGAGATATTGTGAATAAGTGAATTTCTTTCTCTGGCATACTGGAGAGATCAGATTAAATTAAAGAAATGAATTCCGAATGAGAGAAGTGATGTGTTGTGCACTTAGATCCGATTTTGTAGATCACCGCCAACTACAGCCTGCATTGGTTTGTCAAGTTTCTGATTAAATGATCAATAGCAAGGCACAGTAGTGCAGGGCTACTGCACTTGTACCTTTACATGCCATTTAAAGTTATACTGTGTAACTTTGTTATCGAAAATGTGATACATATATTATGGCTGGCATATTTGTCACACAATACAGTAATACACTCCCTGAATTTCTAATTATAAGTGTTTGCTAGCGCTCGGAAAAAAGGTGGCGATGGGGGTATTTCTTGTTTTTGTGGAAATTTGGAGGTTTGAAAACAATAACTCCTCACTCATGGGTTATACAATAGGGGCGTAACCAGTAACCACGCATACTCATTAGGATGTGAAGAAGGCGGTACAAGCAGTGGTACAAAACTTAATTGTGGAAAATTATTAAATTGTGATACCGACAGTGACCATCAGGGAAAATATCCAGTATAGCTTTACGTGTTAGAAAGTACTTTTAATGTTCACTTCAGTGCAATAACCACACAGGAATTTGTCTTGGTGACATTAACGCAGAGAGAAGCAATACAGCGTCACATGTATACGCCCTTTTAAACTGGTTTCATTTTAGTAGCATTAGACCATACATGTGCAAGAGAGGTGATCATTCTGCTAGGAAGTTCTGCCTGTCGCTGTTTTTGGTGGGATTCTCAGATTGGTAAAGAAGTAATGGATGGACCACCTGAATCATCCTGGGCCATCATCATTTCATGAATGGTTTTGATGAGCTATAGGGATGAGGTTGAGGTTGAGGCCCAGCACAGACAGACAGACAGATGGGGAGCTAATGGGACAGACAGGACAGACAGGCTCCCTGGGCACTAGTCATCTGTTCTCCATCTTCACCTAAACGCTTCTCATTTAGAAGTGCAGGGACCTCACCAGACATGATGAGCCAATTGCTTTTTAATCTGTCATAACCTCACCACCTGCAATATGCTGCCGTCCCTAAAACCCTTTACTTTTCTGTTTCTGCCTACACTCCATTCTGGTGAAAGGGAAGCTGTACATGCGCAACAAGTAGTAGTTTTGTTTGCCTATATGAGTATGACTGTCTGTTTATGAATGTGCAATTGTGAATGCATCAGCAATGTTAGTTTGTGTGAGAAATATAAACTACTGTATGGGAACCAATAAGAGACTGCAATAACCACAATAGCTCTAACTCTAAGCCTATCTGTAACCTTAACCAAAGTGAAGCTATACCTAGCCCCGCCCCCAGGCTTAGGTCAGCGCTGTGAACTGAAAGCCTGGGGACAAGGTACACCAGAGAGACTATACTGTATATCAAAAAGCGGGACTTCCGGTTTGTTAAAAGGATCCCTGACTAATAAGACAAACATCGCTTAAAACATTATACTTTCCCTATATAACTAAAATAAACAAATAAAAACACCAATGGCATCTTATTTCTTTCATAAATAGAGAATATTTCACTCAACAGGAACTGCTCCTGGCGCAGGTTGATGATGTCACATGTCCTTGTGTGATCTAGCTCTATGGAATATATGTATGAACATGCTCATGTGACATCATCATCCTGCGACCGGAGCACCTCCTATTGAGTGAAAGATTCTCTATTTATGAAAGAAATAAAGTATTGAAGGTGTTTTTATCTGCATGTTTTAGTTATAGAAGGCAAGTATAGTGTTTTAAGGCATATTTGTCTTATTAGTCAGGGATCCTTTTAACTTCCCCTGAAAGTTTCCATGTTTCAGCCAATCGTGGCACAGTGCTCCCAAATTTATACCCTGCGGAAACATTTTATTTCTTGCACTCGTAAAGCCAGGTTTAAAAGATGGAATTGTGCACACTTCTATTACTCCTTTGTTGATTGAACAGCTTTGTTTCACTGGGGACTGTAAATACAGCAACAGTTGAGCAACTTCCGCAACTACCGCTGATAGTCTCTAAAGCGTAGCTTTCACCCAAGGTGAGCTATATCTAATATTTGAGTCAGGCATACGCAAATTTGGATTGTGTGATACACACACTAGAGTACTTTGGGTAAGCCCGAGATCCGGAAAAACCCGAGGACGAAGCGGCCCGTAGCCGATTCCGCTTCCGTCCACGATGTTGCGAGTTCTTTAAGGCTGGTTTCAGCATGTCCGCTGCATGTCCCTGTGTGTTCAACATGCATGTATTGACCATCCAGTGGAGCTGTAGCACAACCCAACAGTGGACTACTAATAGTCAGAAAGCTACAGTCTTATTCATAATATATTAGTAGAACTCATAATTACAGCATTCGGACATTTCGGGTACTCGGACATTTAACGTCCCAGAACCATCACTTCAGTAATAGCAGCGGGTCTGTTACGGAGCGGGTTTCAATCGTCCCGGGCTTTCACGGTCCCGAAGTCATCATTTTAATTATAACAGCGGGTCCATACGGAGCCGGCTCCCATTACGTCTGGGTGTTAACGGAGTCGGTTCCTTGAGAACGGACCCGTGAAGTACCCTAACACACACTAATACACAGACATTTCTGCCTGGCTTACATAGTTATCTCCCTCACTGCTTTCACAATTAGGAATACAGAGCCGTCGGTCATGTTTTCTCACTCATGACACCAGGCAAGAAGAAAAGCAGAAAGCCAAAAAAGGAGGTTTATGGGTGACTTGGTGAGATGGGACACGCAGGTGGCTGCAATGAGCAAGGAAAATGCTGCCGTTTCAGCTAAATATGCCCCTCAGGGCTCTCTTGATAAGAAAGTTTTGCACCCGTATTTGCTTGTTCCCGTGGAATAGTTTTGTGTTGTTTTCATTGCTTTATAATCTATGCCATTTGTTAAAAATAAGAGTACCTAGTACAGCAATAACGGTGTCACGTGAAACATTCGTTAGTAGGAGATGTACCAGGGAATGGGGCTAACTTCACCACAACACGCTTCTCAGCTTGCCTTTTTTTCTCTGCCGTTACGGGCCTCACCGGAATTGTAAATGTCATCACATTTTTAAACAAGCGTGGCTCTTTTTTTCTCCTTCTTTTTTTTTGCTGCAAATGAGTTCTGTGCGTTGCTTTCACTGTAGTGAAATATATTTTATCTGTCACCAAAAGAAGGGAATTAAAAGATTTAGAGATGATGGATAGAATAAAAAGATATTATAGTGGGGGAAAAATATGACTCTTCCTTTCATTTGTTTAATTTCCCTCTGAAGCAGGAGCCGAGGTTTAATTGGATGAAAGTCAAACAGCTGTGGTATCTGCGGTGTAAAGTATGTCCCTGGATGATCTCTGAGCGTGTGTGACCTCTCCTATGCAGTGTTGCCACGCCTGCGTATTATAAGCAATCCCATGTTTTTGTAACCCAGTTTTTTTCACCCAGGAGTCCAAGCTGGAGAGCAACGGACTGGCCTCATGCTTTCTTCAGTGCATAAGGAGTCCAAGCTGCATCTTTTCACCTGACAGAGGAGGGTTTACCCAGTTGAATAACGCACATATAGAGAACACGTTATTCAAACCATTTCCTTCACAGGCTGGCCAGTGGGAGTTAGTTTAGAGACTAGTGTATTTGATTTTTGAGGCTTGCTTCCTATTGTGGTTTAAACCAGTGGTTCCCAAATGCTTTCATGTCAAGGTCCCCCAAATTAATCTGTATTAATTTGAGGTTAGTGTGTGTGTGTGTGTGTGTGTGTGTGTGTGTGTGTGTGTGTGTGTGTGTGTGTGTGTGTGTGTGTGTGTGTGTGTGTGTGTGTGTGTGTGTGTGTGTGTGCGTGAGCATGTGCGCTCATGTGGCCTAGTTGTTTCCTTAGTTGTTTCTCTCGCAAAGTCTGGCAACACTAGCTTGTATGGCGTTATGCCCCTAAGCCCAGCCCACACAAACAGCAGCGTAGGCGAGTGAGCCAGGGAGGGACATGGAGGGCTGAGTCCATACACACCATACACAGGGAAGGGAGAGAGAGAGAGAGAGAGAGAGAGATTGCAGATTCTCCCTCAGTGGAATTCTTATTCGATCACAGCCGGCATGCATCTTGTTTCCTTCTCCCATGCTGCTTATTATATTAACACTTTTGCCGTTAGTATTTTTTTAATACTATTAGTAATGTGCGACTCATGAATGCAAAGATTCCGTTTCCGCAGGGACATTTTAATTCAGCGCACAGGATAGGATGGCTGATTCATCTGCTGTTTACCTCTGAGTAAGATGGCAGCCTCCATAGAGTCACTAGGTGACAGCTCTGAGGCGTGGAATATACACTGTTTTGGCCAAAAATGTCATCTGGGATAAGGAATAGGAGATACAGGCGATTGAAAGAAATAAATATAGTGGATGTTTGAAGACGCGATGCGCAATCCTGTGCGATGCTAACAGCCATTAGGAATAGCATTAAGGTAAGATTGCCGAAGATCTAAGGCAATGGTGGGGGCGTAACTATGTTTGATTGGCATAGATCTTCGGCAATAGCGGCAGTTGCACAGGCTACAATACTACTTACCCACAGGATGCCTGCTGGTATAATATAGGCTCTAGCCTGACAGTGTGTTGAAAGTTCGAGTCCCGTTCGTGATGACCTTTGCTGCGTGTCTCTCCCCTTTGCTCGCTCTCTCTCTCTGCCTCTCTCCTGTCCATCTTCTCTGTAACTATCAGTAACAAAAGCCAAAAACAAATCTTTAAAACATGTACAGTACTAGCCATACCCATAGAACATATTGGCAACACTGTAACTCTTGAGAGCGTACGATCTCAAGAGTTACAGATCTATAAGGATCCATTTGGTTACAAATGGTCCTTTCTAGGAAGGAAGGGGATTATCATAGGAGGGAAAATGGAGAAATCTGGCGCCTGTCAATTAATTTCGCCCCAACTCACCAGCCAAAAAACACTACATTTTCCACCAGGAGTTTTTTTTTTTGTTTGTTTGTTTGTTTGTTTTTACTAATTTTGGCGCTAGGGGGATCTGGAGAAAAGCTAAATATTGTGGCAAATGCACCAAGTTGACAACACTGCTCAGGGCTGACAATGTCTCACATAAACCCTCCTCTCTCTCCCTCCGCTTGAAATCTTTGTCCGTCTGTGTCTCTGTGACTCATGCCGTTCAGTCAGACATACACAAGAGAAACGATTGAGCGGTAAGCCATTACATGACCTCACCATGGCGCATTGCACAACGTCAGCGCTGTGACGTTACGCGTGTCGGTATTTGTGCACATTCCAGCTTCTTGCATCATCACATGGAAAATAAAATCTCGAATCCAATCCAATTAAAGGCTCCCTCATTTCTGTCTTGCAGGTGCAGAGGTGCAGGTGCTGCATGCGGCTCTCGTCTCATCTGATGAATGTTAACCGGTCCTGACAGGTTTATGGGTCTTTCTCTTCAGCCAAAGGTGAGTTAGTACTGTTTTTTCAAGTGTGCTTTTTATACTGACTTAACCGGAACCAATGGCATTATGTCACAGCTGCCGGAGCAGCACCTGAACGCCACAGCTGTCAGGCTTCTGGCTTTTAGCGTGGAATTCGATTATACCGGCTATGCATTTGACACGGCATACTCACAGGGTCGATGGCCGCGGAAAAGGTGCTTGGTTTGGTTTAATTCAACTCATCTTATTTTGTCTTAGAGGTCATGGAAGATACTTAGTTTGGATGCTTAATCAGTAACCCGAAAACAATGGGCTTATAGGCAGTTTTTTAGAGCAGAGGATATTGGGGACATTTATTTATTTGTTGTGTGTTAGTCTTATTTTATTTCCTAAAATAAATTATAATCTAACTATGTCTATCGAGTAGTATCGACACGAGTACAGAAATTCTTGCATTGTGATTTTTAGCTCCCAGGAAGGAAAGGCTGACAACACGATCGCGTCTCCATCTATTTATTATTACTTCACACCACTGTGTCACCAGTACACACCATCGTGTTGTGTTCTTCACAGCCATTAGTAACGACTCCAAACATTGTGTGACAGGCCCCTACTACCATTGACTCATAACACATCAGGCAGACTATCAACTGCTTCCATCAATGCAGGGGAATTTATTAGTTACCAAAACAAAATAGCTGTTAGTGTTTTTTGGCGATGCGTGCTAGTGGTACTGCACTGACAATAAAACAAGCTGTTTGGATTCATCGGCTGATAGCCTGCTACTAAAGGAGGATACTCATGACAAATGCTCAGTAAATGCTATTAACTGGACTGTTAATGTGTGAAACACAACACAACACAATGCTTGCTCACACACACACACACACCCACACACACACACCCACACACACACACACACACACACACACCACACACACACACACACACACACACACACACACACACACACACACACACACACACACACACACACACACACAGACACCAATGCCATTACGTGATAATCTAAATTTGATTTTTTATTACAATGTTCCCCAGCAAACAGTGTTGGACAGTAACTAGTTACTAGTCTAGTAATATATTACTGCAATATGATTTCTTTTCAAAAGTAAGGTAAAGTAAGGTATTACTCTGCCAAAAGGGTAATGAATAACTAGTCACTTTGCAAAAAATGGATATTACATATTACATATCACTTTTTAGTTAGTTATGTTTTGTGACATATATAAAAGTAATAACAAGTAATATAAAAGTAATGTGTAGTTCCATCACATAAGTAATGTAACATTGTTATTATTCTAAGAAGTAATGATTAACGCATTACACTCCTAACTCATTTTGTCCAACACTAGCAGCACTAATATTCCCTACTATACACTTTGCTAAAATGCAAAATCATTGACACCATTTCAACAGCAACAACATTACATATAGTTTTGTTATTTCAGCGGTGTAGAGCAAACCGTTTTGTGGCACCCTGAAGATGTTTGGTTCTCTCAAACAAGTTGCCAGGGTCTCTAAACTGAAGTTGAACCTGTTTCTGGAAGCTACCGTTTCCATTGCCCAAACATTCTGCAACCTCACATTAGCACAGTGATTTATTGGAGCGCTGGAGTCACAGTTGTTCTGTTGCTAAACTAGGTTAATTCTCGTTTCTGCTCATTTGCGTAACTTGGCTCAAGCTGAATAGTTTTTTCCCCCTTCTACTTCTTCTTCACCTTCACCCCCTCCCCTTTCTTGGCTTTATACACAATTGTTTAATGGTGCTGACATATTGCTCTGGCTGTTCCTGGGAGAAGGCCGTACATCAAACAGAGCTGCTGCATATCTCTGCCCAGGAGTTATAGCCTGGCCTAGGATGAGGAATCAGCTTTAAGGCTCCATATAGAAGAGAGATTTAAAGACCTGCAGAGAAAAAGAAAATCGCACAAAGATAGCCAAGTTCTGACACGTGCTTTACCGAACACATTGTGGTTTAGTGAATAGAGCCCCTTCATTGTGCTTTAACTCCAATAGACCTTGCAGTAAGCTCCCTCTCCAAACTGCTATGGTCCAATCACAGCTAAGCATGTAATGAAATGTATGCCTCCTACATTTCATCATGTAGGAGGCATACACAAACCTTGTTGTTTTCAAAAATAAACGTCGTCCACATATTTTTGCATACTGCAAGCCTTCGGTTTGAAAAATGAGCCAGTGTTTAACGTGTAGTGTCCATTATATTTACTTTGGAATGAATGAGCCCGTTTGGCTCTTGGCTGGACACTGGGGAGAGGGCGAGGCTTTATGCAAGGTCTATTGAACTGTTCTACTGAGAGGTATATGTAGTTGTCAAAGTGATGTTGATTCACATTAGGGCCTAAAACTCAAAAGAGCTCTCCACCAGGAGAACAGGAGTGTGTGATGTTTAGTAATGTGTTTTTTATTTTATTTTTTTGCCGGAGATGCTGCTAAGAGACGGACGGAAGGACCAACACACACACAGACACAGACCGACGGACGGAGTGCAACACATACAGGACATACATATTGGATTGCAGCGAGCCCACATAGAACATCATAATACAAAGTCGTAACAGCCAAAATATTGTATACACTCAGTGAAAGATTCATTGGAAATCCCACTAACTATGTCTTTGGGGCCTCTGGGCCATACAGTACATACAAGCATTCTGATGCCAAAGACAACTCGGCCTTGGGTAACACTAGGACACAAATTTCATACTGCAGAATTCATATCTCCGTGTAAAGATGCTGGGGTAATAGGAGTGTGTTAGCGCCGCTCTCTTAAACAGTCATAAGCCACTCCATGCCTCTGAATCAGATCATCTTCTCCCACATTTTCCAGCTGGCTTCACTCAATTATTAGAAAAAATAATAATCTTCTGTTTGACTCCTCATTCATCTTCATCTTTTGTAAGCCAGCTGTCTGTGGTCATTGCAAAAACTTTGCCTATGTGGAGGAGATATAGTATAAACCCTCCAGCTCATACTTAGTCTGTCCTGGGGTGGCGGGGTCTCCTCTCTCAGTGGGAATTGCATCGAGGACCTTCCAAGGGGTGTGCGTCTCGTTTTGGCCACTTGTGCCTGCATTCCGCTCCCTTACTCCTTCAGGCATGACCCACACCCTTCACGGTCATAGGCCATCTTGCTGTCAGAGTTTGAAAGCACTCGTAAAAGCAACATCCTGCTGCCTCTTGCATTATGTGCACATTTAAAACAAGTGGTACACATGGGATGCTGAGTGATATCTAACGTGCGCTCCCAAAGTGAAACACTTGACTGACTCAAAGACAAGAAGGTAGCTCATAACATTTCTGCAGTGGATTTGTATGAGACAAAAACTTTGAGGATAGAAAGAGGATAATTCAATCTTTTGGTACAGCTGCGGTGTTGGTGAGTTTGACATTGTGTAATACATATCAGAGAGGACTATTCTGTTTGGATGAACCAGCTATAACAGGGGTGTCAAACTCAGATACAGAGTGGGCCAAAATTTAAAACTCAACAAAGCCAAGCCGCAGGCCAAGTTTGAGCGAACTAACCTTTTAAAGGGGAATTCCACGCATTTTCAAAATTTTCCTTAGAGGGTACAAATGGAACCAAATGGATAGCGGGTCCATTTGGTTCCATTTGTACCCTCTCAGGAAAAATGGGTCTGAAAGAAAAATCATTAACATGGTGAAATACATCTTGGTGATGTCATCAGATGTATTTCACCATGTTAATGATTTTTTCAGACCTCCATTTTTTGGAAATACAGAACTGGAGGAGCTTTTTTTTATCATGTCCACACAGCATCTCTAAGGTATATTAATGACATATTAAAATGTTGAAAATGGGTGATCTTCCCCTTTAATTTCGTAATGTCAAGGGCCAAATGAAATTACACGGCGGGCCAGAGTTTGACACCCATTAGCTATAATGTGAAGTTGCACATTGTTAGCATCTTGCCATTGACTTACATGGTAAGATGGCCGCCATGTGAATAAGCCCTGATCTCCGTCTCTGTCTTGCCCTCACTCGTCAAACAAGATCCTGTGCATATTTCAGTGCTTTTTGAAAAGTTGATGTCATCATGTTTTATTAATCAAAATAGTGAACAGTTTCTTTGCCATGCTACATTATGTAGGTCCTGGCTTAAATGTACCATAAACCACCCTACACTATATAAATTGTTGCATCGATTAATTAAGTCCCCCTTGGGTTAGATGCTCGAAATATCATGAGCTTATGGATCGGCTGGCTATTTTCACAGAACCCCCCGCACCCCCCAGTGCTTATAGCAAGAAATAATATTGAAAGCCCTTCGTGGGCCAATTTTTCTCTTTCATCATGCATTCAGTGTGACCTTTTTATAAGGAGCACTCCAGGAGTAGAACTTCAAATAGCGTGTGCCACAGTCACGTAGTTCCTCACTGAACCTGCAAGTACATGATTTGAAAGGTTAGCATATGGAGGAACTTCTAGACCTTCTGGCTAAATTGCAGTAATGGAAGAGCTTATTCGGTAACAAACTTTATGGAAGTGTGTGTGTGTGTGTGTGTGTGTGTGTGTGTGTGTGTGTGTGTGTGTGTGTGTGTGTGTGTGTGTGTGTGTGTGTGTGTGTGTGTGTGTGTGTGTGTGTGTGTATACAGTATATATCAAGGTCACCTTAACCTTAAATCCTAGACTCCTCTAAAATGCCATGGATTCAATTAACTCTCACTATGACAAGTAATTTCAGTAACTTGAGAGCGCATATTAATCTACTGGCAAGGTGCCAACTGGACAGTCGTGGAGCATGGCTATACTATTGTATACATACAGTACATTGGGGAAGTTACTGGTACTTTTAAAAAGTAAGGACTTATAGTTATAGTTACTTCTCTTTAAAAGTAACGTTACTCATTATGAAATTATGAAAGTAACTATTTACTTGAAATAAATAATCAAACAAACAAATAAATAATCCAGATGTATCCTCTGTATTGGCCCTAATGCCAATACAGAGGGGAAAAGACCACCTATGAGAATAGTACAATATCCAAAATCACAGACGATATGCCCATGCATGTCAGACCTGAAGTAATGACTTGTTCCTTGCGTGAGCGGAGCGGGTGCAGGTTAAGCAATCTGTGGGCGGTTGTCAGTGGTCAACCGTTCCTCGAAGTACTCCGAGTATTGGTAAGACCTTTATAGCTATTGACATGAGTATTGCCTCGCTCCGCTCACACACGAGTAGGCCATGGCCTACTTATGCGCAACATGCAAGTTTGCACTCTACCAAGTGCTGATCTAGTTACCCTGTGTTACCCTATGTTGAGCAATCATCATCATTATGATGGCGTTATGCCCTGTGGAAGACACTTTATTTGAAATGTGTTTTACTCTGAGTTTGCATGGCATAGGCAAGAGGAGACTTTTGTGTGTTGTACTAGTCCCCAGGTATAGGTTTAACTCAATAACATTTCATTGTCTTTTTTACTCCCTCTCTCTCTCTCTCTCCTCACATCCCCACTCCTTTTTCTGTCAAAGGGTTTTGATTCTTTCTCCTTCCTTTTCTACAGCTGTCTTTATTGCCATTCTCCTGGCACCCAATATGGGAAGCTTTTGTCTTCATTTCAAAATGTGTTTGCACTGACCTTTGGACCCAGTGAATTGTAAATGGCCCTGCGCTATCCAAAAGTAACATTGAGGAGTTGTTTATCACAATAAATCACTCTTAACTCTGTTCTTGCTACATTTTGGGTATGATTCATTGGAACCATTTCACTCGAGAACCGTTACCTCGAGTGACACTCTGACCATAGTCGGCAGAATGACTCCTTGTCACAGCCACCATCCACAACGAGGGACATACACTATTATTTATAAGTCATTGTGATTTATAAGGCGTCGGAACTGTCCAGAGACATGCTGTTTATCATTTTATGCCCAGACTGGGGCATATTAATGGGCCGGAGGAATACGACTCTAATACTGGTAATGGACAGCAAGTGAGTGTGCCTCTTTTATGACTTGACTTGACTTGACTTGGCACAGCCCAGTGGTAGGTTACAGTAGGAACTGAGAAGCCTTTAGCCCGCCCTCAAACCACTTTCCAATCTTTTTAGCCAATTACTGGTCGCATGATGATGATGAAGCCTTTCTGCGTTCTTCTCATTGCCATTTCCTGCCAATTACAAGTTAGCTTTCCATGCTAACATGTTATTTCCCCACATTTCGAATGGGAAAACTAATAAAGTATTCCATAACTCAGTCAATCAATCAATTATGGTTGGCTGTGAAGGTATAGTCTCAGTTCATTCATGAACTGAGACTGAGTTCCACTGCAACACAATTCAGATATATTATCTATATGGCAGCCTGTTCTGCCAACCTATGAAAAGCTATACAAGCTTCTGTGCTCCAAGTACCATAGCTGTGAATGTACTGCCCACTTAGGTTGAAGAAATGCATTCACACACTGTCACTGGTGCTTCATTAGTGGGAGTGTTGAGAATGCTTTGTGACTCGGTGCCAAGGGCAATCCGATCTTGCGAATTGATTGTATAGTAGTATTTACATGTAGGCGTGTGATTACAACTGCTTTCGATAATAACAAAACCACTTTGCCTTGATTTCAGCACTACGAGTACACTTAGTTTACAATACAAGTGGCCATTCTGGGAGTATTTTGTGAAGGAGTTACCAATTTTGGTGACATTGCCGTGGTGATTGCATTGCAGCCTACTCTATAAGGACATTTTATGTTTGTTTTATACATTTTTTATAGTCCCAGTTAATTGAAAAATACGTGTTTCACACATTTAGATCATGGTCAGTACATGGCCATAAAAGTGAGGGCGTATGTTTCAATGAAAACTCGATAAACAATATATATTTTAATGACTTCCTGAAAACAAAAATGTCCTAGCCTGGTTTATAGGCTGATTCACTGCGTTCCGCACATCTGAAATGTCACTTCGTAAATCAGTCTGGCGAGAGCCTGCTTGACTTGAATTTCCCTGACATCACCTGTTATGTAGCCTGACTCGTTGTTTCTGATTGGATTGTGTTCAAATGTACATGAAATAATGTTTCTGAATTGTCCTCTACAAACAAGGTGGCTTGATTACAGACAGAGATACACCGTTTTTAATCCTATTCTAGCACTCAGACAGTTTATTACTTGGTTTAAACTCAGTCATCACTTGAAATATATATCTGAAACATTATATGGTGCAGAGATCGTGAGCGGAGCGGAGCGTGAGCGGAGCGGAGCGGGGAGCGGAGCGCGTGGATTTTTAAGTGAGCGCTGAGCGCGTTTTCAAATTAGTCGGAGCGCGCTCTGGAGCGAGAATTATCCTCCGCTCCAGCCCGCTCCAAGACGTTCAGTCCAGACAACGGCACACGTGTTCAGTAGCACAGCATAAACGTGTGGTTGTGGTTCAGATGGCGACTATAGGCCTACAGTGCCAGCAACACGATCAAGACATTTAAAATCTTCTCAGATGCTGCGGGAGGAAGGAGGAGATGATGATCATGATGGAAATTGGAAAAAAGAAAAAGTAAGGTGACTGTCTTGCTGTCTATCTTGCCTTAGATGCGTCACCTCGCTATTTATTTTGAAGCACTGCATATCATAACGGCAACGTATTTGAGCGCAGCGACCCCCCCCCAATTATGTCCAATTCCCCCACAGTGTAACATCATCAATAACCTATTAACCCGTATAGCATTTTGGAAACGAAATAGTGTGGCATAAGATTAATTAGTTATTCGCCGCACCTGTCTGGGTTAATATAGACAGCAGTGTAACTGCACATATAACTCCTGTCTTAAATGTTTATGCTGTGAGGAGGGCAATAACCACGATGTGTTTCGACAAAGAAAAAGCAGCAGCCTTTTTTTTTCCAGACGTCAAATTTTGCTCCTGAGCGGGCGGGGCTGAGCGGAGCGAGGAGCGCGGAGCTGCCCAAATGAAAATGAGCTGGGAGCGGAGCGGGAGCGGCCTGGGAGGGGGTCCACGTGAGCGGATTGCGAGCGGGACCAAATACGTCGAGAGCGATGAGCGGAATTCTCGGCTGCTCCGCTCCGCTCATGAACTCTGATATGGTGTAAACAAACAGTCCAGGCATTGTGTGTACAGCTCAGAAGCTTGAAATGCCCTCCATTTCCATTTCAGTGCACCTTTAACATAATAATACTAAAAAAGTACTTAGTGATACCCTTCTTAATGAGACAAGCATGTAGACGTTTGTAAAGCTTTGAATGTTTGCCTATATGAAATGCCCAAAATAGGCATACCACGTGCTATGAGAAACAACAATTTGACACCTTACCACGTGGTAGGTTTTAGTGAAATCAGATTGCTCCCTCAAAACGACCTGTTGTGTAATACTCATTCTAAATACAGTACAGTAGATATTTCCATCACATCTTGTTTATTCCCAGGCTGATGTTTATGCACGTAACCGTGCACAGTGCTCTATTACTATGCAGTGGTCAGACCGTATTTGAATGCATGGCTGGCAGATACAGCGGCGAGTATGGTATGACTAATCTAGGAAGCTCTGTGTGTGCTGGTGTGTACTTTATGTGTTTGACAGGCTGTACTTCGCACCTCCAGACTGATTTACACTTAGCCACACAACACCGGGCCGAAAATAGACGATCTACGACGATGCAAATTTGAGAAACGAGACTTACGCCTCGCTGGTGCGGGACCACACACACACACATTAGGATCTACAAACTACTGCCCATCTCTGTTGTTATCTGTTGATACCTTGTAAATCTGATCTATTTCCACATGCAACAACAAGCTCAAAAGTAAGTACTGAGGCATGTTTTGGCAGCGTAATATCTTTACTTTTGTGTCTATTTCTGTGCAATATCAGAACAATATACTGCACATGGTTCTTGACACTGTGTGTGCATTGGTTGGTTTTTGAATCTTGACTTGAAACCTGGGGAATCCTAGGTTTTCATTTTGGGCATCCACTCAAGGGCACAGTTAAACTAAAAGGCCTGCAATTACCATCCTATCCAATCCACAATGCCTCGCAAATAACCGGTACACAAATGATGCCGAGCCATAAGTGAGCGTTGCTACAACATCTAAGCCCACTGTATTACGTTATGCTGTGTCACCAGGCACCAGTGTAGGCGGTTGTGGAGTGAGAATGACTTTCCAAAGGCTTTATAAATTATGTTTACCATTGATATAACCTTCACACACGTTCCACAGCACGGGGAAGTGACCTTATAAAACATTGGTGTGCATGGTTTTATAATGTTCTGCACCCTTACTGTACCTCAATCCTCCATAGTAAATACATAAAACACTACAACAAGCTTTCACGCGTGTCAAAGGTGAAGTATTGAGCATGTATTACTGAGAAGAGAATGATTTGTTCTTAATCAACTATGATGAACTAGTCACCTCTTATTCAAATGGCCCTCCCGACTGAATTGAGATTTACATTCTGTTTCATGCTAGCAATTAGTATGCTAATTAATTGTGTGTGAAAGGGGGGCTTTTGATCTACTTTGCAATCTGATTGATTAAAATCTTTTCATGGAAATTCAAATTCATTTTAATTCGTAATTATTACTGGGGGGTGCTCAGGGAATGTGCTGTCTGGCGGTGTTGTGCGTCTGGCGGTGTTGTGCGACTGTTTTGGAGGGTTGCATCATGATCCATCAGTGTTGTGCATCCGTGTGGGTGTGTGGGTGTGTGCATGCATGTGTGTGTGTGTGTGTGCGTGTGCGTGTGTGTGTGTGTGTGTACCTACAGGTATAGAGCTGTGCAGTCCCACCCCTTTCATGCAGCCCAGAAGACATTTCCCCATTCAAATTCCTCATAGAATTTTCAAAAACGATTTATTTAAAGGCGATTATGCTGCGGACAAAGACAACTGGGGTCGACGCATCGCGACAAATCATGACAAACACAATATTATCATACAATATCTATAGTAATTAAGTAAGAAGGGAAAAAACATGTTTTTCTTCATAAAAATGATTTGATTGTCCCAAAACATTTTGTGTTTTGTCATAATTACAGTGTAATCGTCTTTATATAAATCATTTTGGGAAAAGTCTATGAGGAAAATGGAATGGGGAATTCATTTCTCCATTTCTGGGCTTCCGGGCGATGTCATGAAAGCGGCGGGACTGCTCAGCTCTATTCTGGGCAAGACATTGGATTGGCCAACCTTCCACATGATGCAACGCTCTGACAAGCACACCGCCTTTAGGTCAGTCACCAGCAACCTCACCACTGGAACTTATATTTTTGCATGTCCACATTTGGAATTACATCACCTTAACCCAAACCTCTATAAAAGTGGTCTTACCCTAAATAGTCCTGCAAGCTTACAGGCTGTACCCTTCATAGACAGTGCTCTGGTCTGTGCTGCTGGCATGGGCTGAAACCTGCAGAAAGACCTTGCTGTCAGCTTGTAGATACTGTACATATCGGTATGAGCCATTTTTGGTTCATACCAGTGATTTGGTGATAGCGGGAAAAAATAAGTCGACCATTATAGAACCCCAGGGGACTTATTTTTTTATTCACAGCTTATCCTATATAATCACTTGACTGGTCAAGTGTGTGTGTCGGGTAGTTCACTGCTTTAGAGCAGGGGTTTTCAAACTTTTTCATACCGTGGCCAACTATTTATTCAGAATTTGAGCCATGGACCACCATTTGATGACACTTTAGCCCCACAGACCCCAAAAACTAAAGGTTTCTTTTGCTTTTGTCCACAATTCCAGGCTGGATTTTGGAGGAAACAAAACAGGCAAACATACAGATAAAAATTCCCATTGATGTTCTCCATTCTCTAGTTGTGTAGACTTGTGCTAATTTAGATGGTTGAGATTTTAACTCTTGCGGGGCTATTTGGCTTAATTTTTACTCTCTCAAAAAGTTACACCTGGTTAACCAATTTTCCATCATTTAGCCCTGGGGACCACCTGGAGTCCTCTCAGGGACCACTGGTGGTCCCCGTACCACCTGTTGAAACCCCCTGCTTTAGAGGAAATAGGAAGAGGAAGTGTTGGGGAAGGCTGGAAGCTGCTTCTATCCTCAGGCGGTTGAGACATTGTCCTGGAATGTTAATTGGTATGACTGTACTGTAGCTGTCTTGGAGATACAGCACAGCGGAAAGGCTTTCAAACAGCCAACAGTCGCTCACATTTTGAGATTACAAGGCCCCGCCTGTCAGCAGTCTGCCCTGATTGTGTGTGTGTGTGTGTGTGTGTGTGTGTGTGTGTGTGTGTGTGTGTGTGTGTGTGTGTGTGTGTGTGTGTGTGTGTGTGTGTGTGTGTGTGTGTGTGTGTGTGTGTGTGTGTGTGCGCACGGCTGCCTTCACACACGCATGCCTGTGTGCATGTGTGGATACGTGCGCTCGTGCACGCACTATACTGTAAACCTCTGGATACCAATGCAGGTTATAACCCCGGTTATAATTAATTCATTTTCCATTGACTGAGGAAGCCCCAGTGCCTTTCTCTTCTGCTGACCTCTCCTCACTGAGATTTCCAATAGCAACTATGCTTATTCATATGAATAATTATCTCTCTCCCCCCTCCACAGTGGTCTGTGGTCCGCCAGGTATCTATCATTGTAAATGTCTCTGCATAGTCCATATATGGAATGGCAGCGCATAAGATGATTAAGTGATGTTCGCTTTTGCCTAAGCAATACTTCTGTCACGAACAGCAATGACAAAGCTCTATTGGCACTATAGCAGCAAGACATTTTAATCAGTATGTGCACTGTCCAAGGTGAACGATTGTGTATCTATATTCGGATGTCTATCGCACAGCTGCCGACATCTAACTGTTGGTGGCTAAAGAGTACCAGCTGACTCTGCTCATTTCTGCTCATGTAAATAACAAAGCAACAAAGCATCCGCCCCCCCCTTTTTTTTTTTACTATTTTAAATATATTTTTGAATAGTTCAACTAGTTTATCTACATTGCTATGTTGGTCATATGAGGTACTGCAAAGAGCCAGGAAGGATACAGGACGTAAACAAGGATTCTCCAGGAGTTGAGTACATTGAGTGCATTGAGTGGTGTGCTCTCGTATCAATCAGTGGAATGACTATTTCACTATTTCACTATAATCACTATTTTTCTCAAAAGAATGGCTTATTTCAGGCTTTTGCTTTGGATGGAGTGGAGGGGGTCGTTATGGGACATGAGATGAACCAGTCTGCCTAACAACCGGCCTAACAACCGGATGTTCAATTGGTCAGTTGGGGCCGCCGGCCGCTTGTTTATATACATAACTAGTACAATGACGATGCACATATATGTTTGGTAAGCATGTTAAAAGGGAAAGTAGTATAAGGGGTTTAGCATGGGTGGAAATAGAGCCCTAGGTCCTTTCCTTTTTTTCTCCAAATGTCTTCACTGACAATAGACAAGCCATTTTCAAATAGTCGTTTAAGGATAAAAGGTTTATCACAGGAAAAAAATAGAGCTCCTAGTATAGATAGAACACTAAGAGTCTCTGTTCAACGAATGACTTTAGTCTGGCGAGGCAATATTTTGAAGTTATGATATTTCCGAGCCAAAGCTAAACATTGTTTGAATAATACCTCCTGTCTGTACTCTGTACTATTCTCACCATCCCCCATTTCTCTCCTTGCCTGTTACTGAGCACCATCCCACTTGTTCTTGCTCTACTTCTTTCTCTCCTCTTGTTTCCTTCCATCATTCAACACAGCGGCGTTTACCGTGCGTCCAGGAGAGTAGGTGACAGGCTATATTTTTACCGCCGCTTACCTGTTGTTGACTGAATCTCTGTGTGGTTCTGACACTTTAACTAGTTGTCTGTTTGTTTGTTATGTTGGAGAAGGAAACAGTTGCTTTTCTTTAGTTTTGTTCCCTGTGGTTGTACTTGCGATGTGTCAGGTGCCTATTATACAGCTGTGACTACAGCCTGTCTGGAGCTTTTCTGATCCCATGTGCCTGCATGTGGCTTTAGGCTGCGTATCGCAGTCCTCTGCCGATTGTGGTTAAATTGTGGCTTGGAAGGTTAACCAATATTTTCAGATTAGGATTTGTTAGATGTACAGTATGTGTACTGTCAACTGTCACTGTCTGTACAATGAAACAATGAAATGTTTCACAATGAAATAAATAACACTAGATTAAAATACATGTCTTTATTTGAAGCCAAACTCTTTGTTTCAGTAGTGACAAATTTTGAGAGAAGAAAGATATTCCGAGAGAGTATAAAAAATAAATAATATGATAATTGACTGTGCCATTACTAAAATATTTGTTCCTTAGATCTGGTGCAACATTAATATGTTTAAAGTTTTCCCCCCAAAATAGTGTACAAATTTCAGACAATTTCCAACTCTGAATTTGGTAGAATGGCTCATATACGGCAATTAAGTTCCATTGAATTGAATTAAATGTGCATTGAGGGTGTTGTATGTACTCTATTTGAAACACAACAGATGAACAGCTGTCCATGTAGTAGAAGAGGTCTGATTCATACTGTATGCTTCTCCTTCTGCTCACTATAACTTTATTGAGGTGAATCTACGTTGTAAAGAGCACACTTTCTGAGAGCCCACATAATGCCCACTGGGCACAGTGAGCATTATGGACTTTTGGTGTGACTGTCAGATGTTGACAGTCTATCACTGATCAACAGTCCTGTGCCGAAAGCACACTTTGTACAATGTCAAATTTTATTTTTCTGAATCGAATATTTGACAAAGGTCGCTCTTGCCATCATTCAAAAATTGTGTTTATTCACATTCGTCACTCCACTCTCATTGACTTCAACTCATTCTGTCAAACTTTAGTTTCCGGTTTGCCTCCCGGTGCTTAAGAGTGTGACATGTCTGACCTTTCCGTCTTCCCATATCCAGTGTGGCCTTCACAGTCTGCATTTGTATTTGTTTATTTGGGGGCTCTGTTTGTCTCTGTGTTTGGTCCTCTTAGGATTGTGTTCTCTTGTCCTTGCCTTGTGTATTCAAGTTGGAACGCTTGTACATACTTAGGTCCATATCAAGTATTTTACTACCCCTTTTTTGTATTCTACATATTCCTTTGTTGTACAAGTACATGTTTTATAATTTGCTAAATAAATTAAATCAACTGAAAGAAATAAGCTTCACAAACTAAATTTGCTGTCAAGTAGTTTTTTTGGTATTGATTTCTGTGGAGGCTCTTCTATAAACTGTAAAATTGGGACAGTTGGATGAGGTGTTTTGTAGTGATGGGAGGATTCTTGATAATGAATCCTAGAGTTCGTTACGTTCCCTCACACAAGTCGCACCACCAACAGCGACGCTTAGGCATGCATGCGTGTGTCGTGTGCGCGTTTGTGTGTGTGCGACGTGCAGATATGGTACAGGAAATGGTATACCAGCCGCCAGAGGTTATAGCCACGCGTCTAACATCTCTGTTGGAAACAAGTGAACAATGTAAAGCAGGGGTTTACAGGGGATTTTAGGTGGTCCCGAGCTGAATGGAAAGTTGATTAACCAGATGAAACTCTTTGAGAGCGTAAACATGTTTACGCTCTCAAGAGTTAAAATATTCATCATGTCAATTAGCCCAAGTCTACACAACTAGAAAATTAATGGTCATTTTGATCTGTATGATTGACTGTTTTGTTTCCCAAATCCAGCCTGGATTTTCTGGACAAAAGGGAAAAGAAATCTTTAGAGTTGGGGTGTCTGTGCCTCTGTGGGGCTAAAATGCCATCAAACGGTGGTCCGTGGCTCAAAAGTTGAATAAATAGTGGGCCCTAGTATGGAAAAAGGTTGAAAACCACGTGATGTACTGTAAATGAATATGAGGCCGGCTTTATATAACATAACACTGAAGACGGATGAAGTTACAACACACAACACAACCTCGCCCATGCGTTAAACCTCGTTCTTTACGGGCGAGTCTGCGAGTCGACTTCAACAACTGCAGAAATGAAATGTTTTGGATGAGCAACAGAGAACTGCATGCAGGCAGGAGGGGGTGGGGGTGGCGGGAAACACTGGCTGCCATCACGCTGCGCTGAGGTTGCTTTACTGGGCAAGTGGACCAATCGAGTTTGATTTGCCAAAGGATGACAATTTCTCCCTTCACTGACTCCCAGTCGGGGGGCCTTCAGCAAGGCCCCCGGCTACAGAGAGAGAGACACCACCCATTGTGATTGTGTGTGTGTGTGTGTGTGTGTGTGTGTGTGTGTGTGTGTGTGTGTGTGTGTGTGTGTGTGTGTGTGTGTGTGTGTGTGTGTGTGTGTGTGTGCGCGCGCGCGCACGCACGTTCAATTTTGTATGGAGTCGGTGCTTTCGAGGGTGTGTTCAATGAGTTATTTATTGATCCCCTGCTGTCATCCCATTTAGTCCCGTTATGGACATTTGAGGTGACAGTCATCAGCTGTCACTGTAACCTCCTCCACAATAAGCTCCAGAGGGCCGTGTGTGTGTGTGTGTGTGTGTGTGTGTGTGTGTGTGTGTGTGTGTGTGTGTGTGTGTGTGTGTGTGTGTGTGTGTGTGTGTGTGTGTGTGTGTGTGTGTGTGTGTGTGCGCGCGTGCGTGCGTGCTAAACTCCCGGCTTTATATTGTTGAACTTTAGCGTCTTGCTTGGGTACCTGTAGATTCTAAGGAATCTGAGATCTCGCTGAGCAGCAGTGGTTCTGGTCCACAAGATTCGAAACCAAAATACCCAGGCGCCTGTCCAAATACTTCCTTAATGTCAACAAGTTACACTCCCCCAACAAACAAGTCCTTTAGCTCATATGCCACCAAAATGTTGAATGCCCTGCCAGCAGTCATTAAGACATGCAAATCTCTCGACTCCTTCAAAACCAGCCTCTGTAAAAAATATGATTCCCCTGCACCCTCTCCCCTTTTTCCCCATCTTACATATTTCTCTAGCCGATAGGAATCCTGGAATCCTGATTCAATCCTTGTAGGCTATATTTTTCTTTTCCATTTTACCTCTGCTATGATCTGCTGACAATGGTAGCCACCTTGTTCATCAAACAATTACAGTACATGTACAAATATTCACTTCCATAAACACAGAAGCAGCAGATAATAGTGGAGGTGAAATGGAAAAGAAAAATATAGCCTACAAGGATTGAATCAGGATTCCAGGCTAGCCTATCGGCTCCAGACAGCACAGCTCTCGTGATACTTTATGCCTTTCAGCGTGTATGTTATATATTTTTTTAACAATGCTTCTTTTTGAGTTGGAGGGTTGCGATATCGAGGGGGCAGAAAACAGGCTGGCCATGTGGTTTATGTACTTGCACAATTCGGACCTGTTCTCAATAGAAGTCTATGTAGTAGAGCCGCCACTGGACTGACCTGAAGTGAACAGAGTTAGTGTAACTGCATCTATAATGCTGTGCACATAACACTGGCCTAGATTTTCGTCACCACTAAACCACTTATCCCTTAACGATTTTACAGAACATTTTTCAATAGTTAAAATGGCCAGTCTACAAGCTCACAACGTGTCAATAGATTGGCATGTTGAACTATTCCAAAAAGTTTATCAATATAGTAAAAAAAAGGATAAGGGGTTTGGGATAAGGGGTTTAGCATGTGACGAAAATGGAGCCCATGGCATCATATTAATATGAGTCTCGTCTGGGCATGGCTGAAAAGAAGCAAAATATAACGACAAATCCGCCAAATTTGCAACACTGGAAAAAAAGAGGGAAACAAAGTTTAGAAGTGTAAGTGTTACTTTGCCTGCTTTCCAGAGATGTGTGGGTGCAGGAGGATCGATAGTTTTTTCATTAAGCTGTCCATCTCCATAACACAGACTGGGCACGGGTCCATAAAGGCCTGCTAAATGCTCCTACGTTTACCAATGATGTTGTAGAAGATGTGGACAGAGTGCACGAGAGACCAGTATCTCAGGTCCCTCTGTCTCTCTTTCTTTCACATGTTCCATGTATTGATCTCACTGTCTCCCTCCGCTCATTCACTTTTTCCTATCTCTTCTAACCTTATTCACACTCTCTCCATAATCCACCATTTTGGAGAGACAGCGAGATCAATTAAAAATGTCACCGGTTTTAAAACGGTCGTAAGTTTTTTAGAGTTCGGAAACCCCAACCTTTTTCCAAAAATCGTAGCCGCCACAACCGGTCACAAAGTTTTTTTGTTTTTTTTAATTGGTCGCAACTAAACCTAACCCTAACCTTAGCCCTCGTTTTCGGTCGGTTGCGACTGCTTTAAAGCGGTCAGGGCAGCATCTGGAAATGATTTCGGCCTTCCTGCCATTTTGTCTCTCTGATGAGATTATGAGTTTTGGGAGATGTATTTCTCTTTCTGATGAGCAATGTGTCTAATTACCACATGCTTTCCCTACTTGCTATCAACTGTATACTGTGTATTTTGTCTTTGTTTAATGTTTAGTCATTGCGTTGCTCTCACTCTCCCTGTTACTCATTTAGCGATCGCAGTATCGTGCACAAGTATGAATTCTGTGTATCCGGTCTGTTGAAGTCTGATGAGTCTCCGTTCCCACTCCAGTACACTGCCACCTCTATCTCCGTAGCAGATTCATCTTTCTCACTGTTGTGACTAACTAAATTTGGCCCTGCAGGACCGCATTCATTTCGGTCACGTTGCCGCTTAACTTTGGTACTCACCAAAGTATTTCTGCCTGGTTCCCTTGGCATCCAGCTACTTTTTCACTGACAGCCAACTGCTCCAGATCCCCCTCCTCGGGGCTGTGAGATCAACATTTTCACGCTGCGCTGAGTGTAGAACATGGCAGCACGGCAAGTGCTGAAAGTTTAGCAATGGTTTGTTTATGTTTGTAGCGTTGTTGACTGTATGGTGGGTGGGATGAGGATCAGCATCTCCCAAGTCTGAGGACATCGTTTGTTCTCAGCAGGAACCAGGATTGATTGTGAAGTCCAAGTAGGGAAGGAGGTGTTACTACAGGTGAAGGAGTTTAAGCTCCCTCGTGTCTTGTCCAGTAACTGAGCAGAGGACGGAGGTGGAGATTGGCCAGAGAATCGGAGCTTCACGGGCGGTATTAGAGTCGCTGTTGTAACGAACAGAGAGTTGAGCGGAATGTAATGCTCTCTCTCTACCAAGTAATCTTCGTTCCTACTCTCACCCTCGGTCATAAATTGCGGGTCGTGACCGAAAGAATAATAATACAAGCGGCCGAAGTGAGGTTTCTCGGACAGGTGGCTGGCATCTCCCTCAGAGATACAGTAGGAGTGAAATCTGAAGCTCCCTGGTGGAGCTGTTGCCTCTGCGAACCGACAACGCATACGTTGTTAAAGATGGATGGATGTTGTTGATTGTGGAATTCTCTTAAAGCTGTATCTGCCAGACAGCCGTGTTTGCCATACAGAGCATCACTGCTCTAGGGTCTGTCTATAGCAGACCGATCGACACGTCTGGCGCCTGTCATCATTATTGGTTGAAATTGGTCTGGACCTGCTGATGTAATGACTCATGACACAAGTTATTCAGACTTGATCGTTTAGGGACGTTTGATCCAAATACACAAACATGAATTGCAGTACCAGCTTGCGGCAAGGTTCATATATTTTTTTTACTCTGTACATACAGGGATCAAAAATGTTTTGCTTATATTGACAACAAGCAAATTGTCCCAAACTACCTCCATGGCCAACTTCGTTTAGGCTGGCCAACTGGATATTGTTTTAATGAGACAATGTTGCGATACTGCTCCCATTCTGACGATAGTGATGAATCGTTTTTTAAAGGCTTTATGTTCAATAGTAGTTGTGTCCGCAGTGAGCCAATTACTCTATAAGCCAAGACGAAATGTCTGTCTGTGCGTCTTAGTGTGTGGAACAGGAACAGGCCATAGGTTTGAATCTTAAGGTGCACTTTTTAAAATTAGCTTTTATTTTATTTTCCCTGTGAGGCACATTAAGCTATGCCATGCGGGCGTGTGTGCCTGCATGCATGCGTGTGGGCGTGCGTGCGTGCCTGTGTATGTGCATGTGTGCATGCATGCGTCGGTGTACAGGGGTTGCAGATTATTGACTGGACATTGCCTTCAGAAGTTTAGTCAAGGTAGAAGGGGCATAGGTAACTATAACCATTATGTAGGGCTTGCCACGCTTTATGTCATGTATTTCACTGCCGTCTATGCTATGATACCTATTAATACCTAATTATCATGTTTTAGCTCATAATTATACAGTTGAATCTCTCAAAACGGTAAAAATGATCAATTTGTCAGCATCAGGAAAAGTAACACTGAACTTGTACTATACGCCATTCTCCTTCTTATCGAGATTATATAAGATATTTTCCAGTAGATGAGTTCTGAGAGCCGGTGGGGGGTGGGGGGTGCTGGGGATGCGGTTGAAACTGCAACAGTGGAACAGAGCGAGGTAAAAAATCCCCCCAGGGAAACACACAGCGTTGTGTGAAGCCCACCTCAGCGCTTCCCAGGGGGACGTGTTCTGCAGAAACTAAGACCACACGTGAAAGAGGATAATGCATTCATACACACAGTAGCACCTCCTTGCATATCAGTGTAGTGTGTGTGTGTGTCAGGGGCAGATCTAGGCATGGGTATGGGGGGGGGGGCAATGCCCCCCTAAATGCCCCCTTAAATGCCCAGCCCCACCAAACTTGATGCCATGTAAAACAACCCAATTAAGATATTTCAAATTGCTTATATTTAGAATGATTTGAAACACTACTACTGATACTAACAGGCGCGTATTTTAGGTCGGTGCCGCCGGTGCGGTGCACCAGGGCCCAGGCCCCTTGGGGGCCTACTGAGAGGGAAGGGGGAAAAGAAAAGAAAGGCCGCTGACAGCGGGCCCTGCGACTGTTATGGACCTGTGGCCGGTCGTTAGGGGGTTAAACCTGAGAGTGGCCGGGCCTAGCAGTGGGAGGGGTAATGATATTGTCCAATCAAATTGGTACCTGTGAGCTGTCACTCACGTGTGAATGTGTTGTTCTGATGTCAGTTCCTCTTAAAACAAATCAAAACAAAAAAAAGTGTCAACTACAAAAAAAGCGCGAGTGGGTTGAATTGAAGCATCGGCGTAGCATAGTGTCATGTTCAAGAAAAGTCATGAAAGTGGTTCCAAAGGCGAATGGAAAGAGAGCAGTCGGCAGCGGGAAGCGTAAATTAAGCTAAAATGACCAAATTGGACAAGTTTGTATCAGCATCGGTGTCTCTCCTCCTGCTGCTGCACCCCACCGGCACCGGGCACTAGCAGCTACCCCAGATCCTGTCTCACAGAGCGGCGACACGCTGGACTCGAGTTGCCAACGAGTTCAGCAACACAACCGCCCCGTGATAGTTCTCCACGCGGCCACGCACGGACACAGTGTCGGTGAAAATGAATGTCCCCGCGCGCGGCGGCCGCGTTGCAGAGCCTAATGAACCCCGAATCCCCAGCACAGATTGAGGATTATACGACATGACACCGCATGCCGATAAGACAAAAAGCTTTATAATAGCAAGTCCGTTGCCCGCCGGACCGTTTCTCAGAGACAACAAAAAAGTCTTTCTCAGAAAAATACATCTCCACTACCCGTAAAATGACCTTCTAATGAGTGAGTACACAGTCACATTCATTAATGCGGTCAGTTTGCTGTCTTTGTAAAACATGTAATGTGCTGTGTTCTTGGTGCTTGTTGCTTATACTGTGGAAGTGCATACCAGCTTTGTTGGTGTTGGATATAATGTGAATGTGTGAGTGTAATAGTTTGGGGACATCATGTTTGAGCCCAGGTCAGGGAAGGCTGTTAGATATTAGTAATGATGGAGGATAGAGATAGAGCTTGGCATCTGTCCATGTTGTTATGGTTCTGAAAATGCTGCGTGCGTGTGTGTGTGTGTGTGTGTGTGTGTGTGTGTGTGTGTGTGTGTGTGTGTGTGTGTGTGTTTCATGGCCATTTGCCAATAAAGATCAATGAAAATGAATGGAATAATTGTGTAGCCAGGCACGTTTGTTAGTCTACTGTATACAGTATAGCTGTAGTGTGTGTGTTTGTGCGCGCACATGCGTAAGAGTTGCTCGTTTATGGCAATGATAGGGGCCTACAAAATATTCTTGCACCAGGGCCCATCCTCAGCTCGTTTCGCCAGTGGATACTAACTAACTACAGCTGTGGCAACACTAAACCAACAGCATTTCACCATTGAAAACAGAAAACTCTCTGAGTCAGACCTTTAGCTTTATGCATGCTGCGTGTCTGTTGCAACATCAACAACAACTGATGTTATTATTGATGCTTAATTGCCTAATAAAAGTCCTGTAACTGAAAATGGTATGGGTGCGGCTTCAGTGACATGGGCGATGAAGCCGCCCCCCATACCATTTTCTGCTGCCCCCCCCCCCCCCAATTGGGAAATGTTACATCCGCCCCTGGTGTGTGTGTGTGTGTGTGTGTGTGTGTGTGTGTGTGTGTGGGTGTGTGTGTGTGTGTGTCCCTTTCAAAAATAGGCCACCTAACAGTAGGAAAGGAGGAAAAATAATAACAAGGTTAGGTAGGTGTCAACGGCATAGAAGTGATCGATGCGCGTGCGAAGAGGAACAATAACCAACCGCCGTGATTTAATTAAAGTCTCCCCTCCTGATGACCTTAACTCTAATTAAGCGTTGTTTTGTTTTGTATCAGCTCTCATTAGAGATTTCACAGGGCAGGAAAAAAGGATTTAACTATTACTTGCGTGCCTGTGTGCGATCAAAGCGATTACAGCCGTCGCCTGCTGTCAAAACACATAACATCACGACTAATCTTTTCCGCCTAAGATACATCTCTTCATTTGTTTGGTGCTAATAGTGCTGTAGATAGCTTTGAGCCGGGTCTCAGACTGTACGTGGCGAGTCTGTTAGCTTGTAGATCTGATATTTGTTCTATGAGGCAAAAAGTGCAGCCATCCGACACGTGTAGTGTATAAAGCACAGGGCCATTCTGTCATAATGTTTTGTTGATGCTGTTCTCCCGCACACACTTGCTTGCCCATACATGGTTGAACTGCATTTAAAGGGGTATCCTTTTCCCTTCAACTTTGCCTCCACCCTTTAAGTCATCGGTACGTATGTAATCCACACCCCACAGGGGAATGAATGCCAGATCATGCATACTCTAATGAGACAGGAAATAACAATCACAACAAGGTGAGTGAAGGGAAGCAGAGAGCTGTTTTGTGGATATTTCTGGTACTGCAGCCAAAATAGGTTGGAATTAGCAGCCTGAGAGAAAATTAAATATGATCTGAGTTGTTGTTTAGGCTACAGAGTGTATGAAAATATATTAAAAGGCAACATTTATACAGTATCATGATTTTAAAATTCATGGTGGGGCTCCTTTAACCCTTTTCTACAGAACACAAATATAACTACTGGTGTTCACTTGGGCACAGTGAGACGTCATGGGTCCTAGTGGGTATAATGTCCGAGAAGACCTTTGGAACACAGTGGAAAAAGAAAGATTGCAATGCTTTGAATTACCCTTAATATGCCCCTGGTAATGATGCATAAGAGGCAGAGGGATGCTCTGTCTGTGACAGAAATACTATACCTCAGTTTAAAAATTGCACGGCCCTCGGCCTTATCTGTAATGCTTTATTATACTTTTTTATTTTCCCCTGGATGATTTTGTAATTGCCGGTCCCCAAATGGCATTTTGGTTCCTATTACTGTCTGGCAGCCCCGGCTATCTAGTTTATTGAGTTCATGCCAGGAATCATTTGGCTTATTGACAGGGCTAAACAATACACTCCACCGCATTCTCGAACTGTCAGCCCACCCCCCCCCCCCCTCTCCACCCGCGCCCTCTCCCTGCAGATTAACGGTTTAGAAAAAAAGTGCTCCCATTGTTTTTATGCAATGTCAAGCATATCTATCTGAGAGCAGCACATCGCTGTGTTTGTAAAGAATGAGAGGGAAGAGGCGGTGAGTAGTCTCCACGGTGGAAACATTTCTGGAAATGTGAAAGGATTTGTTATGAAAGTATGTTTGCATTTGCTACATCTCTACACCTTTCTACCATAGGTATCAGAAGAATATCTACAAGCTCGCGAGCTGTGAGCTATTTTCAAAATGGCTTTCTTTCATTATAATGACACACTTTTGAAGCACTTTTGAAGCGTCTTTTGAAGCATATAGCAGTGGCATTTCTAAAATAAGGATGGGTGGGTTTGAAAGTGATCAAATCTGTTATCATCACTTGGCTTTGATGTCTCCTCTGCCATTTTACAGAGTGGTCAAACCAAAGGAATAGAATGTATAGTTTCTATAGTAATCTCTTCTCCGTACTAACGCCAGTGTTGGGTAATACTTACTACGAAACTTCTGTCAATCGCTCTCATTGCCTATGGCTCTGTTTTGTGACAATAGGCAACTGCCACATTTTCAGAATGGTTCCCCAGAAGCACGGCTGCAATCGCCGTAGCTGTCAAACACAGCGTTGACGGGTTACCATGGTGACATGTCTATGCAGCCTGTGTCAAAAAGGGGATGTGGACACTGTGTTAAAGTGTAGGTTCTGTCGTAGTAGAAACGGCAGCTATGGCAAGCAGGTTGTCTTTATCGAGCGCGGATCGAGTTCTTGTTACCGTAGTGGAGACGGCGTACCGCTTAAAGTCCCAATTATATGACAACTTTTTGTCCTCTCTTTTTTTCCCGGTCATGTTTTCGAATGGATTTGGCCAGGCGACCCACTTGGCCTTGCCTTATTGTAGGTACGCCACTGGTCTACGCAATATATAATTTACAATGATATTAAATATGAGCCAGGCTAACTAAATATTTATATCTCAGGGTCTTGTTCACAAGTGAGGGGAGGATGGAGAAGGAGATCAGCCGGGGAATCGGAGCGGCAGGGACAGTCGCTGTACCGCATTGCTGTGGTGGAAAGAGAGCCGAGACGGAAGGCAAAGCTCTCTCTGTCTCCCCAGCAATCTTCGTTCCTACTCTCACCTATGGTCATGAAATGTGGGGGTCGTGAACGAAAGAATGGTCGCGTATACAAGCAGCCGAAATGAGTTTTCTCTGACGTGTGGCTCGCGTCTCCCTTAGAGATAGGGGTGAGAAGTTCAGTCACACACTTGGAGTAGAGCTGCTGCTGCACCTTTGCCAGCTTAGGTGGTTCGGGCATCTGGTTAGGATGCCTCTCGTGCGCCGCGTCTCCCTAGGGAGGTCCTCGATGCACGTCCCACTGGGAGGAGACCCCGACGAGACCAAGGATCAAATGGAGGGATTACATCAACTGTCTGGCCTTGAATCGTCTCGACTTCCACATCCCGAATGTTGCTGCAGACAAGTCTGCTGGCCTGATGGATGAAGATGTAATTATATTATTAATATAATTATAATGATATTATTAATTATATTAATATTATTAATATAATTACTCTTGCCCATACAGTTATGTAACACTATATATTACTTTAAAATGTAGGTAATTAAGTAATAAGTCATATATTCCAATTATCAATTAATGACGTTAACACCGACTAAGGCTTACTGTACTTTGCAGCTATTTGCACTATAAAGTAGCCGTTCTTGACTGATCAATAGGTGCACATTGTTTGGGTAGTAGCGTTTATTGGTAAATAAATAGTGCACCAACATAGGAGCAAAGTCAATAATACCTTTGCTAACTTCTTGCCAACTTTAAATGAGTTTGATTCTTAGCAACAATTGAATTGGTTCTCTTTGTGCCCCTGATCTGCGCCGACGGACGGACACGCTCACCGCTATGAAATCATTTTTCACAGGTGCGATTTGTTTCATCACCGCTGGCATCGCTCAATGTCATTGCAGGGCCTGAGATCATCCACATCCACGCCCGTGGCGTGAAATCGGACCGGGGGATTGATCATCTTCTCTCTCTGCTTTTCCTTGAATTCCTCTTTCTTCCTCCGCATATGGTGCAGAGGCAGCTGCAGTTGCGGTTCTAGGAATTAGTGGTCCTATGTGACATCATTTTACGTACCCACCCCCAATACACACTGCCACACACTTCCAGAAATTGCCAACAATTAATCAATAGTTGCAGGGGTGGGCAACTTTGATGATGGAGCGGTATAGTCAAAAATAAGTGATCCACAAGCTCAGACTGTGACGTGTTCTACTGTACATGTGACGTGATCCACTTTGTATGCCACATGCGACCCACAGGCTGTCGGTAGCCCATTTGTAATTATAACAGCTGAAATCAATAATATGGGTACTTCAATATTTACCTGTAGATAAGAAAGAGAAAGTTCTAGATGGCTCCCTGGCTAAATGATGTAAATTTGTTTAACCAGATGTAACTCTTTGAGAGTGTAAAAATGAAACCAAATGGACCCTTGCGGGTATTTGGTTTCATTTTACACTCTCAAGAGTTAAAAATATTCATCATCTGAAATAGCCCAAGTCTACACATTTAGAAAATATAGAAGATTGGACATTTTTGATCTACATTTCTCCAGTCTTTTCCCAAATCCAGCATGGTATTGTGGACAAAAGCAAAATAAATCTTTCGTTTTGGGGTCTGTGGGCTAAAGTGTCCTCAAATGGTGGTCTGTGGCTCAAATGCTGAATAAGTTCCTTGGATCAAAAAGGTTGAAAACCACTGAATTAGGGGATGCAAAAAACAATAAAATAAATTCTCCCTCACTGGTTGTGGCCCTACGCGACCGCTTACAGTATATTGCTTATGCCTGAAACCGGCCCTGAGCAGCAGCATGGTTTTTGTACTCTGTCGCACAGTGGTGTGTGCATGTGTGCAGGAAATTGTCTCTTACGGATTGAGCTGATTGCGTGTGGAACAAATGCACATCTGAGCCAGTTTCTGTTTTCTCTATACTTATTTGATTCCAAGTTATTTTAATTAGTGTACTAAACGCGTTTTGGTGTTCTAAGCAGCAGATCTACAAGCTCATTTATGAGCTTGTATCTCTGCTGGTGAAAACGCAAATCTTTGGCGAGCCGTTGGCGACGTGTGCTGGCCGTCTCTCTGGCTCGCCCTGATGGAGAGGAACACAGTGGTGCTCTTCATCCCCACGAGAGGCCGATGTGCTGACCCCAAGGGTCTGCCATATAGCACAGGGTTAATGGACATGTAACGCTCCAGCTGCACTGTCTCGCATGCCAAACGCAGCCGTTGGTTATTGGATTTTCTACCGTCAAACAGCACTCCCCGGCTCGCTCTCTGTGGCCAGACAGTGGGACGAGGCCAACTGGAACACATCAAAACGTCTGAAAACATAGAAATGGCAAAAGGGAAAAAAATGTCAGATCTTCAAGCTCGTAATGCATGGCAATGTAACATAACATTACTTGATCAGCTATTTTCAGTGAGTGCTGCATGGTTTTCAACCTTTTTTCATACCAGGGCCCACTATTTATTCAGAATTTGAGCCACGGACCACCATTTGATGACATTTTAGCCCCACAGACCTCAAAGCTAAAGATTTCTTTTACTTTTGTCCACAATTCCAGGCTGGATTTCAGAGAAAACAATACAGTCTGATACATACAGACAAAAATGACCATTAATCTTCTACATTCTCCAGTTGTGTAGACTTAGGCTTGCGTAGGCTAATGCAGATCACCTCCACCTGTTGAATTATGTGCCATTATGAGTCTGGCCTGTTAGCCAGGCTAGTCCCAGTCTGGGGACCCCCTGTGGACCCCGACACAGTAAGATTTTGTGACGGCTTTCTCCAAAAACAATCAAAGTAGAGTACAGAACACAGTACAGTACACTAGACTACTATAGAGCTGTACAGTCCCGCCCCTTTTGTGTAATTGTGTAATTTAAGTAATTTCCCCATTCATTTTCTTCATCAACTTTTCATAAACGATTTGGGTTGTGATAAATCATGACAACAAGCACAATATTTTGGACTGATTAAAAACTGGCTGAACAGACACTTTTTGTCTCTCTTTTTTTTAAGCAATTATTTGAATGGCCCAAAACATTATACGAGAAAAATGGGGGGGGGGGGGGGGGATTACAATTTTAAAAAACAGGGGTGGGACTGCTCTGCTCTAAACAATACAGAGCATGGTACAGTACAGTACAGACAGTTCAAACAGTGTGTGTGTGTGTGTGTGTGTGTGTGTGTGTGTGTGTGTGTGTGTGTGTGTGTGTGTGTGTGTGTGTGTGTGTGTGTGTGTGTGTGTGTGTGTGTGTGTGTTTTCTGTTTATCAAAGTTTCCTATATTGGTCTATCGGCCTATCATTTATTTTTATTTTTTTTTAGCTGTGTGCCTTTTCTCCAATTTCCAGTTTCACATTAATTTTCCCACATGGGAGCCGTTTGAGTACAACCACAAACTCCTACTGTTCCACAACTACTCCTGTGCACTAGTTGTGGGTCAGGAGCTTATTCAAGGACATGTCAGTATTAGTCAGTGTTGAGGGAGTGAGGAGAGAGAGAGAGCTCATCACTCCCACACCCAACCGTGTTTTGATTGTTTGTGTCAAGCTGTCAGAACATTCTGCTCTACTTTTGTTTTTGTGGCGTTTTTTGTCTTGATTGAATGAATACTTCATTAGTCCAAAATGTGAACTGCATGCGATGCATTGAGTCAGACATTACGTCTAAAAGGATAACACAGAAATGTCCTGTCAACTTGTTTCCATTTTGGTCAATTATTTTGCTGACATTTGATTTTATATTATTCCACAGTGACCTGAACTGTCCGTCCATATACCTGTAGGCTTCTCTTCTCTTCTCTTCTCTTCTCTTCTCTTCTCTTCTCTTCTCTTCTCTTCTCTTCTCTTCTCTTCTCTTCTCTTCTCTTCTCTTCTCTTCTCTTCTCTTCTCTTCTCTTCTCTTCTCTTCTCTTCTCTTCTCTTCTCTTCTCATTGTTGCACACAGTGTAATGGCAGCTTTTCAAATCAAGCCCCAGATAGACCTCCATAGAGTAACCATTACATGACACAACAAAGGAGAGACACAGATCTGAACAAAGAGTGTTTTTTTTAGATGCATCCCTGCAACTCTGCCATTATCGAGAATAGTCCTCTTTGTGCACGAAACCAACCTGCCGTAGATCTTATAATGGAAATATAACGGTTGTTTGCCAGAACGAAAAATAACACCACCAGAGTAAACAAGGATTTGATTGTCTCTCTGTCGGAGCCGATGTACAAAGCTGTGACATTTGGTGTTAAATTAAGGCTATAAAACTCCAGGCAGCTCTGACTTGCAACTGGCAGCACTAAGCTGGCAAAGGCAGTGGGACCTCCTAACTGTTCAATTAAGAATCAGGACCAGGAAATCACTGTGGTAAAGGCTGAATGGCAAATGTACCGCATTATTTGGGGAGAATGTGTTATGGAAAACAAACAGCGGTTGTGTAACTGCTATGTGTTTTTAAAGGAGAATTCAAATCCAGAAGGCTTTCTTACCTCTGTTTGCAGTTAATGTATTTCCCAAAAAGTGGTCCAGTTGTTATTTTGTGGGGAAAAAAAAAAAAAAAACTCCTTATTGGCTGTTTCCCCTACCCCACCCTAAGCTTAGAATGGTGCTATGGGATGTTATTGTTCAAATTCAACTATTTTCATCGCTCCAGAACGCAATTTTGTTGCTATGTATTGTCTCTCCACCATGTCAATAGTATGTTGATACTTTCACTTTCACTTTTGTTTCAGCAGTGATTCAGGTTTAAGAGGGTGCATGTGGCACATGGTTTATGGCTGAACCACTGCTGAGCTGAACCAAAAGTGAAACTGTGAGTGAGTGTTAATACATTATTGGCATGGTGGAGAGACAATACATACAAAAGTAATTAGAAATTTGAACATCATCCCATAGCCCCTTTCTGACCTAATGTTGGGGTAGGGGAAACAGCCAATGAGGAGTTTTTTCACAAAATAACAACCAGAGCACTTTTTCAGAAATAAATGGACTGCAAATAAAGGTAAGAAAGCCTTCTGGGACGGAGTTCTCCTTTAAAATGCGTTTTTCTATGTAGTATGCTGCTGTTTTTAGGATGAGTTGAAATCAACAGTTTGCACTGCTTTCATCTATCCATCCACCAGAACACAGTGAGAACACACTGTGTTCTGATGGATGGATAGATGAAAGCAGAGCAAGGTGCGTGACACCCACTCCTCCCACCACTGATGGGTTGGAGAAATTGGCTGACCCCCACCCTCCCACCAAGCCTAGTTTTGTGCTCCATTCACCCACCCCTTGCTCCCCTCACCATCAAATAAATTTGTGGCAGAATCGGGGGGGACATGGATGCAATATGAATGAATGAATCTTTTGGTGGAACTTTCTCCTCATCTCCCACCCATCCGGTCTTCATCCGCCTCGATCTAATGATGATCTAATCCCTCAAACGCTCTTTCCCAATCTCTGTCCCCTTCTCTACACAATGTTGTACATGTTTAAGAGGTGGCCGTAATTAATTTGACCCCTTGTTGCAGTTTTTATGTGCAATGATGTCTTCCCTTTGTGCTTAAGGTTTCTTCTTTGAGGCTGAAACCTTTCCAGTCAAACATGTAATGTAGTGACTTCACACTGTCAGCCCCTCCCCTAACTCCTCCCCTAACTCCTCCCCTTTATCATACAACTGCAGCTGTAGGTGTGGCAAAACCAAGCATACTTAATGAAGAGTGAAAAATATCATGGCACTTCACTTTTAATAAATAAAATACGTTTTTATTTTCTTGTACTCTCTAATACCCTGGACTCCATTTCTACATATTGAACCATTACCCGTGCCTGTACTGAGATCATTGAGGACCTCTCCCATCCAGTTCACTCCCTGTCTCAGCCCCTCCTCTCAGGAAAATGCTACATGTCCATCACCACCAGTACCCCCTGCTTTAAAAACTAACCATACAAGCACTGAAGTCTCTCAGCACCACACTCCCTCTCCCCCTCCTTCCCATTCCACACAGTTGGCTGGCCTGTTACTTGTACTGTTTATCGTATGTAGGTAACCTGTTTGTGGATGTAGGTGGAGATCGTTTTTTTATGTAATGTCTTGTTTGAAAATCAGAGCTCACAAAAGGCTGTACTGAATCAAAATACCACCAACCTGGTTGTCTGTCAAAAAAAAAGTATATTGTGTCTTCTTGACCTGGTCGCTAGTGGAACTGTGACCCAGTCGCTATCGATCTGTCACCTGGTCGCTATCGATCTGTCATCCGGTCGCTAGTGGATTGCAATGTGGCCGTTTGTCAGTGGTGGATTTTGCCCTTCCCGCCCGGAGTAGTACATTTGTCACCGAGGACAATATAGTGCCTTGAATCCATTGGAGTAGCATACATTTTCCCATAGTAACAGCAGCATATACAGTATTATTAGATTATTACTATTGTAGTTCCAATGCTTTAGAGTACACATGTATATATGAAGATAACACATGCGATTGTGCATCCTGGAATATTACAAAATCAATGTAAAACAGCTTCTATTAGAGCCTCCCATTTCCTTTTGAACTCAAAATATTCGAAAGGGTACATTTTCGCTGTCGTTCCGCATGCGGTCCTGCATTACTCGTCCATAAATGGACGTAAAAATAATTGGATCTCAGACTCGATGCAGACTCAAAGTCTCAAGGAGCAGTTTATTCCATTATTTTATCTTTTATGTAGGGAATGAAAGCACGCAAGGCTCCGGCTTTGCACAGTGTAATCATATGCACACACAGTGAAAAGTACAGACACACAGCTCCTGTTAAAGAGGCTGTAGCCATTACCACAGTTTGGCTCTTGTGGTCTCCAGTGACTTGTTCCACTCCGGTTGAGCTGAGCTGCCTTTCTCACTGCCCCGTTCAGGAAACGGGGAGGGGGCCCCCTTACCCACCCAGGCTTTCTAAAAATAGCTCTTTTCTACAGTAAATATGACGGCGGCAGCAGGCAATTACTTTGGGCTGAGTTCTTTTTCCTGCGTGGACCTCCTCCACCGTCCAACCCCCTCTCAGTCTCTTCAACCCCCACCGGCCCCCTCCCCTTCTTGTGAAGTGGATTGTCTGAACGAAGCACAACCATCATTTGTCTTACAAGGTCACGCATGCTCCTTTTTTCACCCCCTGATTCTGCTTCTATGTACAGTATGCTGACATTTCTGGGTTCTCTTTGGAAGATTAGAGGAGGTGGGAGGGGAATGACTGAAGGGGCTGATCAAGCATCTCATGTTTCATAGACTAAAAAGTTAATCGTACAAATGCCTGTTTTTTAATCTTTGTGTATTGGATGTGTTTTGCTAGAACCACACCCAGACCCTTCGGTTTAATGTATCCAAATCAAAACACAGGTGATTGATGTAACCATTTGAGGACATTTTAGCCACACAGACTAAAAAAAACTAACGATTTCTTTTGCTTTTGTCCACAATATGCATTTGGGAAACAAAACACTCTGTTCTGTAAACATACAGACCAAAATGACCATTAATCTTCTACATTCTCTAGTTGTGTAGACTTGGGCTAATTCAGATGAGTGTAAACATGCGGGTCCATTTGGTTTCATGTTTACGCTCTCAAAGAGTTACATCTGGTTAACCAAATTTCCATCATTTAGCCTGGGGACCACCTGGAACCATCTTAGGGACCACTGGTGGTCCCCGGACCACCTGTTGAAAACCTGTATTGATGTAAACTGCACTGGGCCACAGCTCATTGTTCCGAAGCACCACTGGTCCGAAAGGCCCAAATTTATTCAGAAATTTAGATAGTTTGGAATGTGAAAAGTTGGATAGTTTGAAAACAAATTTCCATTATTGTGAGGCTTCATTGATCCGAAAACAAGAGGGCCTCTCTCCATGGTGCTGAAATGCAGCACAATAGGTTTTGCTCTTCGGTAGGCGAGGTACCGGCAGTCTGTTCTGGTGTGCAAAGGTTTCACCTGGGAGAATGGCATTGATTTTTCTGCTGTTTTCGTGAACCACCCGAGAGTTTTCTGAAACATTTATGAAATCTAAATTGACAAAGAAAAGTTTTCTTTCAATGTCAGCTTCACTCTCTCCTTACCTGCCTCTCACGATCTTTGTCTTCACCCCATTTTTTCTTAAAGAACTTTTTTTTCAACATTTCAATGTTTTAAGTTGTTGTTAACCCATATTGGGCACAAACACCTTTTGGTGTTCTTAGCGTTATTAGCATAATTAGCATTACTTAGCATATTAGCATTATTAACAACACTTGCAAGCATTAGCATTACTTAGCTTTCTTAGCACTACTTATGCTAGTACAGGGGTTGACACTAAGGTCTCGAGGCAAGTGCAAGTCAGGTTCTACTTGCCCTCAGGTCATGGTCACTTGCCCCCCAAAAATATATTGTAAATTTTGCTTTTAAGTTTAACCAGATGTAACTCTTCATTTTTACACTCTCAAAAGTTAAAATTCATCATCTTAATTAGCCCAGGTCTACACAACTAGAGAATGTTGAAGATTAATGGTCATTTTGATGTGTATGTTAATTTGCCTGTTTTGTTTCCCAAATCCAGCCTGGAATTGTGGATAGCTAGAAAGCAGGGAAAGACACAGAGGCAGAGTGCAATGACTGCCTTCAAGACAAATTTATCTTGTGTTGTGTTATAGTGCACTAAGTTGCACACTTGCCCGATCGGGCAACCAGGTAGCAGTCTTCACTTGCCCTACCATTTTTTTTACTTGCCCCGGGCAAGCGGGCAAGTGTTAGTGTCAAGCCCTGTAGTATTATTAATTATGTTTTTTTTTTATATCCCACGATTTTGCAACCCATTTTTTCACCCAGTGCCAATTCCTAATGTGATCCTGGGCTCTACACACCCTCCGCCAACCTGAGGAGGCAGTGGACTGGCCTCATACTTCCTTCAATGCATGAGGAGTCCAAGCTGCCTTCTTTTCACCTGACAGGGGGAGTTTCCCTGGTTGGACGTAGCGCGTGGAAGGAACACGTTATTCCAACCAGTTCCAGTCCCCTCAATCAGGTGCCCTGGCTGGCCAGGAGGAGGCAGTTTAGAGTCCAGGATTAGTCACAGGATTTGTGAGGGTATCTACCCTAGGGGTCATGGGGAGAACATGCAAACTCCACACAGAGAGGCCCTTTCACGTACCCCGCCTCGGGTATGGGCACTGATGACGCAGAGGAGCAGACACGCCGCCAGCACCCACAGCAGCACCCCTAGCGGGAATCAAACCCAGGACCTTCTAGCTGTGAAACAACAGCACTAACCACTGTTCCACCGTGACCCCCATAACATAACTATGTTAATAATGCTACATAGTTTTAGGTGTACAGAGTTTTAGGTGTGTGTGTGTGTGTGTGTGTGTGTGTGTGTGTGTGTGTGTGTGTGTGTGTGTGTGTGTGTGTGTGTGTGTGTGTGTGTGTGTGTGTTTATTCAGAGCAACAGGCAGTGCAGCGTTCCATCAGGGAGACTGATAGAGACTGATCATCCACAATGTGTTCCAGGAGAGAGATACTGAATTCGTAATCAAACTCCCTGGGGAGGACGTTTGCCCACACACACAAACACACACACACACACACACACACACACACACACACACACACACACACACACACACACACACACACACACACACACACACACACACACACACACACACACACACACACACACACACACCAAATGCTGTCAGAATGTATTGAGAAGGTATCCCCTTAGGATGTAGCATTTCATTGTAGAGGGGGTCCTATACACAGGTAAAACATTATACACAGTACAAAATACATAATTACTCAGAACAATACACAAATCACAATACACACATGTACAGCTTATAGCTTGCTGCTCATCCTCTTATCACCCACATCCAAAGTCCCTAGTCAAAAACTCCTTTAGGATTCCTAAGTCCTATAAGATTTTGGAACAAATCCTATTGGATATCCAATAGGAATCTAATAGAATTCCTATAAGAATTCCATAGGATTTTATAAGATCTTATAGAACTGGATTCCTACTGAATATCCAATAGGATTTGTTCCAAAATCTTATAGGAGGAATCCTATAGGATTTTTTTACTAAGGCCTGAAAGTGCAGTACAATAACTTATGCAAAGGTCAGAAATAAGCAGTAGTACAAGTAATGCTATGAGCATGAACAGGTTGTTTTCCAGCTCAGTACAAGGAATTTCTGAAGCGGCCAAGAAGAGGCAAGAACAGATCTGAGAAAAAGAGGAAGATTGTTCCAGTCAAATGGAGCTTTGTATTGTTGTGCAGGGTAGAACTGCAGCCAGACCCAGAAAATATTCTTCTAGGAACAGTAAAGTAGGTTTGTTGTGTGTGTCTGAGTGGATATGGTGTTGTATATTCCAGTTCCAGTGACTGTGTCTTATGGTGAACACACTTGAAGCTGAATACTGTAGGTACCAGTGCAATTGTCTTGTCATAGGCTGCAGCCAGTCAAGTGAACTCTACGTGGTGAAGCGGTGTGTTCTGTATGGACTTGGGAGTTGTGTAGTACAGGGGCTTTCAACAGGTGGTCCAGGGACCACCAGTGGTCCCTGAGAGGATCCCAGGTGGTCCCCAGCTAAATGATGGACAGTCGGTAACCAAATGGACCCTTACAGAATTGTAACTGTAAGTGTCTCAAGAGTTAAATTATGTTTAAACATCTGAATGACTTAATGTTCAAGAATCTACGCAATTAGAAAGTGTAGAAGAATTGTTATTTTGACCAAGGTTTTGCCAATTATCTCTACTAAGTTGTGGACACAAACTTGAAAATCCTTAGTTTTGGGTCCAAGAGACTACACTCAACATCAAATGGTGGTCCGTGGCTAAAATGCAGAGTAAATAGTGGGTCTTGGTATGAAAAAGGTTGAAAACCACTGGTGTAGTACTGTGCATTGAGAGGTTTGAGGATAGTGTCTGTGGTATTCTGAGAGACAATACAGTATATGCGTAATCTACAATGGTCAATCAAAGGGTATAGTGATTTAAAGTGTTATATTTAAATGAGTCCATTTTCTCCAGACAAGAACCATCTGCAACCCCAGCTAAATTCACAAGTCCATTCTAGTCTGTCTCACAGCTTATGGAATGAAATATTTGAGTGAAATCAATTCAACATGTGCTCAGTAGTTGCTCTATTAGATCAGGATCAATGTTTCTTACACAAAGTGTGTTTTTCCCCCCCTTGTTAACCAGGGTGCTGTTTTATATCAAGAAAAATCCAAAATATTTTTTAAAAGGGAACAGAAAGGCTTCAGATACCAGTGCAGCATCACAGACACACATTTTTGGATAATTAGTTGCATATCCAAGTCTTCAGCCAGTTCATCAGATGATCATCATCTATTCTAGGTCAGCCTCCAGACGAGAGATTAATCAGATTTGTGCTTCTCAAAGCTGTCTGGCCTGATCACGTAGGAATACGGAAGTCAGAAAGACATTGAGTCTTGTGAACTCCTGTGCTGACAGTGTGCTGTGTAGACAGCATCCACCCATATGGGTCTAAAGTAGAAGAAAGTGCAGGAGGTGGAACAGTTGTTTTAGAGGATTCTTGACAACAAAAGCTGCCTGTATTCTGTGTTTGTCAAAGTCATGAGGTGACTCGATCTTGAGTGGTTTTCACATAAGAACTTGGAACAATGTCTGGAACATCAGGTTTGAACGTTGTCCGGAGTTGCCCCCAACATTTAGCAAAAGACAGAGTCTTGTTTGTGCTATAAATTCTCTCGTTTTTTTTTTACCTAGAGGAAATACTGTATGTCTGGTTTAGTCAAGGGGTGGTGCCTGCTTAGAGTGTGCAGGAGGCGCAGATGTGAAAATGAAGTGTGAAATGTGCATATAGGCATGAATGAATGAACTGCTTTGATCACAGTTTTTCAGAGCTGTAGTGAATTTCAGTATCTCTCATCCAATTTCATGAAGTGGGACACTTCGGCCTACATTGCATGAGTCATACCATTGACAGTTAAGTTCATCAGTTTGTTTGACTGGCGGAGGAGATTCCACAACTATAAATATTATAAAGCATTACCCAAGCCCTGCATCTGTTTTACCCTTTTGCTAATTCATTGGTAAGTCAATGTATGACATTGATATTTATCTATAGTTATTAAATAAATCAAAATGGTATGTTTAATGAATTCAGATTTGCAGTACATTGGTGAAAACAGATTTTTTTTTTTCCCCCTGGGGTGTCCAGACATATCTGTGAGAAATTTTAGCTTTATCCTTTTCATCAAAGCAGCTGACATATCACTCCAAAACCTTTCCTACGGCTTAGCCCTCTTACTGCTGGATGAAGAGGGATATCTTAGTATGCACAGTGCATTTGTCGAGCTGGAAGCCATATGGGGCTTAAAACTGTTGATGTGCCAAAGACGATTGTGCTATTATGAAGTTAACAGTCTTCAACACAGTAGCCATAACTTTGTTACAGTAAAATCTGATTTGTGCCTGTGTGCGTGTGCGTGTGTGTATGTGTGCGTGTGCGTGTGTGTGTGTGTGTGTGTGTGTGTGTGTGTGTGTGTGTGTGTGTGTGTGTGTGTGTGAGAGAAAATAGATTTCTGTTTTCATGTCGTTATGGTCAACTATGGCTCCTCGAGTTTGTTTATGCATAGCTCTTCAACCACACAACTTTCAAAGACAAAGTAATGTGTTTGACACATCACTTCAAATGGAATCAAATGGAAAAGTTCATTCTTCACATGGTGAAAAAAGCATGCTTAACTAGACACCATTCAACACTATAAGCTGCATGAGCTGAGATTTCTGTCCTTAAAAAGAGTCCCGCAGTGCTGCAGGAAGGAGATAAATCAAAAAGATGGAGACTAATTTGTCCTAAACGGAGCTCCAGAGGCTACTGTATGATCCATAAATTGGCAGGTCCGTCTTCCGGCCCCAATCTATCCAATGGAGAGAAAATGTTTGAGTGCTAATAAGTCTTGATCTCGGATGTAACCTTTCCCAATTGGGGGGCAGGAGAAAATGGTATGGGGGCGACTTCATTGATGAAGTCGCCCCCATACCATTTGGTTACAGGCCTTATATTAGGCGAGTAAAGCATCAGTAATAACATGGTGTTGAAGTTGCAACAGACACGCAATTTGCATAAAGCTAAAGGTCTGACTCAGAGAGTTTTCTGTTTTGAATGATGAAATGGTGTTGGTTTACTGGTGCCACAATAGCAGTTAGTTAGTAGCAGTATAGTGTTTCATATCATTTTAAATATAAGTAGTAATTTGAAATATCTTGGGATGTTTTGCATGTTTGGTGGGGCAGACCCATGCCCATGCCTAGATCCTCCCCTAGTTGATCTAAATCAAACACCATACAATTTGAATCGCCTCCTTTAGTACCCGATTGTTGGTTACTTGTTTTTGCAGCTCTTAGCTCTTAGCCGCCTCTGCTATGAATGTGCGTCTGAAAATCGGGCCGGATGAAAACGAGTTGGAGTCTTTGCATTGCCAGGAAATCTCTCTCTGCTAGGCCTATAGGTAATGTCTATTTCCGACCAATTGCATTTGTTATTCAAATTCTGTGCAGCTTTTCAAGAATTATGTATGTGCAGTCTGAGGTGAACGCTGTATGCATGCCATGGAACCCGATTGTGTGTGTGTGTGTGTGTGTGTGTGTGTGTGTGTGTGTGTGTGTGTGTGTGTGTGTGTGTGTGTGTGTGTGTGTGTGTGTGTGTGTGTGTGTGTGTGTGTGTGTGTGTGTGTGTGTGTGTGTGTGTGTGTGTGTGTGTGTGTGTGTGTGTGTTGCAAAACAACCCAACATATTTCACATTAAAGTGCTTATATTTAAAATGATATGAAACACTACTACTGCTACTAACTAACTGCTATTGTGGCACCACTAAACCAACAGCATTTCATCATTGAAAACAGAAAACTCTCTGAGTCGGACCTTTAGCTTTATGCATGCTGCGTGTCTGTTGCAACTTCAACAACTGATTATTGATGCTTTACTTGCATAATAAAAGTCCTGTAACCGAAAATGTTAATACCATTTTCTCCTGCCTCCCCCCAATCGGGAAAGGTTTTATCCGCCCCTGAATGTAGATTTGGATTATATAGTGGGTAAAGTAAAACTCTAGAATGAAGATTGAAGTCCTTTTGCACACCTGCTTAGCGGGACAGGTGCGTAGGAGTGAACACTGCACAGCTGGTACAGAAGATGGAAAAACAATCTGCACACTTTCTTCACTTATAGGAAAAAAACGTATTGTAACAAACGCAGCACGTTGCTCTTGAACAGGTATCAGCTGATAAAGGAGTGATAGATAGGTCATACCTGATGTTTTCTTCCATCATTTTGCTGTAAATGAAGACAATTGTGTAGGGTTTTTACCTTTTCTTACCTCTGGAATGAATAACTAAAATGCACTGCAAAGTGCAGTGTTTTTCAAAATTAGTGGAAAAACTCCTTTTGGAAAATCTAGTGCTTTTTTGGTGAGTTGGGGGCGAAATTGGTTGACAGGCGCCAGAGATGAAACCCTTATTTTTCACAATATTTCCTCCTATGGTAGTTTTCCTTCCTTCCTAGAAAGGATAATTGGTAACCAAATGGACCCTTGTAGATTATGTAACTCTTGAGATCGTAAAATGAAACCAAATGGACCATTACGGGTCCATTTGGTTTCATTTTATGCTCTCAAGAGTTAAATTATATTTAAACCACTGAAACCTTAACTTTCAAGAATCTACACATTTAATCTACAATTTGTGACCATTTTGCCAGTTATCAGTCCTAGTGAGCCCTGGTATGAAAATAGTTGAAAACCAACTTGAATGTTCTAGTGCATTTTGGAAGTGTCACCACTAGTGCATTTTGGATTTTGACAATTGGCAACACTGTGAGTGTGTAATTGTTGTAAGAAAAAATAAGCAGATCTATACAGATACCTCGCAAAGTCGCATGACATTGAGTTTACTCTATAGTCATTTCACTATAGGGTTTGGGATCCTCTGGTCTAGGCTAGTGGATGACTGTTTACAGGTTTTGGTTGAGATGAGGTCAGTATAATGTTAAAGATTACATTTTGGAAGTCAACCAGCCGAGCCTGAAAGAAAAACGCTTCAGTGCTGTGCCCATGGCTGCTCCAGGATGATTGGAAAGGCGCACACACACACACACACACACATGCACGCACACGCGCACACGCACACACACACGCACGCACGCACGCACGCACGCACGCACGCACGCACGCACGCACGCACGCACGCACGCACGCACACACACACACACACACACACACACACACACACACACACACACACACACACTCTCTCTCTCTCTCTCTCTCTCTCTCTCTCTCTCTCTCTCTCTCTCTCTCCTCCAAGCTGGTGAAAAAGAGAGAAGAAAAAAAAACGAAACAATGGACTATCAATTCCTCCTTTGCACTTACACTTCAACGCTAGGTACTTCGCTTTGGCAGAAAATCGTTCTTTTTGTTGCTGCCTGCTTCGATCATTTCCTCTTCTTCTTTCACTTCTGTAGAGATATATTTTCACACACGCTCTCTCTCTCTCTCTCTCTCTCTCTCTCTCTCTCTCTCTCTCTCTCTCTCGTACGTAGAATACACAACAGAAGCATTAAAATAGAAATTGCATTCCCATAACGCAGCAACAGTGATCAGGGGCTGAAGGGGGTAGTAGTAGGTACTTAAACATTTTATTATGTAAAATGTCCACAGCAGTTGGCACAAACAAAGCCTTGTAACCCGTCTCTGATGCTAATGGTGCTCTATGTTTGCTTCAGCTACTTATTTTCATAGCCTCGCCAAATAAAGTACCTTATTGTCCTGAATATAAGCTGACTCTGGTTATTATAAGACAACCCCAGTTTTTCAAGACTCACTTGTGGAAAAAGAACAAATAGTATAAGCCCCCGAATATAAGACAACCCCAGTTTTTTAGGATACATCCATTGAAACAAAAACAGTCATATTTGTCACTTGACCCTGACGAAGGTCCATGATGATGGCCGAAACGCGGTGATCGTTTTTTAATCCCTGCTGCTCCAAATGAATTAAAATAAAATATTTTCTACTGGACAGAACTGCCATGGGCATTCTTAAAAAGTTTGCTACCGATCCACTGCTGTCTCACAGTATTTTGTGACTTTTTTAAGGTATTATTGAACTTTTTTTTAGATTTTCTTGTGCAAAAACAGTCATATATTCAGACCAATAGGGTATACTCTATGTCAGAATCATGCTCTGTTATATGACAACAGGCCCATAGCCAGGATTTTAGAAATATTAAAATCCAGAGGCACCTGGTGCCCTAGTGGTCCAGGCACATGCCACATATAGGCCTGACAGTGTGTCGTGTGTTTGAGTCCCGTTCGAGACAATCTTCGCTGCATGTCTCTCCCATTCTCTCTCTCCCTGCTTCCTGTTTGGGGAAACGACCACGGCCTTTCTTCTACTAAACCTAACCCTAACGTTAGCCCTAAACTTAAATTCAGCAAAAACCTATGCCTAATCCAATGAAAGTAATAGTTCATGGAGGCACTGAGGGCAGAAGGTAAATTGTATAATTCCCTTTACTCTCAATCAGCAATTCATTCTGTCCCTTTAAATCAGCAGTCTCTCAGCTGCCCTCACAATCATTGGCTGCCAGCTAAGTCACTCACGCCCACATTCAATCAGGTGTTCTTTATACCATATTGTGGTATCTAGTTCTGTTATGGGTATCTGTGATTACTATGTGTTCACTGTGACATGTCCAGTATCTATGTGTTCATTCATGTATTTGGAATGAATTGTAACTGTTGTAATGTCTTATGTTAGACTCTGCTCAGGAGGGCTGTTGATCAGACCTGTGTCTCGGTGCACAGATAATCGGAGATATCAAATGTGATCAGACCTATTACTCAGTTCATAGATTGTCTCACATAAGCAGGGCCACGCCGCCATACTAACATGCAAAAGCTTTGCAATAAATGTTCTATGTTCAATCTGAGCCGAAGTGTGTCAATGAACAATCACTGAACAATATCCCCAATCCTACCCAAATTCAATTTCTGTGTGGTCTAATCAAGGGCTTGTGCCCTTACTGACTGACTCACTAGTGTAAAGCTGAACAGCATGACTGTTGCATGAAAGAAGGAAAATGATTTCAATTATAGGTTTAGAATGAAGCCTAGTAGTAGTTCACAAACCAATGTGTGTCAAACTCCTCCTTCCGCTCTCCTCCTGTATGTAATTTGCCTCAAGTAGGTGAAAAAATAAATGAATACCGTTATCATTATTTTTGAACCAATTCCATTTCATTTATTCATTTCATTTCACCACACGAGTATCACAGTTATATATCAAAGGATAATAATTCATGTATAATTAAGTTGTCTGATACACCCCTAGGCGAAAAGGAACAGGAAGAAATTCTTTCTGAGGGAACTGTATGCATTGTGCATACAGTTCCCCCAGAAAGAATATTAGAATACTACAACTATGATGTAGAGAACATAAACTAATATATATATTAGGGCTGTTGAATGATTAAAAATTTTAATCAAATTAATCACAGCTTCAAAATTAATTTAATCATGATTAATCACCAATCGAACTATGTCAAAAATATGCATGTTTTCCTGTACAGGATTCCAACATTTAAAAAAGAAACAGAATCTGTGGAAAAAAATAACCATTTATCTTTAAAATATTTATCAAAATAGGTAATCTACAAGCCCTCAATGCTTGTAGATCCTCCAGCTATACTCTATGGCTCTGATTACAGGGAGACACACAGCTATCCACCTTATAGTCCAGTAAACGAAGTGAAAAAATATACTGAGGTTGGACAAAATTGCATTATTTTGTTTCTCAACTGATTCTGACTGGAAATTAGGTCTACTATCCAGAAAAAAATTGTTCTCCGTGATCAGCTCACTGCTAGTACCCCAAATTCACTCAAATCCAAGATGGCCGCCACTGAGGCCACTGGGGTACCAGATGCCAAATATGTGCATATCTTCCAAACTATTAGGGCTAGAAATGCAAACAAAGTGTCTAATCATATGTTTTTCAGGTCAGGGAGTCCATTTGTCATGGTATTATTTGTCTAGATATCACCCATTTACATATAATTGCAATCGTACTGTAGATTATGGGCAAAAACGCATTATTCTCACCCTTTCATTTAAAGTCAAAGGTTGAACAAAATTGCATTATTTTGTTTCTCAACTGATTCGGACTGGAAATTATGTCTACTATACAGAAAAAAATTGTTCCCTGTGATCAGCTCACTGCTAGTACCCCCAATTCACTCAAATCCAAGATGGCCGCCACTGAGGCCACTGGGGTACCAAATGCCAAATATGTGCATATCTTCCAAACTATTAGGGCTAGAAATGCAAACAAAGTGTCTAATCATATGTTTTTCAGGTCAGGGAGTCCATTTGTCATGGTATTATTTGTCTAGATATCACCCATTTACACATAATTGCAATCGTACTGTAGATTATGGGCAAAAACGCATTATTCTCACCCTTTCATTTAAAGGCAAAGGTTGAACAAAATTGCATTATTTTGTTTCTCAACTGATTCTGACTGGAAATTATGTCTACTATACAGAAAAAAATTGTTCCCTGTGATCAGCTCACTGCTAGTACCCCCAATTCACTCAAATCCAAGATGGCCGCCACTGAGGCCACTGGGGTACCAAATGCCAAATATGTGCATATCTTCCAAACTATTAGGGCTAGAAATGCAAACAAAGTGTCTAATCATATGTTTTTCAGGTCAGGGAGTCCATTTGTCATGGTATTATTTGTCTAGATATCACCCATTTACACATAAATGCAATCGTACTGTAGATTATGGGCAAAAACGCATTATTCTCACCCATTATTTAAAAGGTAGAGGTTGAACAAGATTGCATTATTTTGTTTCTCAACTAATTCTGACTGGAAATTAGGTCTTCTATCCAGAAAAAAATGTTTACCCCAAACAGCTCACTGCTAGTACCCCAAATTCACTCAAATCCAAGATGGCCGCCACTGCAGGTACCAAATGCCATAAATGTGCATATCTTCCAAACTATTTGGGCTAGAAATGAAAACAAAGTGTCTAATCCTATATTTTTCACGTCAAGGAGTACATGTGTCATGGTATAATTTTTCTATATATCACCCATATCTCCCGTACTGTAGATTATTGTAAAAAAAAAAAAAAAAAAAAAAAAAAAGCATTATTCTCACCCATTAACTAAAAGAGAGGTTGAACAACATTGTATTATTTTATTTTTTAACTGATTCTGACAGAACATTATGTCTACTAGCCAGGATAAAATATCCCTCACTGCTAATACCCTAAATGTGCATGAATCCCAGGGAAGTCTACATGGTACTACTGTACCTGTATAACATTTGTGGAAACAGTTCTTTGTCTTTGTTGTTTTATAATTTTTTGTTATGCATCTTGTGTGGTAGGTGCGAGTGTGAGGGTCTATATGTTTTTTTGACGCATATAAAATAATCTAGAAGTTAATGCAACATCCCAGGAGCATAGCCATCCAGAGACCCTGTTATCTGTTCACTGTATCATTGGTCATAGTCTAATTATGTAGAAGCTCTTCACTGTTCACTCCACCATTGACACAGGTAATTCCATTGCACTGACCACAAATCTGGGTGCACAGCAGCCACCTTGTTACTGAACCTGGCTGCTCTTTCAAGTTGTATAGGACTTCTAGAGAGGTCTGGCCATGCTTGTTGACATCATCATGGCTTTGATTTGGCCTCATGATTATGTCGCCAGCATCATTGAGCTGGTTGCATTTTCTCATTGCCATGACGTTCCCTATGCCATATGGCCTTGATTTTGTATCACTCCCTGTGCTGACTATAAGCCAGAAATGCAGCTGACCATGAAGAAAAAGGCCTTCATCGCAAACCTCAGGAATAAGCAGAGGTTGCTGTACTTCATTGGCAGTGAGCTGGAGAAAGCTGGAGTTCAACTCTAGCTTTCTCTACCATACTGCTGGTGGTGCTGACTACAACATTGTGTCAACAGCATGTACAGTGGCCGAGAGGAGATCAGAGATCAGTGGCAGTAGTTGGGGATGACACAGACCTGCTAGTCCTGCTGCACCATTTCAGTCGCAGACATCATACCATCTTCCTACAGACATCCATCAAGATCCTCAACATTGGGATACTGCAGGACCCTCTAGCATATGGAACGAGCTCAATGATGCTGCCGACTTAATCATGAGGCCAAATCAAAGCCATGATGATGACAACAAGCATGGCCAGACCTCTCTAGAAGTCATATACAACTGTAAGCCTGGAAATAGCCTTGACTTTGAAAGATCAGCCAAGTCCAGGTGGGTCTACCTGCCTCCTGAATCTCTCCCACCTACTTGTAATGCAGCCATGTACAATAGTTACCAAGTGTACCATCAGATACAGAACTGGCAAGGGAATATTCTTGATGAAACCGAGTGGGGTTGGCTGCATTACAAGGGCCAGCATGTGGACTAGTTCAAGCCAGTGTGGATGCAGAGGGATGCTGTTCCAGCGTCTATGCTGAAGCTAGTCAAATGCAACTGCCTTGGCCAGTTAGTAGTTGTCAGCTGTTCCTGACCTAAGAATGGACTGCTGTGCACCCTGACTTGTGGTCAGTGCAAGGGAATTACCCATTACAATGCTGGAGTGAATAGTGAAGAACTTCTACATGATTAGACTGTGTCCAATGATACCGTGAACAGATAACAGAGTCTCTGGATCACTATGCTCTTAGGATCTTGGATTAAGTTCTACATTATCTTATCTGTCACAAAACCATATAGACCCTCACCCTCACCTACCAGACAAGATGTATCACAACAAACAAAACGTATAACACAAAATCATACATAACAGCAAAATCATGGGGCTAGCAGTGCTGAGCCTTCTCACGGCGGCCCTGTTTCAACAAATTTTACAGTATCATGTGCACTTGCCTTGGATTAATGCAAATCTAGGGTACTAGCAGTGAGCAGATCAGGGTAGATATTTCAGTTGAAAAATGAAATGTTGTTCAACCTCTGAATTTGAATTAATAGGTGAGAATAATGCGTTGTTTGCCCATGATCTAGACTCTAGAGTACAGGTGATATGAGTGATATATAGACAAATAATAGCTCGACTCATTGACCTGAAAAACATAGGATTAGACACTTTGTTTGCATGTCTAGCCCAAAAGGTTTGCAAGATATGCACATTTTTAGCATTCGGTACCTGCAGTGGCGGCCATCTTGGATTTTAGTGAACTTGGGGTACTAGCAGTGAGCTGGTCAGGGTAAACATTTTTTCTGGATAGTAGACCTAATTTCCAGTCAGAATCAGTTGAGAAATAAAATGATACAATGTTGTTCAACCTCTGCCTTTTACGTTGTAATTAATGGGTGAGAATAATGCATTTTTGCCCATAATCTACAGTACGATTGAAATTATTTATAAATGGGTGATATATAGACAAATAATACCATGACACATGGACTCCCTGACCTGAAGAACATATGATTAGACACTTTGTTTGCATTTCTAGCCCTAATAGTTTGGAAGATATGCACATATTTGGCATTTGGTACCCCAGTGGCCTCAGTGGCAGCCATCTTGGATTTGAGTGAATTGGGGGTACTAGCAGTGAGCTAATCACAGGGAACAATTTTTTTCTGTATAGTAGACATAATTTCCAGTCTGAATCAGTTGAGAAACAAAATAATGCAATTTTGTTCAACCTTTGCCTTTAAATGAAAGGGTGAGAATAATGCGTTTTTGCCCATAATCTACAGTACGATTGCAATTATGTGTAAATGGGTGATATCTAGACAAATAATACCATGACAAATGGACTCCCTGACCTGAAAAACATATGATTAGACACTTTGTTTGTATTTCTAGCCCTAATAGTTTGGAAGATATGCACATATTTGGCATTTGGTACCCCAGTGGCCTCAGTGGCGGCCATCTTGGATTTGAGTGAATTGGGGGTACTAGCAGTGAGCTGATCACAGGGAACAATTTTTTTCTGTATAGTAGACATAATTTCCAGTCAGAATCAGTTGAGAAACAAAATAATGCAATTTTGTTCAACCTTTGCCTTTAAATGAAAGGGTAAGAATAATGCGTTTTTGCCCATAATCTACAGTACGATTGCAATTATGTGTAAATGGGTGATATCTAGACAAATAATACCATGACAAATGGACTCCCTGACCTGAAAAACATATGATTAGACACTTTGTTTGCATTTCTAGCCCTAATAGTTTGGAAGATATGCACATATTTGGCATTTGGTACCCCAGTGGCCTCAGTGGCGGCCATCTTGGATTTGAGTGAATTGGGGGTACTAGCAGTGAGCTGATCACGGAGAACAATTTTTTTCTGGATAGTAGACCTAATTTCCAGTCAGAATCAGTTGAGAAACAAAATAATGCAATTTTGTCCAACCTCTGTCTTTTGTTTACTGGACTAATATGTCTCCGTAAAACCGTGCTCTACCCATTTCTTTCAATGAGAAAATGCTCAGTGAGTTGAGTCAGTGTGCACATGATTAATCTGATTAAAATTTTTAATCAGATTAATCAACAAAATTAATTTAATCCCATTAATTAACTATTTTCAACAGCCTTAATATATATATATATATATATATATATATATATATATATATATATATATATATATATATATATATATATATATATATATATATATATATATATATATATATATATATATATATTTTTTTTTTTTTTTTTTTTTTTTGCATGATGTTAAGGTTCTGTGACATTAATTTGCATTTATTTTTCTTATTTGTTTTTCTTTTAGGTTTTATGGTCATAATTACACCCAGAAAACCTGAACTTTGAACACTTTTTTGGGATTTTTATGTCACAATCCCTTTAATAAATATGTAGAAGTTTCATCACAAATGTCAAATAATGCTGTACGTACTATATAGCAGACCAATATTCTAGGAGGGGTGAAATCAATTTGCGACCACGACCGATGGTCGTGACCGATGGACCATCGCAAAAATGATTTTGCTGTCTCTCCAATACATACAGTAGCCCAGTTAGTATGGTGATTGCAATAGCATCTCCCTTTCCTGTTTCTGCTTTTGTACAGTAGTTTTAGGGGCCCAAGACGAGGTCAGACACTGACTGAATGCATGCAATCAGCCATAAAATACACTTTAGTTCCGCCACGCGTTTGGTATAATAAATCCTGCGACCTGTGGATGGGGTAAACATGAAGTGCAAAAGTTCAGGCTATAGTTGCAATGGCGGTGTTGCGAAAGGATGGTGAAAACCATTGTCTGCGCAGCAAGCAGATGTTTTGACAAGACCTCTCATTATGGGGCTGAGATGGCTGAATGGTTCTTCTCAGCAGGTATGAACCGTTTCAAACTGTTGAGAAGTTCTCGTGTGTCAGCTGCTGCAACTGGAATGATGTACAGTCGCAGGCTGTACAGCGATCAGTTTACCGCAATGCTTGATGAACCTCTGATGAACTCTGTAACTTCTCTTTACACTCCACATAAAGTACGTACTGTACAGAGCATATAGTAAGCATCGCTGCAACAGAATCTGTCAACCCTACGAGTACTGTGTATGCCGAGAGTTAGTTGTAGTTTAGAGGATGCGGCAGGGATAATATCGATCGGAAAGTCATACTTTGTTTGACACAGAATATTAGTGATACTGCAATGTGCTATGCTGTATATATTATTTAATTAAAGGGACTGCACCATGAATTTGACATTTTCAAGATTTTTGGTGTTTTTTAGATATTTGTGATTCTCTACGTGTGCATGGGGCACGGAATGGTCCCTTTTAGATTCTTCCCTAATGTGTTGTCATACGAATTTGAATAGCCCTCCTCCTTTAACTTTGCCTCCACTCACCCTTTAAGACTGGTACGCATCAACTCCATTCAACGCCTTCCAGGCCCCAGAGGTTTCACTTCCGGCAGAGGAATCATAACAAAGGAGCAGCAGCCATTTCACACACACTGGGAACATCGCTAGGACGCTACAAAGCCAAAGTGAAATCAGCTTCAATGTGGCCGCCGATTGCCACAATAGGCTCAGTAAAGATGGAGTGCCATGAATTTTTTCTACCCTAAAACATGATCATCAGGTATTAATGTTATATGAAAAGTTAGATTTTTTCCCAAAAAGTGTACAGTGTTTGTTAAACTGTCATTTTTATGATTCCACCCAGCCAGTTCATTAAGTATGCCTGGTTTGCCTGGTGGGTGGTGATGGGTGGAGATCCACCTGAACTGAAGCCACACCCACAGCTTTAGTTGCATGATGAAGGGGGAGGAGTTAGGGGAGGGGCTGAACACGTGATGTCACTATATTGAAGTTTTTTTCATTGGCACGTTTGACTGGAAAGGTTCAGCCCCCAGGAAGAAACCCTAAATACAAAGGAAAGACATCATTGCACATAAAAGACACACCAAGGGGTCTATTTACATACTGTCACCTCTTAAACATGTACAAATTGGAGAAAATACAAAAATCACGGCATCCCCTCTTTAAGTAAGTAGCCTTGCCAGGCCATGATATCATGAGGCCCAGCTGAACCATTGAGGCCCATATAGGTCAGGAGCCTATCTCCCGTTTCTGTAGCGTGAGGCAGCTTGATGTACAAGTAAGACACCCCCTGGGCATGACGCTAGTATGTCACAGGGGTCGATCCCAACGTTAGCCGAAAATACGAATCCGGTAGCATCAACCGGTATTAAAGTGGATTAATCAATGCAAGTAAAGAAAGGGCACATTTAATACCTACTTACTTGACCATGACCTACAGTAGGCTACTTGTGCGCAATGCGCAAGTTGACACTCTACCCAATTTACCTTTTTGTAGCAGTTATTGGTGCTGTTGTTTGATAGTGAAAGTCAATTATTTATTCACTTCTATGCTTCCAGGAGGGGGATGTAGAGAACATAAAACATGATTTAAAGATGGAATGCTGTGATTGTTGATTTTATTTATTTTTTTAGTACTTAATTAGACTCTTCAGTGTGTTTTGTATGTACGTCTTCGCTTTGTATTTCTTCCTGGGGGCTGAAAACTTTCCAAACCTGAAGCCTTCCAAACGTGCCAATGAAAAAACAGCAATATAGTGACACCACACATCAGCCCCTCCCCTAACCCCTCCCCCATCATGCAACTACATCTGTGGGTGTGGCTTCAGTTCAGGTGGATCTCCACCCATCACCACCCAGCAGGCAAACCAGGCATACTGAATGAACTGGTGGGAGTGCCCACATAAAAATGCAATTTTAACAAATACTGTACGATTTTTTCCCTCATCATACATTATAATAATAATACCAGATGACCATTTTAGAGTGGGAAAAATCATGTCACTCCACCTTTAGATAACCAGCCAACATGGTAATAAATTGTATGTATTTATTTTTCACACACATTGCAGGAAGTAGCATGCGTACAGATTAAACTGCAGCTGGCATCACAGTATTTGCTCCATTGCCAATAAAACCCTCCTCCTAGAGCAGCAGAAACGTATTTTCCAAACCGCTCAGCCGCTGTTAAATCACTATAAATCTCACCTAAGACTACCTGCTTCTTGTGTTATCAACCAGCCCTCAGGGCTGGGGCTTTCTGACATTCTTTTTGGGGAAGAATGATGAGATTTTACTCTGCACCCTGACCCGGAGATATCAAAAGGAATTTAGTGTTTTATTAAATATAACCTGTGATAGTGGTGGTAGCTTACTACCATAAGACTCACACAGCTCTCCCTTTGTCAATATTTAATGTAATAGCTATACTATCATACAAACCACAGCAAGAATAAAGAATAAAGCATTGAGGGGTGGCGACTTTGAACTAACTTCAACTGATACTAATATAGAATAGGCAATTATTTTTGCCTTAACAAAATATGCCTATATTTCGCAAAAGTAATGGGTATACTGTAAATACATGCCCTTCCAAAAATAAGTATGGTGTTTCAGTAACAGAATCAAAATAAATATTTAGGTTGGGACACCATTTCAAATGAGTAACTGGAACAAAATACAATTGAACCTGCAAAATGAGCACTCTCTTCTGATGGGTTGAAAATTTTCAACCCCCCTAAAAATGTATTTTTTGTTTATTAAAGATTGGTACCGGCATTGTTCTTCACCAATGCCGATCCCAATGTTTACAATTACAGTTTAGCAGATACAGTAGATGTCTACTTTGTTTTTGCTGTCTTTATTTCTCCCTTTTTTGCCAGGGAAACAAATATACATGTTCAGAATCTACAATTTGGTAGGATGCATACAACCGACACACCAACATAGGCAATACAAAATATATGCTTATCAACAACAGATAAAGATTGGCGACTGCATTGGTTAATGTCAGTTGTATTTGCTGATACCGATATTGACCGGCAAAAGGCAAACGTTATCGATATGCAGTGGATGCATCAGTGTCATTAGAATATCATATATACTGTAGAATGCAGAAACACTAACATAGGCACATGCAGACATTATCCTCTACACTGGCCAGATGCATCTCCAATCTGTACTGTAGTACAACGTACCTACTTATGCATCATTACCATAGATAAGAAGTACGAGGCGCATCTGAAAGATCGCCGTCGTCACTCGCAGCTGCCAAATAAATCCTCAGAAGTTGTCAACACACAGCAAAGGCACGGACATGCATGGATCAATCAAATATAATCCAGACAACCAGGACCTTAAATCGTTCAGCCAGTCAGTTCAGTCAGTCAGTCAAGAAGCCGCTCCGCATTCATTATTAATAACACAATTATGCTGCATCGCTCTCCAAGCGATATGGAGCTGATGGGAAGGGGATTAGCTATGTGGAATATGCAAGCGTGTCTGCATAATTCAGGACGTACTGCAAAGTGGTAGGTGCAGAGAGTCGAGGCACAAATATTATTATTACATTCCTGCAGAGATTGTTGTCAAACGGCCATGTCTCTCTTTCTGGGATGGTAGCTCATCGGGGTCGGAATCCGGGCCGGATCTAGAGGGGGGCAGGGATGGGCAGAGCTCACCCTAACATGCATACTGCCCACCCAATGAAAGGTAATATCAGTGGTTTTCAACCAGTGGTCCGGGGACCACCAGTGGTCCTTGAGAGAGTTCCAGGATGATGGAAAGTTGGTTAACCAGATGTAAAAATTAAACCAAATGGTCCCTTGCAGGTCCATTTGGTTTCATTTTTACACTCTCAAGAGTTAAAATATTCATCATCTGAATTAGCCCAAGTCTACAGAACTAGAGAATGTAGAAGATTAATGGTCATTTTGATTTGTATGTTTGACTGTTTTGTTTCCCCAAACCAGCCTGGAATTGTGGACAAAAGCAAAAAGAAATCTTTAGTTTTGGGGTCTAAAAATTGGGGCTAAAATGTTATCAAATGGTGGTCTGTGGCTCAAATTTAAATAAATGGTGGGCCCTGGTGTCAAAAAGGTTGAAAACCACTGCTTCATATAAAACCTGGAGTTTTTAAGGAGTTGCCCACCCTGCCATTCTTCCCTAGCCCTACCCTAGTAGGGCTGGCTAAATCCGGCCCTTGTGGGAATTGTGCAATGGAGCGCACTGTTGGAGGTATCATTTTTTTACCGAGTCAAATCAAATAATGGCCACTATAAATCCTCCCTAACCTTTTTATATGCAGTCAAGCAGTTTTGCTGAGAGTACCTACTTGACATTCACACAGTTACATAGGAGTTGTCCGCCTGGGAGCTGAACCACAGTACGGCGACAACCTACTACTGTCTGTCAAGAACAGCTTCCCTGGAGCAACTGGGGGTCAAGTCACAGTGCCTTGCTCGAGGAGGGGATTACGGCTAACACTTCACTACCACCACTCAGATTTGTCCAGATTGACAGATTGATAGTAGGCTGAGTAGGTACGTTGTACATAGGATGGTTCCCATTAGCTTAATGAAATCATTAGAAACTGTTGCCAATGTGTGCAAATGAATGATATGCAAAGACAGCTTCAAGAAGTTTTGCTGTTATCTGTTGCAATGAAAACAAAGCATTTATGAGAAAGCAATTTGCTGTCATCTTTGGAAAATGAATGCAAAACAGCATCAAAATTAGCCTCCATTTAGAATTGAATTGACACGTTTTGTTTTATCTCCCAGAAACTAGATCTATAACCAATAGACCTTGCCGCAAGCCCCAACCTCTCCCAGTGTCCAGACATGCGTTGGACACTTTCCAGCCAGGCTCATTCATTCCAATGTAAAATGGACATTGCACATTAAATACTATCATATAGGAAAACTATTGGTAGAGAGTCGTGTTTGGGGAGGGGCTTACTGAAAGATCTATTTTGGCATGGATAATGACAGTGTGTGGGAGCAGGGTGGGGGTGGGGGGTTGTGAAAGGGGCAGGAAGAGAGTGAGAGAGAGAAGATGTATTAACTAACGCAGCGAGGATTACCTTAACCTTTGATGTTCGGTGCCCAAATCCAAGGTGCTCAAAGCCTCCAAATCTGTCCTTGAAGCAAATGCACTCAGTTTTTTCCCCCCCGAGGTGTGGGGGAGATATTCTAATCCTGCAGTATAGAAGTTGGACACCAACCAAAGTCAACTTTCGATTGATTTTTTTCCCCCTTTCTTTCTTTTCCATTTTTTTTGCTTTCTCACATTATCGAGTCTCCTGTGATCCTAGCGATGCCGCCGATCGGCCCGTACACCCTGTACCCTGCGTGTGTGTGTGCATGATGAAGGTATAATTCCCAGGATTCTGAACATTTTTATTTCCTTCCCCGCAGTTGCTGTGTCGGGCGGAACTCGCCGGGCGGCTCGACCAAACGAGGTGGTTATAACGGAGGCCGGTTCACCTCAGCCTTCTCCGTCTGACGGTGTGTGTAGAAACATCAAAGACAGGTATGACGCCCGCCGCCGTCTCTCTCCTCTCGCAGGTTTTTTTCCCCCAATCTGTCTCCTCCCTATAATCGCTCTGTTCAGCACCTCATTGCGGCAATTACGCCTATCCCTCCCTCTCTGTTTTTTCCCCCCTCAATCCACAATTTCCCATTCTCTGTTATCTCTTTGTGGGAGATCTGCTTTGTTGTCAAGGCTTTGCTTTCCACTCTCTCTATCTCTGTATGTGTGTGTGATGTGTGTGTGTGTACATTACAGCACACGCATGCATGCACTTCCTGGTGTCTATGCGTATGTCTTTTTTTTGTAACTTTCTACCCGCATTACTTATTTTCCATCTGTGAGAAACACGTTGAAAGTCTTTGCCTCACGGGAATGTGTGCTGTGTCGTTTGAATTATTCACACAGTAGCACTCATTTAGATATAAAGACTCAGAGAAGGTCGACACTGGGGGTCCCGGTTTGGGTCCTCCTGTTTACATCTCTTCCTGTTTTGAAACCTGAGTAAGAGCAGACTCATTTGGCTTCCTGCCAGGTTTTCTTCAAATAATGATAGACTGCATAACTTTGAATTAGAAATATGTTTGCTGTGCCAGTGCATTTGTATTTTGGTTAACACTTTAAGCTGCAAAAAGGGAGATTTCCGTCCTTAGAAAGAGTCCCACAGTGGTGCAAGACTGGAGATTAATCAAAATGATGAAGATGAATTAATTAAAAGTGGAGCTCGAGAGACGACTGTGTGAATTTGCTTGGTTTAAATCCAAAGTTGTCCAGACCCATTCTAACCTACGTGGAGGGAAAAAAGCCTTAATAACTTCTGATCTAATTCAAACGCTAGAAATTTTAATCCAAGCCCTCGTTTGTGATGGCTCATAAGGGCACTATTGTTAGTTGTTGGGTCTTTGTTTTGCCACATCTGCTATGAAGCCCGGTGACGTCATGTGCATCTGAAACTCGGTCCGGATGGAAACATTGGCGGAACACTGATTTAATCGTACCCAATTGTGCTGGCAGCTTAAAGTGTTAACTTCTGCTTGCTTAGGAATAGATGCTTTATTTATTTTTTATTTATTTTAGCTTTTCTTCTGCACCTTTCCGAATATTGATTCAGTCCAAGGTAACTGGATGAATGAACATCAAAGCCGATGGCATTCTCTAATCCTTTCTTCATTCAACATCTCGGCTTCAAGCGAGAATATAGGTCCTGTTTTCTGTCTTGAATTGTTGGGTGTTATTTCTTGCACTCCTCTATTATGTGCTCATTCTGGAGACCAATTATGTTGGTGCCGATGCAAGCTCTCAGGCTTGTGTTCCTTGTAATTGTGATGAATTCAAGCGTGTGTGCCGCTGTGGGGAATTGTAGTGTCACTGAAATGAATGCCTATTACTACGTATGTCGGTTTGTATATCGACTAATTAGCTGAAACGTAAACTATAATGATTGCATTCTAAAGCAACTCTGTGCTCTGTTGTTGAAGAGGCACTTGCATACCAAAAAAAAATAGCTGTCTTCAATGTGTTCCACGAGGGGTGTATTTATTGTGTGTTACAGCATGCTGCCGTCTGTAATGAACACATGGGAGAGGTGCTACAACTGTAACATGGCACGGTTGTAACATGCAGGTTAACTCTTGATTGGTGCAAAAAAAAAAAGTTACAATTGTGGCACCTTTCCCCTATACATTTGAACATATATGCACTTTCTCTCTCACTCACTCACACACGCGCGCGCACACACACACACACACACACACACACACACACACACACACACACACACACACACACACACACACACACACACACACACACACACACGTCACATCACATCACATGTGTCAAACGCATAGTTGTGCAACTTCTCAGTCATATACTTCACCCTCCTCACTGAGCTGTATTTATCCTGGCATCATTCAGCAATCCTCCAAGGATTAACACCACTTTAATGTTCCATAGGCAATCACTCCCAGAATCTGAAATTAGAGGCCAATATTTTTTGCTAGGTCACTGCATCATTCTTTGGCTTTATATGAAGGAACATGGGAGGCGTGTTTTAACCAGACTATGAGTTCTATAGCACAGCACAAAATGTGATGCCTCTTTTTTTTAGCAACATTCCAGACTTAAAGGAATAATAGGCAACTTTACAGTCTGTGTTTGTAAACAGATTTGAATCTAACTCCACCTCTCTTTCCACTCTATTGGCTCTTTATGAAACTGGTGGAGAGTGCTGCACAGTTGTATTATATTGTTTGATTTTTGGATAAAAAGTTGCCTATAATACCTTTAATTGTGTTTGTTATTTAACTTTGGGATATGTGCACCATATTTTATCATCAAGTAAACTGAATTTCTAGATTTTCGCAAGATGATTTAAGTACTGCATTTTAATTTAAGAATTTATTTATTTAGTCATTTAGTTGAACTAAATGTGGGGGAAAAAAACATTCATAATCCTACAGGGGTACAGAAGTGAGTGAATCAGCGATGCACACAAAATAAATAATGAGAGAAGTGTAAATACTTCATCCTCAGCCAACTGTGACCTGTGACTGTGTGTGGAGCTTTGTGAGTGCGAGACTGGAAGCAATTTCATCAACTTCGGCTTTCAGATGAATCGCCTATGTGCAAGGCATCAACAGAGAGGCGTTATGGCATAACGGGTGACACATTATCATGGATTTTCCCTCCAAGAGCTTACTCTTACTCACTCTGAAAGAGTGCGATTTCAGAGAGCACCACAGCCCCAGCCTGACATCTTATTTGGTGAATATGATTATCGCGTCGAAATCACTGATTTGAACTGAAAGGATGGGAGCCTGCTGGACAAACACACACACACGCACGCACACACACACACACACACACACACACACACACACACACACACACACACACACACACGCACGCACATACACGCACCCTCACAGATGCATGTTGGCATGCATTGCTTGCTGGGCAAAGGGAGCAGGTGTTTTTAAGTGCACCTCATTAGATTTTGAATTAATTGAACATGTGCGGAGGAATTGGCATTGAGGGGCCATGAGTGGAGGCTCTTTTAAATCACTGGTGGTCACCACTCAGCTTTAACCACCAACCCTATACAGTAGACTTAAAGGACCACTTCACCACTTTTCAACCTCTCCTCATATAATAGGTCCTCACTAAATGTACATGATAAAATACAAGTTCTACTCTGTCTGTATCTCACAGGAGGGCTGTGGGCAGTTCATCATCGTTTATTTATTTATGTAAATATATACTTTTTATTTTTTTATTATTGGGGAGAACAATGGCTTCCATTTTCACATTGACAACCTTTCAGGAATAGAAAGCCTGCAGTTTCTATTATCTTGGATTCCCCACCGATGATGTGCATGGAAGACAGGTTTCTAAACCACAGCCTTATAGGAGACACAGGCCAAGTAGAATATTTTATCATGTGCATTAGTGATTAACAATTATATGAATAATATACATTGAAAAGTGGTGAAGTGGTCCTTTAAGTGTAGTTGAAAGAGGGGTCCTGGGCAGGATCTGTACTCAGTAATTGGTCCCCATCCTTTTCCCTTAATACTTTGCTGAAAATAGCTTGCAGACCAGCTATTTTTTCTGATTGTTTGCCTGTTAAGACATGCACATGCACCAAAGGCTTCATCTCGTTAACGTTAGCGACCGCTAAGCTAGCTTGCGTCTCATCACTCGGAACAACTGCGATGCAAATCAAGGCCCCTGCCTGCGCCCGGCTCATCTATTTACAGTTCTACCACAGGTCTATTTTTAGAGCCGAAACAAGCATTATTCTTGAGGGGAAGAAAGCAGCGTGCGTTGCACCAATGGAACTCGTGTACTGTTGTATAGGCTCATGTAGCAACAAAGCGCCGCATTCTACGGTCTGACCTTCCAGTGCGGCATGGATGGAATGTGAGATGTTTTTAATTGCAGAGAATCTTTGAATAATGGCTTTTATATCACCCTCCCCCTCCCATGCCTCTCTCCCAGCCCCTCCAACCCATTTTCAACATGGTGAAACATTGTTTCATTGTTGACTTTTTCGCTGCCTTCTACTAGTTGTAGCTAAGCTACAACTAATCTATAGACCCTCAAGCTGCAAGTTATGTTCAGAAGTGTACTTAGTAACCATTGCACCGACACGTTGTTACCTTGAATCATTCCTTTGGTCGCCTGTCAGCCCACTGGCTCCCTGTGACAGTGTGTTTATTGTTTGTTTATTATTATCCCTCTCCATTGATCCCCATGAAAAAACAATCATTTCAGCGCTCCGTTTCTCCATTACATCTATTCTGCGGCGTCTAGCCATGACACCATTCAGCTCCATAGACATCCATTAAAGCCACAATTCTCAAAACCAGCCATCGTTGCTTGTGCAGCCCTGTCATGCAGCCTACATTCGGATGTTGCATCATAATGTCGCATCGCTATGAACATCCACCTGGTTCTACAGACTAGCTAACAATAGCAGCTAAATGCTAACACAGGGTGAAGCTATCATAATAACACTCTGTGTCAGAGGGTAGATGCTGAAGTGGAGGGCAGCAGTGTAAAGGAGTAGAACAACACGTCACTAAGAAGGAAAAACTAAATTACATAGTAATGAAAATGGGTGGAATCCCCTTTAAACATAATCGCCGCATGGCGCACGCATGTCACACACACACACACACACACACACACACAAACGCGCACGCACACACGCGCACGCACGCACACACACACACACACACACACACACACACACACTGATTGTGCTAGTGCCAACCACAAATGACATAGTTAGCCATGAGTTGGAGCTCTTGAGGGCTTTCTGGGGGATGAAGCTCATGGGTGGAGAACTGGATTGTGGGTAATTGACGATAGAGGTTAGGAGACCTTGGCTTGTGTTTCTCTCACTCTCTCTCCCCTTCAGACTGCAAACATCTGCCGGGTCAGAAAAAGAAAAACACGACCGTTTCTGTGGTGGCGGTGGTGGTAGCAATGTCAGGGAGGGGTGGTGGCAGGGAGGGGGAATTCTGTGGATTCCTCCGCGGGTTATTTTTAAAGTAGGCCCACAAGTTTGGCAGCTAATGAGCAGCACTACAGGGCTTACAGGCCGATGTGCCTGCCGTGTTTTTCCTCTCTGTGACTCAGGAGGACGTAGTGCACTGCACTGCCCATTCATCCATTCATCACGCCCCTCTCTATCGCCCCTTCTCTCTGGGGTGTGGGAATCACCGGAGTCGCTGCTGTCATCGTGGACAACCAATCAGCACACAGCCTGTCGTATGCGTTGGATCATTCTCAGCCATTTACTGTACTTCAAAGGGCTATCTCGAAACTTCAGAGTAGTTATGGGCATTGCAGTTGATAATGGGGGGGGGGGGCAGTGGTAAGTGCTAGAAGGTCCTGGGAGTGGCCATTTGTGATGTCGCCTGCAGAAGTAAATTCCCCATTTGTTTTTCTCGTAGACTTTTCAAAAATATTCATAATCAGGGCACAGAGAAAGCCAAAACGGGTCGGGTTCTTGTCTTGAGTTACTGACGCAAGATGAGGCTAGCGTTATATCTCAATTAAACAATTTGACTATTATTATTATTGGCAGGGGGTATAACTATTGTTTTATATACGTTCATTGACAAAAAGTCAAGTCAATGGCGTATTAAGGGTTAAGGTGCTGTTTCAAAGACCAGTTTTTTACAGCATGGAAAGGTAAAAACAGTGAAATAAATCACCCATTACCAAGGCAGGTGGTGTTTATACCGTGTTCTACAGTGTAAGGGCATGCTGGGTAGAAACTCATAAATCCGGTGTTTCAGCCACTCGATACTGTGTGCGCTTGATCCGGGCGGATGATTGAGTAATTCCCGCTGATTTTTGATCACACTTCTGACCATTATTGTGGAACCGTTTCCACACTCATTCAATGGCCTGTCTGTCAGTGTGGGAGACAAAAAAACAAACACACACACACACACACACACACACACACACAAAAAAGCTCATTCTCCCATTCCCACACATGCCATCGCTGGCCGTCAGCGTGGCACAGAGCTTTGAAAACACAGGGGCTTCTCAGCACGCAGTGCTTTGGTGGAGTCGGAGCGCGTCAGACCAGACTCCCTGCTAGATAAATAAATGATCAGCAGCAAACAAACATCAAAGAGGGATTGTGCGCTTCAAAGGAAATAGGAGCCTTGTATACCCACCAGGTTCCTATAGAAGAGACTGTGTCAGACATGCGTGAAGTGTACGCGCGCACGGCATGGGCATGCACGGACGCAGCCTATGCCGCAAACCGCGTGTGCTCACAATTGCAGGCATTATAGCGCCTGCGTGTGCGCACTCACACAATCAACTTACTCAAGGCGCACAAGGAAGTACACTCTCGCAGTCTATCATTCAAAGGGTTTAATATCCTATTTCTATTCTTGATCATCCCCCGCTGAGTTTAGACTTCCTCTCCTAAGCGGTATACTCTATCTGTTATATCGGCAGGATCAACCACAATATAAACGAAATGCAATTTAAAATGTACAATGTAGGCGTTTACTAACTTTGGATAATGCTGTGTGTCGTGAGGTTGCTGACTCGTTGCGTCTCTCTCCTTTATTGTGACTTCTCCCATTGCTCTCGCGCAGCTCGAGAAAAGTTTGTTTCCCAACCACGAAATGTCACCGTTATTGACACGTTATTTCCCCACTAATGGCTTGGTGTGTCAAAGTTTTAAGGATGACTTTAATACCGAATTCTATTAGGGACATTATGTTGGGTGAATGACAATGAAAAGCAAACAAAATACTTCTGGCAACTAAATCGCTAGCAAGAAATGTTTTTCTAATGGTGTCTAACAACATGTACTATAAAAAACAGGTCAGAGTCGGGGTATTTGTCACAACGTATCAAAGTAATATACAAATTTTTGCCATGCTTTACAGCATGTGATGTGGGCATGTCTAACTAGGGGGTTTTAATGATGCTGAATCCATTCTAATTGTTGGTTTTTCTAAGAAAACAACTTCTTGGGCTAAAACAGACAGACCCGTCATCATAAATGTGCTTAGCCAACATATTTGGGGAAGTGCTATGGCCATTTTCAGCCCAGTGAGTGTTTTGCAAATAGGCTTTAGCTGCTATTGTTACTGCTGCTGTCCAGCACAGTGAGACACATGAATGGTAAAGATAGAATTAGGACAAGAATTACATTTTGGGCAGTCGAGATGTGTCGTCCCTCACTAAAGATTTTCAGTGATATACCTGCCACCATACAGCATCAGACGAGAATACAAAGGCTGAATGATAAGGGTCATTTGTTCTAATGGGTGATTGAGGATTGCACTGCAGCATAGTTTGGGCGAGTCTGGTCTTTGTCATTTCTTTGTTCTCATGTTCTCAAGTCATGTTTTCAAGTGGATTTTTATATGATTTGAAAACATGGGCTTCTATTCTCGTGGACTGATGGCTAACCAGTGCTTTAGACGTAAAGATGAGCTAGTTTAAAAATTCAAAATGGCAGCTAAGGAGTTAACACTGTAAAATAATCCCTAAAATGAATGACGTAGGAAAAAATACATATTACTGTCTATTCATTAATGCCCTTTTCTCTGTTTTTATCCTCCTTGTCCTCCTTTTGCTCTTTCCCTTTGTTTTTCCTCCCTCCTTTCCAGCCTTCTACGTCACGTTCCTCTGCAATCCTTCTATTCTGTCCTTCTATCGAGGAATGTCTATCGCCTAACTCCTCTCAGTGTACCTATCGACTAGGTGTGTATATTATCTACATTTCGCTACCCTCCGACCCTCCAAATAATGTGTTATTGTGCTCTCAGACCTCTTGGCTCGGTCTTCTGTCAATAAGGCATATTTTTATCAGATGGTACTGTATGTGACCAGTGCTGTGTGCGGCGGTCAGCGTGTTCCTGCCCTGTGCTATCTGAAAATCACAACAGATTAATTACTCAGTGCGCATGGACTATCTGTCGGTATGGATTGCTTCAGAGTAACGGATGCTGGTGCATGTGTTGTACCATGGCTGCCTGCGGCAGTGCTTGTGTGTCAGAATACATCATTGCCATGTGCATGACTGTATTATACCAGTGATGTTCATCCATGTTGCGTACGTCTGTTCTTTTTTAACCACTTACTGTAGCGTTCGCTTCCCATATACACTCGTTGTTTGGGCATGCCCAAATATACACACACACGCACAGACATTTCTGCCTGGCTTACATCTCGCTCAATGCATTCGCAATAATATACTGTATTTATATGTTGAAATATAGGACACCAAAGTGCCTGTAAGATAGTAAATCAATCCTTTCCATCTTTTGAAGCATGTCCATGTGTGCAATGTGTGGCAATAATGGAGTTGGCTGTTTTGATGCACACCATACGCAGCCTGTGTGTGGGGCTTAAAAAGGTTTGCGACTGTTTTCTAAAACCATCGCGACTGTTGCTAACACAGCCATGGGCTTTTTTCAACAATAAGCCTTAGACAAGTTTAGGACCAATACAAAAAGGTCAGCTGTTGGCCACTGAAAATCACGGCATGTCTGGTATAATCTTTGTCAACTCCCTGACTGATTGACTGTAGCTCGATTTCATTCCGACTGGTTTTATGCAGTACCCTGCGTCCCTGCATGGTATGGGCTGTCATTGTTATACAAGTAAGCCTTCCACTGTACCTCCCTACCAATCTCTTCCCTGCTCTTCTCAGTCAGGCTGTAGTAGCCAGTGTGATCTCAGCAAGGCAGCTGGGGTGGATTACCTATAACAGGGGTTTTCAACCAGTGGTCCGGGGACCAACAGTGGTCCCTGAGAGGCTTCCAGGTGGTCCCCAGGCTAAATGACGGAAAGTTTGTTAACAAGATGTAACTCTTTGAGAGTGTAAAAATGAAACCAAATGGATTTGGTTTAATGCTTACACTCTTCAATAGTTAAAATATCCCTCATCTGAATTATCCCAAGTCTACACAACTAGAGAATGTAGAAGATTAATGGTCATTTTGATTTGTATGCTTGACTTTTGTTTCCCAAAATCCAGCCTGGAATTGTAGACAAAACAGAAGAAATCTTTAGGTTTTGGGGTCTGTGGGGGCTAAAATGTCACCAAACAGTGGTCTGTGGTTGAAATTCTGAATAAATAGTGGGCCCTGGTATCAAAAAGGTTGAAAACCCCCTGACCTATAATGACCTATAATGATGACCTGGTGCCATATATACTCCCCTTTCTCTCCTCCTTCTTCTTCCAACACCTGGAAGATCGCCATTGCGACCCGCCTAGACCCTCTGCCACCGCTATCATGGAGGAATACGACCTCCACTCGGCCGCCAGCATCCTGGCCTCGGTGAAGGAGCAGGAGGCGCGCTTCGAGCGTCTGACCCGCGCCCTGGAGGAGGAGCGACGCAACGTCTCCCTGCAGCTGGAGCGGGCCAACCTGCCTCCTGAGAGGCTGCCGGTGGGGCCCCTCTCTGTGCTGCCCTCCACCACCACTACTGGCACCGCTCAGCCCCTGGCGTGGCAACAGGTGGTGATGCAGGTACTAAAAAATATATAAACATGCCATCTCCCTGCTCTCCCCCTCCAAACTAACTGCCCCCAACCCAACCCGACCACCACGGCTCTGCTTTTACCCGCACATACTGACCTGCCAGCCTGCTGTCCCGTCCGGCTATCGGCGCAAGTGGTTCTCAAGCGTTTTGAAGGTTTCGTAGGCATTCATTTTCATTGATTTTTTTTTTTTCATTATTATTTTTTTTTTCGGTTTTAGGTTTCCTTTAGACGCCCAGAAAAAAGTGAACGTTCAACATTCAGTGGGTTTTTTTGTGGGCGACAGGCAAAAACGGCGGAAGCCGTGACATCTGCTGGCAAATCCCTTTGGCATATGTGGGGATTCGTGGAATGTGACATCACATTCAGAGGGAGAATTGGTCTGATTAACTTGAGCCAGAAAACCTCCAGGCTATACAGAAAATCTATACTGGATGTGAAAAGTTCAGGTTTTATGGGTTCAATTGAGCTCAGAAAACCTGAACAATCAAAATCAAAAAGGAAATTACAAAACCTTTTTTTAAATGTCACAATTCCTTTAATGTCAAGGAGTCTCAGTTTTGATATTCATCCACGGACTCTCATTGAAACATATTCTCTTTAGCATAAGAACTCCCATTTGAAGATTTGAAGCATACAGTATCGCATCTCATGTCAGCTTGTAGAACGGCTATTCAATAGCCGCTGAATCAATAAATAGGGCGTAACTGTTTAAAACGGTTCCTCATTTTGCTGGAGACCTCCCAGGAATCCTTCCTTTGAGAGCCAGTGATCCAATGCGCTATCAACCCCCCTATTCCTTCATGTCTTAGCAGCATCCCTTTCATTCCCATGCATTTGGTGTCATCTAGCTTTACTTCTGGGGGACCATATCGACACGGATCCATGCTATAGTTTGACCCGGAGCCTGCAGGTTCAATATATCTGTGATTGCATGCGGAGCCCCCATTTGATTCCCATCCCACCCCGTCGGGGGCCGTGCTGGAGGAGAAATCAGCCAGTGTGATGACTCATCGTTTTGAGATGTCTACCTTACATTCCCTCCTCCTCCTCCTCCTCCTCCTCCTCTTACTCTTACTACACCGTCACCCCCTGCCACAGACACCCAATCCCCATCTCCTTTCACTCCGCGCTCTTTTGATATCATCAGCCGCTGGCATTTCTGATTGGATTTAGCCTTTCATCCAGGCTCGGCCCGCCGCCCGCCCGCCATCCGCCGTCCGTCTGGCATGCGCTCATGGATGTCAGCCCTGTGAGTCCTGGACTGAGCCAGGAGGCTCTTGTGAATCGTGTCTTCTTCTGCTGCTGCCGGAGAGGATATGTGTGAGACAAAGCAGATGTTTAATCCTCTAGAAATGTCATCTGTCACCACACTCGCATTGATTTACAACCCCCCCGTCCATCGAATTACTGCTCACCGAGAGGAAGTGATACAGTCCATATTTCCTCTGTTATTCTTACCGCTAGTGGTGTCTGGTGTCATTGGATCTTTTCCTTTTTTTTTTTAAACCACAGGCCCTTTTTAAACAAGCAGTGATCTGGTTGAAGCCGTGCAGTGGAACTTATTCACCTTTTAACTTAGACATCACACTGTCTAAGCCTGTGGCGGCTGTGGCTCAGGAGGTAGAGCAGGTCGTCCAATGACCCATGGGTCGGCGGTTCGAATCCCGGCTCCTCCTGTCTATGTGCCGAAGTGTCCTTGGGCAAGACACTGAACCCCAAATTGCCTCCAATGAGTTGGTTGGTGTGAGCTGGCCACCATTGGTGTGTGAATGTGGGAAGTGGGGACGCTGGCGTCGACTGTTCGCCGCTCTACTTCCCAATGTATGAATGAATGGACCATTGTAAAGCGCTTTGAGCACTTGGAAAAGCGCTATAAAAATGCAATCCATTAAAATATATGCGGTATACATGTATATTTATTGCGACACAGACACTGTCCTACAACAAAATATACTCACTCCCAGTAGGCCAAGGAAGGACCTCAATTAAAGGTCCACCATGAATTTGACCTTTTTCAAGATTTTTGATGTTTTTATGCAGTCAGGAGGGGGGGTTGTGGACATTTCTGGTACTGCAGCCAAAATAGCTTGGAATAGTACCCTCAGAAACTATGAAAAATAATTATGGTCGTCGACTATGTCTAGTCTTAGTATGAAAGCCAGCCCGAACGATATCCATATGGCGTGTCTTTCCCCCAGAATTTGAGCATCTAGGTTAGGTTTACTGAGGTTAAGGTTGGGGCGCTAGCTATTGCTGCTGCTGTTGTTGTTGTTATTGTTGCTGCAGCAATTTAATTGTATACTCGTCTAGCGCCACCATGAGGCCACTTTTCTTTCAACCTTGCCTGGCTGCATACCTGTGTTATGAGGACTACTTTGTGCTAACCGCTGCTGTCCTGAATGCAGCCCCCCCCCTCTTAATCACCATGTTGCAAACACCATGAGCCAAGATAAAATGAACAGGCTGCAGGTAAAATACAGCAGAATCGACTAAGCATTTCACCCACCACAGGCACTGCAGATCAGCATCTATGGGTGGGATTCGTTCTGTAGCCAGCTATGGGCTTTATTGTGTGTGTTGCTCTGCGGGCGTGCATGTATTGTGTGCATGTATATGTGTGCGAGGTTGCGTATATACATTTTTTGCCGCAATGATTTGGTATGGAACGAGTAAATGGGGGGTGCCAAGGTGGCCCCCAGGCCCCTGGGCTACCGATTAACAAAGTGCGTACAGTATGCTTTATGTGGCTAATATGACAGCCTGTAAATGAGTCCGCTATGTTGCTCCATGCACATACCAGCCCCTCATTGTGTGCACGTCACACACACACACACACACAGACACACACACACATGCAGTTATGCACCCACCGCCCGCACACACAAAAACACACACTGTACACATTTTGGGGGGTAAATCAGTTGAGCGGAACATACTCGAGTCTACAGTACACCCACCGTTCCACTTCTGCTTCTCAAATGTCACTTCTTTGCACTCTCCAGGTATATCGGAGCGTCGGGCCGATCATGAACAGCCATAAATACTCTCTGGCAAATTGGACGCAAGGCCGAGGCTGTGACACAATTACCTGACAAGAGGGACAGAGGTGGAACAAGGGGGTTGTTCTTGGGTCTTGCTCAGTAACGATGCAAATAGGAAATCTTGGCAGGACGCGTGGGCGCGTACATACTCACACACGCACACACCGGCCCCTCGGACGCAGGTGATGGATTAATTTGGAGCAAGGATCAGCAAACTAGGAGCTCTGGGTTCAACTGCCAGAGTAATGTTCAATGAGGTCTAGCCATTATTTGGACTCGGGGGTCAGGGAGGGAAACTGGTTCCAGGTCTGATTAATGGAATCCTTAATCTATGCTTAATGAATGAGATTAGTCGTCGATCTGACCAAAATCTCACCTTGGCCGTGGAGCCAGGGTGGTTCCTATATATCAATGGTTTTCAAAAAGTGGTCCTTGAGAGGGTTCCAGGTGGTCCCCATGCAGCTAAACGGTGGAGAGTTGGTAAACAAATGGACCCATATAGATATGTACTTCTTGAGAGTGGAAAATGAAACCAAATGGACCCATACAGGTCCATTTGGTTTCAATTGACACTCTCAAGAGTTACATTAGTGTAAGTATTTTAATTATTTAATTTACGTCTGTTAGAGAATGTAGAACTATAACTATTGGAGAATGTGGAAGAATTGTTATTTTGGTCATGGTATAGGCCTATCTCTCCTAAATACAGCATGGAATTGTGACCAAATTCTTTACATTTAGTGTCCGAAAGGCTAAATGCCATAAAAGGGCGGTCCGTGGCTCAAATGCTGAATAAATAGTGGGCCCTGGTATCAACAAACATGGTTGAAAACCACCGCTATAACTGTAAGTGTTGTGCCGAAATATGCAGTGAAATAGTGTGCTGTTCAAAATCCGTTGCAGTTTTTTGTCTTGCCATTTAGCTGAATTGCTTGCTTGTTAAAAATGAACTTTGCTTTTGCAGCATAAAGACAGTTCCGGCCGCTTGTATCTGTGACCTTGTTCTTTCGGTCATGACTCCCACTTCATGACCCGAGGTGAGAGTAGGAACGAAGATTGCTCGGTAGACAGAAAGAATAAGGTTAGACGCAGCCAAAATGAGTTTGGCTGCGTCAGAGATAAGGGGCTTACAGACGGCGAGGAATAAATCGCCCACTCTAATTCATTCTCAATGGGGCCGGCGTTTTTTAGCGGAAAAGTTCAAAAATCGACGGGCGTTCAAGAGAGCGTTTATCGACGGTCGTTTTCCGCCCGGCGTCACTGATTTTTATCGCGCGCGCGGTGCACGAAACGAGCACGCGCGCGCGAGTTTTAAAAAGTTCAATCTCAGTGAACTTTTTGTAAAACGCTTGGCGATTTATAGCAAACAAACATAATGAGGAGTGAGGACGATGAGGACCCACTCTACCAGTAGACCTGCACAGTGACTTCACCGTTTCTGTTCCAGGAGTGGATTCCCTATTCATTTAAGGCTCTGGCGCAGCCGAGCCAGGGCAGGATCTAGCCAGCCCTACTAGGGTGGGCTGGAAGAATGGCGGGTGGGCAACTCCAAAGTTTTTCATAAGAAGCAGTGCTTTTGAACATTTTTTATACCAGGGCCCACTATTTATTCGGCTTTTGTGTTGAAAACCACTGATATTACCTTTCATTGGGTGGGCAGGATGCACGTTTGGGTGGGCTGTGCCCACCCCTGCCCCCCCTCTATATCCGACCCTGAGCCGAGCCATGACGTGAGTTGTGGCAATTCTGCTCTAACGTTCTAATGTTTACAATGCATTATTGCGCGACGTGTTGTGAGTTTGTCACGGCCACGCTATACAAAGTGAAGCATGTTGATGTTGGTTACATGCTTTTAGCCAGCAGAGTTTATTATACAACATATTTAAACCGTGATTGATGCTGCCCATTTTATTTTAACCTACGCAACTTGGAATAACTATAGTCTACGTTCAAATGTCAACCTCTACGGCTGTAGCCATCATTATTGGTGACTGGTGAGTGGTGAGTCATTAATTCATTGTAAATGAATTGTAAATTCAGCGTGATCATGATCAGGTAGCCTGCTGACTGCAAGGATGTAAGCTACTGGGAAGTGTAGTCTGTTGGCTGCTGAGCCACCATTTCGTGCCCCCCCCCCTCCCCTCCCGGCATAAAATGCTCTGCGTTTATCGACGGGCGATTTTCTTAATGTCGGCAAAGAAACTCGCCCGACGATAACGCCGGCGTTTATCGTTGCCGTCTGGAAGCCCCTATAGGGTGAGAAAGCTCAGTCACGCACAGGAGACTCGGGAGTGGAAAGGAGACAGCTTAGTTGGTTTGGGCATTTGGTTAGGATGCCTCTCGAGCGTCTCCCTATAGGGAGGTCTTCAATGCACGTCCCATTGGGAGGATCGAGGCTCAGATGGAGGCGATACATCGACCCTCTGGCCTTGACTCTTCTGGGGATCTCCCAGGAGGAAGCCACTAATGTGGCTCGGGGGAGAGGGACATCTGGAGTGCTCCGGTGGAGCTGTTGCCCCTGCGACCCCATTACGGATAAGCAGTTGAAGACGGATGAATGGATGGAACATGAAGACATCATTTAGGACACCAGAGCATGTTACAGAATGTTCCCTCCAGTTTCGTCCAAGACAGCAGGGACAACATGCATGTCTGCCTGCAGAAATTGGGAGACATACCCTGCTGTACCACTGGGGCATGGTGTCAGAGTTTTAACTCAATTCTGTGCTAGCAGGGGACTATCCCGGTCCAGAGACAAACTGCTGCACCATCCAGTGTGGTGACCCGAGTGTGAAAAACTGTTGGTTCATCACTGGGACGCAGGCACACTTTATACGAGGCACAGGAAGAGATTTGATCTTAAAATGTGTAAAAAGCACATATTTGATTAGAAGCAAACACTCAAATCTGGGTGCCACGATATGAAAGCAATAATTCAGGTTTAGTCCTCAACGTTTGCCACCAGGGAGAAAACCCATCCTGCTTATTAATGCTTATCATTGCAGAGTGTGTATAAGTGGATTGCCAGAGAGAGACCTTGACCACTGCGGCAGCATGGGGGCTCTTGTAAACAACCATTGCCCTACATACCAAGACCTTTCTACATGAATTATGCATCTTTATTCAGCCAGAAAGAACACATGATGACCTACTATAGTGCCCAACATCAACAGCAAAAGAGTGTTCGTGTGTGTGTGTGTGTGTGTGTGTGTGTGGGGGGGGGGGGGTGGATGGGGTTAGACTGGACTGACCACAACCACACTTTGTTGGACCACGCTCTAATGGACTTAATAATATCTTCATTCATCGTCACCCGGCTGGGGCATGCGACCACCGTATTGTTGTTGGGCGCACAAAAACATGACCCTTTTTTCTTCTTTTTCTTCTCCTTATCAGTGTTGCCAACTGCCAAAATCTAAAATGCACTAGTGGCACCTCCAAAGTGTGCTAGAGCAGTGGTTTTCAATCATTTTCATACCAGGGCCCACTATTTATTCTGCATTTTAGCCACGGACGACCACCATTTGATGTTGAGTTTAGTCTCTCGGACTAATTTAGGAGAAATAGCTGGTAAAATGTTGGTCAAAATATCAATTCTTCTACATTTTCCAAATGTGTAGATTCTTGAAAATTAGTTAATTCAGATGTTTAAATATAATTTAACTAAAATGAAACCAAATGGACCCTTACGGGTCCATGTGCAATGATAAGCAATAAGCATTAATAAGCAGGATGGGTTTACTCCCTGGTGGAAAACATTGAGGACTAAGCTTGAATTGTTGCTTTCATATCGGGCACACAGACTCGAGTGTTGTAAATTGCTTATCGAATCTGTGCTTTTTACATATTTTAAGATCGCATCTTTTCCTGTGCGCTCGTATAAAGTGTGCCTGTGTCCCAGTGATGATCCAACAGTTTTTCACACTCTGGTGTAGCAGTTTGTCTCTGGACCGGGATATTCCCCTGCTAGCACAGAATTGAGTTAAAACTCTGACACCATGCCCCAGTGGTACAGCAGGGTATGTCTCCCAATTTCTGCAGGCAGACATGCATGTTGTCCCTGCTGCCTTGGATGAAACCGGAGAGAACATTCTGTGACATGCTGTGGTCTCCTAGGAAGGAAGGAGGATCATAAGAGGAAAAATGGTGAAAAACGAGGGTTTTATCTCTGGCACCTGTGAACCAATTTCGATCCAAACTCACCAGCCAAAAAGCACTAGATTTTCACTAATTCTAGCGACAAATGCGTCAAGTTGGCAACACTGCTCCTTATAGTCTGGTGTATCGGGTTTGCCTCTTGGTAATTGATTTTAGCCTGGAGTGGCGTCAGCAGTCCGGTGCTCTGAAAAAGGTCAAGTGTTGAATGGTGACGGCTCTGTGCGCCGCGTCGCGTTTGCAGCCGTGAAGCACTCAGACAGACATCCATGACTGTCTGGGAAAATGGAAGGTTCTGGTGGAAGGAAGGAAGGAAGCAAGGTGACCTCGTTTCATACACACCAGACGCCTTATCTGTCTCTACCCACATCTTACTGTCCCCTCAGCGCACCAGGGGCGGATCTAGGCATGGGCATTGGGGGGCCCCACAAAACATGATGGCATGCAAAACAACACAAGATATTTCAAATGAAATTGCTTATATTTAAAATGGTTTTGTGGAGCGACAATTGTAGTTAGTTAGTAGCAATAGTAGTGTTTCAAATCAACAGCATTTCACCATTGAAAACAGAAAACTCTCAAACCTTTAGCTTTATGCATGCTGCATGTCTGTTGCAACTTCAACAACAACTGATGTTATTATTGGTGCTTTACTTGCCTAATAAAAGTCCTGTAAGCGAAAATGGTATGGGTGCGGCTTCATCACCCGTGGCGTGAAGCGACACAGGCGATGAAGCCGTCCCCATACCATTTTCTCCTGCCCCCCCCCCCATTGGGAAATGTTACATCCGCCCCTGCAGCACACACACACGAACGCACACACACACACACACACACACACACACACACACACACACACACACACACACACACACACACACACACACACACACACACACACACACACACACAGCATGGAGCTCATCCAACCGTGGAGTCAATCCTCCGACCCTCATTGGGAAGGGAAATGTAGTCTGTAGTTTTTTTTTCCTTGCCTGAGAGACACATGGTCACGATACGATGTTTTGGTTGTTTGGTATTCAGACGCCCTATTCAGCAGGAGGAGGCTCTCTCTCCCTGTGTGTCTCTCTGTCTCTCTCCCAGCTATACCGCGGCATGCGCCTGCCGGTCCTCGTGTTGCAAACGTTATGGAGAAGTTTTCAAAGGCTGGAGAGCTTCTGAGAATGAGAACAGTGAGTGCAGCTCCTTTGATGTCGGGGTCCGCTGTCTCCTCTGCGAGTGAAGACGCGCAGGCCCTCCGAGCCTAGTGATGGCAATGCAGGCACCCCCACCCTTCGGTACTACCTCCCCCCTTTGCCTATACCCCTGCCTGCATGGGCACAATGAATGCAAAGATTTCACACTATATAAGCATATGGGTGAGTGAGTGTACATCTCTCCCTTCTAAGGGGCATGGGCCGCGGGAGCCCCCCTGCCCTGCATGCTCCTCGTAAATCACCTGCCTAACAATGAGCCTTATAGTGTCCGTCCGCCCCCCCACTGCCTTCCCCTCCCAGTGCCGTCAGTCAGGAACCTCCCATAAAATTTCCTAATTGCCTCAGTGTGAATGCGGCGCGGCTTTGTTTATTCTTGCACCCCTGTCGTTCCCCGCGCCCCGACCCCCCCTCACACACACACACACACTTTTCTATGTACTCTTTTAAGTATATTCTTAGTTCTAACTTTTTCGTGCTTGTTATGAATGAATGAATTCACGTTTTTTGGGTTTTATTAACATATAATGGAGAATTACAGTACAATTCAAGTACAACATCAACATAACTGGAAATACTGTGATTCCAATTGTGGCCACCTTGTTTATTTCAAGAAATTTAGAGAAAAAATAATCACTTCTGTAAAGCCAGAAGCAGCAAAACATAGAGGAGGTAAAACAAATAAGGGAAAACAGAAATATACGAAGATGGGAAAGGGGGTGGGTAGGGGCCAGGGGGATTCTATTTTTATATTGTTTTACGGAGGCCAGTTTCGAATTGCAGCCGTCTGTATATTGGTGCCCTTTGAGAGTGGTTTTGAAGGAGTCAAGGGATTCACATGTCTTCACATTCACATTTTGGTGGCGTATGAGCTAAAGCAATTAGGTCCCTTGTTTGTGCCAAAACTGGGTTGCACATGGTTAGTTGGCAGTTGCACTCCCTCTGGTGTTACATGTGACATAGAAGAAGGAAGTATTTGGACAATCGTCTGTACCAGGCACCCATTGCAAGATGTACTCTTCCCAACACTGGTCATCAACCCTAAGCCAACAGCACAACAGTTAGTGAATTCAACTTGGGCAATCTTTTACCCTCCTCACTAGAACTTTAGGAGTCCCGTCGAGTCAGTGCCTCAGCGAATCACACTGAACACTGTGTGTGTTTGTGGGGGGTTGCATGCCTGTGTGTCTGCATGTGACAGTATGTGTCTATCTGTGCATGCATGTAAGTGTACGAAGGTGGAATTTAACAGGACAGGAATTTCTTGAGTCAAGGTTGGAGACGGACACTTTCTCTTTGCATTCAGAGTGCGAGAGAGAGAGAGAGAATCCCCTTTGTTGCAACAGGGGTTATTTATATTCCTCCAGGGTTGGCTCAGACCTTCATCCTTCAAATCAGCCCCCAACGCCAGTGGCCCTAATGCCTGTCCCGGTGTACCTCCCTGCCATTCGATCTCAATCCATTAAACCATTATGCTCACTAAAAGCACAGAGAGGGTCTCTGGAAAACTGCTTCCATTTTCCCTGCCCACGCAAGCCCTCCCTGCGGAATAGGGAGAACACGGGATCTCAATGTCGATGAAGGGCAAAGTGTATTGGGTCCCTGGGCAGCTTTAATTGTGTGTGTGTGTGTGTGTGTGTGTGTGTGTGTGTGTGTGTGTGTGTGTGTGTGTGTGTGTGTGTGTGTGTGTGTGTGTGTGTGTGTGTGTGTGTGTGTGTGTGTGTGTGTGTGCGCGCACACACATTTTGCTAGATGCTTGAAAAGCGTCTGGACAACATGTTTACTATTGGCGACCGTATAGTTGACACTAATTCCTGATTGGCTGCCTCTAGACTGCATCTAAGCCAATGGGAGACTTGCCCATAAAACCTATAGGCCGAACAATTCCATTCAATGCAATTCAAAGGAGCTGTATTGGCACAAGAAAACAAACGTTTACACTGCCAAAGCAAGTGTCACAAATACAATACAATAAAAACTGTTGAAATGGGGAAAGCATGTACAGTTGGAGGATGTACAGCATTTTATAATCAGAGTTATGTCACATTACATCTGCTATAGCAGGGTGTAGAGCTTTTCTTTTTTTCTTTTTGAACAAATAGCAGCAGTTATTTACAGTCAAATGGCAACACTTTTTCTCAGGACTATACAGAGAAACTGGCAATGTAAGTAAAATACCTTTATAGCTAAAGTCATGAGTATTAGCTCACTCCGCTCTCGCACGAGTAGGCCATGTGCTGATCTAGTTTGTCACAGCAGTTCACAAATCTTGGTCATAGTTTCAAAGTCACGTTGTGTGTGTGTAATCTGTATGTGTCTCTGGTGTCTTGGTGAAGAGGGCAGGTGGTTAGAAAGTGTAGCTCTGTTTCTAGCACATTTTGTGTGCAGTGGGTGCATAGTCTGTTTTCCCTTGGGGCCAGGTCTGCCCGTCCTGGGCTTTCTCTATTGATTGCAAGGCTGTGTTCACTGAGTCTGCATCTGGTCAATGTTTGAAAGACAGCGAGATCCAATAGCAACCAACGCCCAGGTAATGAAGTATGCTTTGCAACGAGTTGCTTACAGTGTATGATGTGATGTTTATATAACAATCTTTAGAATGACATGACTTGCTTGCTGTAGCCTATAGACAGCACTGTGCCTTTGTCTGCTGTAGTGAATGAATGATGCAGGGTGGGCAGAGGATTAGACTCATGAATGGGAGACTTCTGTCAGTCCCCTTGGCACAGCGAGTGGTGTGGGACTAGCCCACATGTGTTTAAAATAAAAGTTGCCTCTCCTTTACGGGACCCCAGTGCCACTCCAGGAATGTGACCTCAGTGCTTCCCAGTGTCCAGCAGGATAACCAAACAAGGCTGTGTACCACCCCCCCCCCCCCACCACCACCACCACCACCACCCTCCAAGCCCCTCACAGAAAAACCTAAATTGAAACCAGTCTGTAATGCCCCCACAGACTTTGCGAGCCGGAATGGAGGTGTGTGGTTCTTCAAAGCCTTGATTTAATTACACTCGTGAGTTGAAGGGTACGGGTGCGACATTTTTACTATGTGACTTACAAGCATGTAAATGGGGAGAAAATGAGGACCAGGAGCGGCAATGAACCGTGTTTGGGAAGGGCCCAAAGGAGTAAATAGGTGCTTCATTGAACATAACATTCCTGAGCTCTTCAAAGCTCTTTGTGGTTTTTAAGTAGGCCCAGTGGGTTAAAGGTATAGGAAGTGATTTCACTTCATTCAAATATTGTTATTTCTGTCTTATTTTTTGGTTAGTCTTCTGCACTATAGAGTGTAGTGACCATATAAGGAGTTCCTCCCTGTCCCCAGTGACCCCCGGGGGCGAAAAAACCCTAGTTTCAGTTTGGGCTTTGGGAGAAAGCCAGAGGGTTTTCCCAAGTCGCCCAAATCGCTGAATGCTCCTTTATATAGGCCCTAGTTGGTTAAGTTGAGCTTTGAGTTTTTGTTGCGTTTTTTGAACAGTTGCGATATTATTCTCTATTCAAGTGCAATAGTTCATTCAATAATACTGTTCAAATCAGACAAGACCTTTGTGAGCAAAATGTGACACTTGAGGAGATATTTTATTCAGTCCCTGCATGGCTAGACAGCAGACTATGTGCTGAACTTTACAGTGAAAATATTGCTGGAAATATCAGCTACAATTTGAAAATACTAGTCAGTCCATACGCGTTTCTGGATATGATAATACGAGTGCATTGTGAGTACATTCCTGGATTCCAGGACTTAGGTTAGGTTCATAAATATAATGTAAGATACAGTATAAGATACAAAGTCTGAGCGCAGGACATCTGCCACATATATACTGTGCAATGGGCGTCCCACATGCATGGCACAGCCGTTATGCAATAATGCTCTGCCATTCACATGGCAGAACGACACACCTGCCAGTCAATCTCAACGGCCACATCATTATTTTTCATAATCATTGTCAGAGTTTGGAAGCTCGTTATCAGTAACGCAACCTCCTGCTGCCTCCTGCATTATGCACAAATTCAAAACAGGTGGCGTACCCAGAGAGCACTTCCAAACACTCCAACTCTTGCGAGGAATCTCTTGACAGAATGTAGCTCATAACACGACTACAGCTTGGATGGTTGCGAATCAAACGCTATGCAAATAGAAACAGGATAATTCAAGCTTTCCGCACGGCTTCAAGTGTCGAGTCGGTTTGAAGTTGTTTAATGGAATCAGATAGGAGTCTTCTATTTGGACGAATGGGCTGTCAATGAGAAATTGCACCTAAACAGTACTTACCACCTTGCTGGAAAGATGGCAGCGGTGTGCATAGGATGAATTCCTTATCCTTTGAGACACTTGAGCTCAGGATTAACCACCTATTGCAATAATATGCATTGCATTTCGTTTGGCGGTGCGGCTCTGTTCATGTGATATTACCTGCAGTGCAGACATTATTTTATTATTCCATCCCCTTGTGATTTTTCATACATCATCATCAAGGCAAGCATCACTTTACACGGGGCGTGATTTCTTTTTAAAAGATTTATTTTTGGCTTTTTTGCCTTTATTGATAGTATCAAGTAAAGATTTCCTGGGAACAACCAGTGCAAACCACTGTTTTAGAGCGGTGGATGCGACGTTGTCTGTCAGCCAAGTGTATAGACCTTTTTAGTAGCTTTTTTAAATTAGTGGCCATGTTCCTGCCAGGTGGGCTTTGCTGTCAACAACGCTGAGGACAGCCTATCTGGCTGAAACGTGCCCACTGTCTTGTAAGAGGTAAAACTGACATTTGTTGTGCCGCGGCGCTTCCTTCTGTCAACTCACGGCTTCCCAATCACTCTGGTTCAAAGGGGCTCCACCATGAATTTGATATTTCTCAATGTTAAATGCCCAAAAATGATGCCTGCAAAACAACCCAGGATATTTCAAATTAAAGTGCTTATAGTTAAATTGATCGGAACCACTAGTACTGCTGCAAACACACTACAATTTTCGCATTTCATCATTGAAAACAGAAAACTCTCTGAGTCAGACCTTTAGCTTTATGCATGCTGTGTGTCTGTTGCAACTTCAACAGCAACTGATGTTATTATTGATGCTTTACTTGCCTAACATACCGGTACATACCATACATACCGGTACATTGCCTAACATACCATACATAACATAAGTCCTGTAACCGAAAATGGTATGGGGTTTAGCTTTATGCATGCTGTGTGTCTGTTGCAACTTCAACAGCAACTGATGTTATTATTGATGCTTTACTTGCCTAACATACCGGTACATACCATACATACCGGTACATTGCCTAACATACCATACATAACAGGGTCGCCCCCATACCATTTTCCCCTGCCCCCCCCCCCCAATTGGGAAATGTTACATCCGAGATCAAGACTTTCTCTCTCCATTGGATAGAGTGGGGCCAGAGTCAGACCTTTAGCTTTATGCATGCGCGTCTGTTGCAACTTCAACAACAACTGATTGTTGATACTTAATTGCCTAATAAAAGTCCTGCAACCGAAAATGGTATGGGTGTGAGTGACTTCAAGCCCCCCCCATGCCATTTTCTCCTACTCCTGAGGTGGGGGGGCTATTTTTGTGGACATTTCTGGCACTGCAGCCAAATAGCACACTGAAAAAATATGAAAATTAATCATCTGAGTGGTTGTTAAGACTAGAGTGTATAAAAAAGCATTAAAAGCCAACTTTTACAGTATATGATACATTTGATTTTAAATTCATAGTGGATCCACTTTAGCATTACACTATATCCGCCATTGACAGATAGTTCAAATTCAGCTCTTATCCTTGGCCTCTCTTTCTTAAAGCATAAACCCATATTTTCAACATTGAAGTTCAGTCCAATTCAAGTAAAAGGAAGTGATTCAAAGGAGCGAGCTGTACTGCCCTGGATCAGCCACGGCATTAAGTTAGGATGTTGGAGAATGAGAGAATGGAAAGGATCAGATTGACTTGGTATGTGCTGTTCCTGAGTGCCTGGCAGAGGTAACAGCCAAGAGGAGGGCAGTGACTGGTCAGGGCAAGAATGTGAGAATAGATACTTACTGTCCTCTGTCATATAGTATGGCCTGAATGGGTGCACTGTTTAGTTCACGGGTGGTAAAAAATTTGATTATCCCTTTACTGTAGTTGGTGTTGCGGTCATCTGCAGTCTACTAAGCTGTAGATTCTATGTTGATGTGTTGGTCATCTGTAGTCTACTAGCTGTAGATTCTATGTTGGTGTGTTGGTCATCTGTAGTCTACTAGCTGTAGATTCTATGTTGGTGTGTTGGTCATCTGTAGTCTACTAGCTGTAGATTCTATGTTGGCGTGTTGGTCATCTGTAGTCTACCATATAGATTCTGGACATTCATTTCTTGCATTGAAGATGTACCGCATAGTTTCCGTGGCACAAAAAGAGGAAATGAACACTACAAAAACTAAATAAACAAAGCACTAGACCCTATAATTTTCTGTATCTGTGTATCCAATTCCATTCTCCATTCATGGAGGAAACACAATGTAAAATGTATTAATGATTATTTGCATGCTCTCCTGCTGATAGCATAACAGCAGGTAGCGTCTGGCAGAAAATCTCATATTTAACCTGCAGGTATACATGCAGTAAATGCCCAATAGTTATTTTTTTGCCATTGGAGTCTCCAGCACTACGGAACAAGTCAATGACTGGCAAAGTCAATGTCATATCTGAATTAAGGCGCGTATTTTACGCCGGTGCCGCCGGTGCGGTGCACCGGGGCCCAGCCCCCTTGGGGGCCCACTGAGAGGGAAGGGGGAAAAAGAAAAGAAAGGCTGCTGACAGCGGGCCCCTGCGACTACATATGGACCTGTGGCCGGTCGTTAGGGGGTTAAACGCTGAGAGTGGCTGGGCCTACCAACCGTCGGCTGGTTTAATTATTTGTTTGCTGAGATTGGTTTACGTTTCTATTGTATATATAGGCTTAAGCCTGCTGCCCACCAGCCTGCTCTGGTGGTCAGTGAACCATTAGACCAACCACCAAAGGCTGGTTTAATTATTTGTTTGCCAAGATTAGACTACGTGTATATTGTATAGTATATAGTCATGCCTGCTGCTGCTGGCTAGCCTGCTGCTAGCTAGGTAAATACCATACCATAAACGTAAAACCAACCGAAGTCAGCGTGCAGCTCTATAGAGTAGGCTACAGACGGAGCTGTGTTCTTGATGCTTGTTGCTTATGCTGTGGAAGTAAGTGCATACCAGCTTTGTTGGTGTTGGACATAAAGTGAATGTAATAGTTTGGGGACATCATGTTTGAGCCCAGGTCAGGGCAGGCTGTTAGATATTAGTAATGATGGAGGATAGAGATTAAGCTTGGCATCTGTCCATGTTGTATGGTTCTGTGTGTGTGTGTGTGTGTGTGTGTGTGTGTGTGTGTGTGTGTGTGTGTGTGTGTGTGTGTGTTTGTTTCATGGCCAAGATCATTGAAAATGAATGAAATAATTGTGTAGCCACTAGCCAGGCACGTTTGTTAGTCTATACAGTATAGCTGTAGTGGGTGTTTGTGTGCACACATGCGTACAAGTTGCTCGTTTATGGCAATGGTAGCTAGGGGCCCACAAAATATTCTTGCACCAGGGCCCATCCTCTGCTCCCTACGTCAATGTCATATCTGAATTAGTCTCTTAAGACAATAGACAGTTTATACCTGTATTTAGCTGAACAGATTATTTCTCCTCTCTCCCCCTGGTGCTGTGGCTAATAAGACAAATATACCTTAAAACATTATACTCAAAGTATTTGGCAAGGTGCTTTTATTTGTATTTTTAGTTATAGAGGGCAGGTATAACATTTCCAGGCATACAGTATCTGTCGTAGTGGCCAGGGGTTCTTTTAACTTCTTGTATCTTCCCAACCTGTATTTATTTCTCCCAGCACACCACCCCTCCTCACTCCTTCATGTCTAACATCTTGGAAAGGAGGCAGAAAACATGAATTTAACAGACACAGCCTCATTGGAGGTGGCTAGCTGTCAAGCTGCGCCTTATACTGGCCAACATTAACCTTTCCACCATCTGTTTCCCAGACCCTGTCCTGACAGAGAACTCAACTCACATTGTCGTTGATTAACAGCTGTGGCTTATTTACTCCACATACCTGTGTTCACTCAATATGTCCCAACTACTGCTGCTACTCACTGCCTACCTGGCAACGTGCTGCACCCAGGGCCAAATTAGCTGTTGGGACAGTGGGGCCGTGACCCAAGGGGCCCTTCACTTTCAGGGGCACTTCGGGGAAAGGTGATCACTCTGTATTGGGTTTGAGGCCCCGAAAGGGGCTGCTGGAGACCTTCATTGGCCATTGATTTAGTTAAATCTACGTTACACGTGATACAAACAAATATTTCCCACGCACATGAGCCAAATGTAGCAAACCGAGAGCCATTGTGAGGGTGAATCTGTCCCAGATCATACCTTTGCATAACTAAACTACCAAGAGTACAATTGCAGTAAGTTTTGAACAAAATAATTTTCGCAGCAATACTGAGATTTTCATGGATTTCATATGTCCAAATTCACTGTTCAAGTCATCATTGTGAAATACTGCTCCCAAAGAGAGAAAACCTCCACTGTAGTTGAATATGTTCTAGCTCTGGTCCATAGCTCTAATGCCATTTCAGAGCTACTGTATGCTGCTCTCAACTTCGTGCATTGGTTTTTGCGATCACACTTGGCTTACGTGATCACGAAGCCTGTGGCCAACACACTCTGAGCCCTCCACCACACGTATACAAAATGCACCTTTTGGCCAGAAAGGGTTGTGTGGGGGCCCTACTGACGTCTAGTTACGCGGTGTGAGCACAGGAAGCCGAGAGGGACGCGGCATTAGAGCTACTAGACCACCGCTAGATAACTTCCAAGGTTTATAACCCGAGCGCAGTGATGCTGTTAACAGTGTTATGTAACATGACGATGCGTCTGGAGCAGCCAGGCGGTCCTTCCTTCCGTTAGAGCGAGTCGGGCAGCATGGCAAGCGGCTTCTCTGACCTAAAAGGAATGAAGTACCTCAGCCATTTATCCGTCTTTCTTTCTGAGGATTCCTTCTCTTTTTTTGCCAGTCATCTTTTTCCCCCCTTCTTAAAGCTATCCGACGACCAGCTCTCTTTCTCTCTCTCTCTCTCTCTCTCTCTCTCTCTCTCTCTCTCTCTCTCTCTCTCTCTCTCTCTCTCGCACTCTTAATGTTGTCCCTAAAAGGAAAGCGTCCCTGAACCGAGCGGAGCCTCCAAATTTGCATGATTAGATTAACATTCCTCCTCAGGGCTCAGTCACAGTAAATATATGTGAATCTGAATTCTTTCACGTACTCCCCCCCCAAACCACCACCACCCCCTCCCTTATATCAAGTGCAATGAGGGGAACGGGACAAAGCAGTTGCTTGAGAAAAAAAAAGAGTTTGCGCGCAAGAGTGGGGGCCGTGCGCGCGTGTGTGTGTGTGTGTGTGTGTGTGTGTGTGTGTGTGTGTGTGTGTGTGTGTGTGTGTGTGTCGGAGCATGCAGATGGGATGCCTTTGCCTCAAAGTAGCCTGCCCCCCCCTCTCCCAACTTTCTCTCCCTCAGATTCTCCTTTTTATCACTCAGCATCTTCCATGCCAATGAGGCAGTCCTGTCAGTTCCCTTAAACAAGGGGGAGAGGATGGAGCAGGGTGGGGGCAGCCATGAGGGGAGGGGCTCCTGCGTTGTTTGGTTGGTTGTTGGGGATTGACAGACAGACGCAGCTGGAGGGAGAGCAGGGTGACCGCATGGACACTCTCTGCGTGGGACAGGACCCTCATTTCCAAGACTTTCCAGGTGTCCTCCAAATTGAGACCCTGTCTGTCCCACATTGTGACTGACAGGCGGCATCAGTGTTCAACGGCCCTCATAGTTGGCTTTCAGTTGTCTGTTTTTCCTGCTATAGATGATTTTTAAAGTCTGTTAAAATAACCTGAGTATTTCCCTGGTGTCACAGGGAAATACAGGGTGACACTCACTCCAGAGGAGCCACATTGCTTGTAGCCTACCGTCGCTTCAAAAATAGCTGATCTACAAGCTCAAAACATTTTTGACAACACACAGCCATTTTTGCTATTATTTGAATTGAAAGCCTGAATTATTTTTTGAATATGACGTCAAGATCTTAAAGAGTACCTTGACGTCATGTCTTCAAATCTTCAAAAATCTACTTCAATGCTGCAGCTGTTTCCCTACATACAGACACTTGCTCTGCCCTGCAGACTTTTGTTGTTGTCAACAAATCCTTTTCATTGGGCTCATGACAAGGCAGTGCTAGTGGGGAGAGGGGTGCAGCTGCAGCCTGGAGATGAGGTGGAGTTAGATTCAAATCGGTTCACAAACAGAGATTTTGTACACACTAAAGGGGCTTCCAGACGGCAACGATAAACGCCGGCGTTATCGTCGGGCGAGTTTCTTTGCCGACATAAGGAAAATCGCGCCGTCGATAAACGCCGAGCGTTTTATGTCGGGAGGGGAGGGGGGCTGGCTCCGGTGAAGCAGGCTACCTGATCATGATCACGCTGAATTTACAATTCATTTACAATGAATTAATGACTCACCTATAATGATGGCTAGAGGTTGATATTTGAACGTAGACTATAATTATTCCAAGGTGTGTAGGCTAAAATAAGATGGGCAGCATCCAGCACGGTTTAAATATGTTGTATAATAAACTCTGCAGGCTAAAAGCATGTAACCAACATCAACATGCTTCACTTTGTCATATAGCGTGGCCGTGACAAACTCACAACACGTCGGGCAAAAATGCGTTGTAAACATTAGAACGTTAGAGCAGAATTGCCACAACTCACGTCATGGCTCGGCACAGGGCCGGATCTAGAGGTGGCATGGGTGGGCAGGGGTTTAGCTTTGGGGTCTGTGGGGCTAAAATATCCTCAAATGGTGTTCCGTGACTCAAAGGCCGAATAAATAGTGGCCCTGGTATCAAAAATGTTCAAAAGCACTGCTCCTTATGAAAAACTTTAGAGTTGCCCACCCTGCCATTCTTCCAGCCCACCCTAGTAGGGCTGGCTATATCCGGCCCTGGCTCGGCTCATAGGCTCGGCTGCGCCAAATGATTAGGGAATCCACTCCTTCCTGGAACAGAAACGGCACTGTGCAGGTCTACTGGTAGAGGGTCCTCACTCCTCAATGTTTGTTTGCTATAAATCGCCAAGCGTTTTACAAAAAGTTCACTGGAATTGAACTTGAATTGAATTCGCGCGCGTGTGCTCGTTTCGTACACGCGCGCGCGGCAAAAATCAGTGACGCCGGGCGGAAAACGACCGGCGTTAAATGCTCTCTTGAACACGGGTCGATTTTTGAACTTTTGTGCTAAAAAAACGCCGGCCCCATTGAGAATGAATTAGAGTGGGCGATTTATTCCTCGCCGTCTGTAAGCCCCTTAAAGTTGCCTACCTTTAACAATTTCCGCGTTGGCGTGTTGGGAATATTACTTTACCTTGTTAATATATTACTTATTAATTATTACCTTCATTTTAAAGCAATATATTATATTACAATATTACTGTCTGAGCAAGTGTAATATATTAATATTACTATTACATATTACTTAAAAAAAAGTACTGGGGTAGACCTACCGCATCCTACTCCGCTATATGCAGTTAACACGGGAGTTGGTAACATGGAAGCCAGTAAATAATTTGATGACAAATTATAGAAAGTAAGTCATTATTTAACTTTTGCGGTTGTCATGATAATTTCACAAGAACACTTGCAATGACACGGATTGACAGAAAGTAATATTGAAAGTAATGCAGTAATGCAAAAAGAAAGTATAATATATTAGATTTTTTTTGTTAAGTAATATATTTATATTACAAGTTACTGCATTTTGGTAATATATTATGTAATATATTAAGTTACTAGTGCACATGTCCCAACACTCTTGGCAACGCGTTTCCCACTTGCCCCACACATGCAATATACTTCTGTCCCTCAAATGAACAGTTTGGAATGGGTCTGGTCACCCTAAGAGAGGGAGAGAGAGCCCTGCCACTGGTCCCACCCACCCCACCACAGAGAGAGAGAGCTTGCCACTGACTGGGCTGTCTGACTGGGGTCTGGGAACCCCTCATTCTATTCACACACACACACAAAATACAACCCCTCCCTCCCTCCTTCCCTTTCTCTCCTCCCTTTCTCTCTCTCTCAGCCCTGGAGGGTTTTGTTCTCGCTGGTAACTTTTGAGTGTGTCTGCTGCGCGCGCGCGTGTGTGTGTGCACACTCACACACAAACTGACTGCACTATACTACAACACCACGGTTGAATTACCCTTCTTCCCATTTCTGGATTCCTGCATCTTTCGTCACAGCACAGGGGGTTTTCCTATTTATTTATTTCTAACGCTTTACGGTTGGCCCCAGCCTGCCACCACCGCGCGCGACTCGTCTCCTCCTCACTCACCACCAGCAGCCAGCCTTCCATAATACTATAGAGGCTACTGCTGCTGCCACGGGCAATCGCAGCATCTCTCTCTCTCAGTCTCGGCTACCGCCGAGAAAGGAAGATCGGTCTGTTTAGAACTCATTTTCTTACCCAGAGAGAGAGAGAGAGAGACAGACAGAGAGAGGATGGCAGCCTTCCTCTGAGCCGTGCGCGCACACAGAGTGGCCGGGGAACTGATCGCCGTTAAAACAGAAGAGGAAAAAAGCGAGAAATCGGACGAAACGCCAGGAGGAGGGAATTAAAGAAGCTTTGTTTTGTGAAGGAAGGCGGAGGGGGAAATAATAGCGTTTTAAACGAAAGGATTTTGTTTTTGTTTTTTTGGACGGATCATGCCCGCCGAAGTGAAACAGGTTAGTGGTGGTGTTGCGATCGCCTGTTTGCATGGTGATACCATACACTCCTTCCTATCCAATTCCAACTGTCTGTCTGTCATTTGATTGTTGATGATCATCTCACAACACCACGACACGTGTGCGTGTCCGATGAAGCGATCGATCCTTCGCTGCCTGATCGTGAGGTTATCGATTGATGGATGTTTTCTTTCCAATCTTTACATCAGTTCATACGGTTTACTTATACCAATGTGTCCAGACTGCTGTCTGTCTGTCTGTCTGCAGGGAGCACACTATACTATTCTATCGATGCCCTTCAGGTGTGTGTGTGTGTGTGTGTGTGTGTGTGTGTGTGTGTGTGTGTGTGTGTGTGTGTGTGTGTGTGTGTGTGTGTGTGTGTGTGTGTGTGTGTGTGTGTGTGTGCGTGCGTGCGTACATGCGTGCGTGTGTGTGTGTGTGTGTGTGTGTGTGTGTGTGTGTGTGTGTGTGTGTGTGTGTGTGTGTGTGTGCGCGCGCGCAATATGGTGTGCATTTAAAGGGCAATTCCACGCATTTTCACATTATTCTCAAATCATACCATCCCAAATGGTCCATTTGGTTTCATGTGAACACTCTCAGAAAGAGTCTGAAAAATGTCTGAAAATACAAACCACTAAACATGATGTCAGAGGTACATATTTGATGATGTCACCATGCTAGTATTAGACACATTTTCTGGGAATGAGGTGACTTTTTATTATGGCCACACAACCTGCCTAAGGTATAATAATGGCATATTAAAATGTTGAAAATGCCGAAATTCCCCTTTAATTAAGTAGCTCTTCTTATAGGCTATACAGGCGCGCACACACGTGTTGTGAGTGGTTTTGCGCGTCGTCGTATAGCCTACAGCTATTATTATTACGCATCATCAGTTTTCACTCTCGACCGTTTTTCTGGCCCCGTTTCCTTTCCTCGCCGTAAACAGCAAACACCACATCATGCTATAATATAGGCTGGTAGTCGGTGGGGGGGCTCGACTCAGTCGCAGGGAGCCAACGATGTGAATTACGACTCGCTCTGACACATCAAACAGTCCCTGTCACTGCCACCGCTGATAGCGGGGCGGTGGTGGATGGATGGATGGATATACAGTACTGTATGCAGTCTGACTTGTAACCGTCACTGTGCTGGCACTGGTATCTGTTGCCGTCACGGTGCAAAGTGTTGAAAGTTCCTAAATGATGGGTCTGTGTGTTGCGAGGCGGCAGAGCGCACGAGGGGGTGGGGGGGGGGTAGGATTTATAGGCAGCGTGCCCGTAGTTGGAGAGACGAGGCGTTAAATGCTTTTGTTTTCTTCCCATGAGACGCTGCAGGAATGTGCTGCTTTCTGAAATTGTGGTGTGTGAGAGAGAGCAAGAGGGAGACTCACACACTCGTAGTGTGTGTGAGTGTCAGACACACACACACACACACACACACACACACACACACACACACACACACACACACACACACACAAGTTGCTACTAACCCCAACCCCGAACCCTAAACATAACCTCACGCCTATAGTAACACGACTGACAGTAACCAACGACTGTAACTATTGGTTGTAACTCATTTACCACCAGCTGTGACCGATGGACCATCGGCTGTTGTCGCAAATTGATTCTGCCCCTCCTGGTGCATACGTTTTTGAATCTGTCCGCGTGCACGTGTAATAGCCTGTATAATTCTGGGGGTATTTGTCTGTGCCCATAATAACGCCTGGAAGCGCTCCTCCTCCCGTGTTGGAAATGCACTTACAGACGGGCCTCTCTCCCCTGCTGCGCCTGGCAGGGCTCCGACGCACATGGAGGGGTAGGGTATAGCCCTGAAACATGAGGAAGGCATGTGTCATATTATGACACAGCCGCGGTGTGATCCATTGTCAGGGCTATAATCAACGGGAAGACCTAAACCCACGTCTCACATTAGAGAGAGGACTCTGCTGGAGAGACGAGACAAGAATCTTGTTTCATGTTTTTAGACCATGTGATACTCATGGCTGGACACCAGAGTAGATGTAATGGAGAAACAGCACACTGAAGTTATTGTTTTTAATGGGAGCAAATGGAGTGGAATAACAACAAACTGTCACAGGGGACTAGGAGGAACCATAAAGGAACCGTAAATTAGGGCATGAGGGGACTATAGATTAGCTATATCTTATGTAGATTCCTAGTTGTAGAAGGCTGCCACTCGTGCATCTCTGATAATGTGTTAACCGTTAACCGGTGGATAAATGCCAGTCAATTGAACTGTTCCGTCCTCCCCAACAGTAGGCTATATAGGCTTACATTCCTTTCACCATTGTCTCTCATTTGAGTGTGGGCGTGTTCGTTCTGCATGTCTCAATTCAAAGCTGTCTAAGCAACAGCTTAGAACTGAAGTGACTCGTCATCTCCTGCGCATAGGGAAGGATGATGACAACGTTTGAGGTCATCAACACGTCGTCATCTCAAAATGGAGTTCAGTGTACTCCGGCTGCTGCTGCGGGAATGCCGGCCGGCCCATATACAGTAGGCTATACCCATGGAATGGAGGCTTGGGATAGTTCAGTCCCCCCCAGGCAGGGTTGCCGCTGCTGGCCTGGCCTGGCAGGCTGGCTGGCACAGTAGCATGACCTTTTCAACTTGGTTGGAAATTCCTCAGCCTGCTGGAGCACCTGCTTGGGTGGTGTGGGCTGCGTGGTGGGTGGGGGTGGGGGTGTCGGTGTCCGGCAGGGTGGGAGCTAGGGAGCGAAGCTGTTCATTTTGCGGACTGCTTAAATCGCTGTAGGCTTCAGCTGCACAGCTAGAAAAAGAGCACTCCACTTCACGGAGCACATACAGTAATCTCACCAGGCTGGGTTGGCTATAGCTATGGCTGTGTAAGGGCTGTGTCCTGTTGCTGTACTCGTCTGCTCCTTCTGTGCCAATTATATGGAGATCTCTATATTTGGCGATCAATGTCTGGATATCTGCATATGCCTACATTATGGACATATGTTGGTTTTATGCAACCGAATATCTAATGATTCAATGGAGGGCACCAAACTCCCTTGAGTCTGTGCTGGAGTTTGAAGTCAGTCAGTCTAATTTATACACCCTTGACCACATGTGTACATCGAGACTTGCGACTCTGGACAACTGGATCGCCTTTGTATGGCTGTGTCAGGTTTGTTTATGGTTATTTCGTGTCATTGCCACATGCAATATATGGGCGTATTGGGCTTGTTTATGGTTATGCACTAGTCACAGTGACATGACGTGGTCCTGGCTATAAGTGGGCGTATTGGGTTTGTTTATGGTTACTTCTGAGAAAGTGACCGTGGCAACCGATCACAGCTTGAAACCTCTACATAAATCTTCAATATGTTTCCCCATTCAGCTTTCCTACTTTCCAATACAAAGTCACTGCGGACTTTCAACTCCACGCTTAAATTCAGCAACTAAAACACATGCCCTCACACCATCCCATGAGCCCTGTACATATTGAAGGAAGAGAAAGGTTGCAGAGGGAGAGAGAGAGAGAGAGAGAGAGAGAGAGAGAGAGAGAGGGGGAGAGAGGGAGAAAGAGATGCCGATCTCCTTCGACCTTGTCTTAATGCTGCGGCAGAGCTATAGAGCTTATAGTAAATGAGTTTTAGCTCTTGTGAAGATTAGCTGCGTAGGCCCTCAATTACTGGGGAGGTCTGGGCCCAGAGACCCATGTTTCCACGATAAATATAGACCTGCCTTTAATTGTAGAATTTCATTATAGTTCAACAGGGCGGGGACCCCAAATTGTTTTCTGCGTTCGCCTGGCCAACAAAGCTGTATAGTGTCACAAACAGGAGGATTTTTTTGCCCCCCGGGGGGTGGCTGCGGGGGCATTATACATTATCGAGTTGCAATCCTGCCAAGGTCTGTCACACTTCACACTCTCTGTGTGTTTATTTGTGCCCGTTCTCCTTGCTCTGTCTGACTCGCCACGCAGTGAGACGCGAATCTGAATAACAAAGTAATTCATCAGCACTTCAGTCTAAAGGTGGGGATCTTTCCATTCACATTGCAGAGGGGTTGCTACCAGAATCTTGAAATCTGAAGGAGACTTTCGTCTGTATCAATGCACCTCTCTATGCAGTTGCTCCGGAAAAATGATTGAAGTCCTCCTATACATCACATCCAGGGTTTGGTTATCATCCACAAACCTCGTCCTAAACTAACATTAAAGACTTTCATGACATTGTTTTTCATTTATTTTTATACTTTGTTTTTCTTTTAGGTTTTATGATCTCAATTACACCCATAAAACCTGAACTTTGAACATTCAGTGGATTTTTCTGTGCTCTGTTGTGTGTTCGTTTTCTGTGGGTTTGAAAGGCAAAACGGTGGAAACACTTGACATCTGAGAACTTCACATCATAGTGTCTGTGCAAATAAGCATACTAGTGCCTGATGTACGATGATAGGAACGCCCCTCACTTCACAGGGGTATGTATTTTGTCTACATTACGTGGGGCATGAGAGGAGGTATTGTTTTCAAACGCGCATGTTGAAAGCCCAGTGACCGGAAACAGTGAAATAGTCAATAGGCTAGTGTGACCACAGATCGTTCTCTATAAGCAGAAAGAGCAAAGGAAGGAAATGAAGAAGGAGAAGCCGATCGGTGCGGTATCGTGTTCGTCTGACACTCAGTCTGAATTATCATTTGGTTTCACTTCATTATTCAGTCTGAAAGCCAAGTTTATGGATCGGGCATTGTCTTAAAGAAACTATTCATGATAGCTTGATTTAATAGCCAGATTCACCGCAGTGGGGGCCGCTATGTTTGTTGTTTGACGCTGTTGAGTTGAGTGACAGGGACGTTGGCCAATCAGCTGCCCTAGTCAAATTTTTAACCGTTACTGAGGCACTGGAGGCAACGTCACGCAGGAGAAAACAAATCAAGGTAGCATTTTCATTACGTGGCGATTCGGGGCTGGGGCTGGGCAGATATCGTGTGAGATATTTTGTACACTCGTTAGTGACTGCCGATTGACAGACTCCCAAGTTACATGTTATGCATGTTTATTTTTGTAGAGTGGGTCCAGCCCAAAATGGCTCTATATGTATAGCACCACGCCTTGCTAAACTTGACCACGCTCTTTCCGCGTTTCCCATTCCTTTCCCGCGGCTGCTCTTATCGCATGACCCATATGACGGGTTTGACATGTAACGACTCCCCCACCCCACACACATACAGTACACACACACACACACACACACACACACACACACACACACACACACACTGTCCCCACCTCTCTGCCTTTGATCGGGTGCCAGTTTTCAGTTACCCCCAAGCTGAAATGATATAGGAACAGCTGACCTGCAACCCGGACCCCCTGTATCCCGGCATTACGATCATCAACCCCAGCGAGTGTTCAAACCCCCACCACCGCCCTCATGCTTGCACGCCAGGGAGATTAAAGCGGGCGATAAGAATGATCGTTTACAAATACGGCATCCCCGAAGGCATTATTATTTTCATGTCATCGTAAACCTTTGCTTTTACGTCTTTGAATCAGGCATTTTAGTGGTGTTTTTTGGTGAGGTAGGTTACACGCGGCGCGTTAAACCCCACCCCGTCTTGTGAAACGAGGACTTTTTAAAACAAAGAAACGTACACAAATGCTTCCTGTTATGTTCCAGGGCTTAAGTAGGGACCTACAAATCCAGGACCTACAGTGCAAAGCCTGACAGTTTTTTGGAAAAAAGAAAACTCATTATTTCTATGTCATTGTCCTTGATATTTCATGTCAGACAGGGACCCCCAAAATCATGTGTGTATGGTCCGCCGATCCCCATCTAAAAATATGTAGTTCCAGGGACCTCCCCAAGAATCAAAGTGTGTGAGTTAAAGCATCTATGAATATGAATTATCATATAGCAGTAACTGTTTCCTTTTAATTCCTTTTTATACATTCCTGAACAATCACAGTACCAAAAAATGTCCACAAAACAGCCCCCCCCCCCTCCTCACTGCCTCCCCCCGCCCACCTCATTGTTATTCACTGTCTCATTAGAATATGCATGATCTGTCTGGTTTCAGTGCATTGGGCTTCTTTTAGAGGGGGTGTGGCAGGAGGGACTACTATATGGATCTGCTCTTTTCTCAACAGCTAAAGTACAACATACACCAAAAGGCATTCCTTCCCAAAATGGGTTCATTTATACTCCATTGTATACGATGGCCTTTGTGTGCCGTTTTATATTTCCGGTGCATATGTGGCATCAGGATATGAATCAGTCTTTAGGTGTCTGGCTGCCCGTATGTTGGGTGACACAGCAGAGTGCTGCCGTGGGCACCAGAAAGACCATCCATCCATCCCACTCTCTGTCCCGTTCCCCGTCCCCCCGTTGTCCCCGTCCCCAGCCCATCCGGCTCTCACGTCAGCCCACAGCGCTCCGTTGGGTTATTTATCCCCTCTTGTCCCTCCTAACCCATTTGGCAGGCTGACAAACGCAACCTAAAGCAAGGCCTGCACATTCTCACTCAACTGGCTGACCCACTGCTGGGTGAGGAAGGCCATGACAGTGCCCCTCTCTCTCTCTCTCTCTCTCTCTCTCTCTCTTTCTCACACACACTACACACAAACAGTTGGTTCCTCCTGAGGCCCCTGCCAGGCATTCATCATCTTGCCCAAGGAATTAAACAAAGGGAAAAAAGGAAAAAAACACACACCGAGTGTGGCGATGAATCAGGGGCCGCGGAGATGAATGCTTTCATATCTTTTCCTCTGTGTTTGGAAACAGTGTTAAGGGAGAATATGCCCAGCATTAATGAGATGGCGGCTTGTCATCCAAAGCTAGCTGTCATATGTTTTTTTTTTTTTTTTTTTGCGGCGTGTGCGCATACGTGATCACACGCACAGCACACATAACGTCTCTTGCCGATCCCTGCATACATTACATTATGCGGTCTCTCTCTTCTCGCGGGCGACGTGCCGTGGTGTAGGAATCTGATGAATTGTCGATGCGATCTCAGATGGTTGGAGGGAGGTTTTGCTTCTGCCCCGCTGCTTAAGTAAATGCTTCAACATGTTAACTGAGTCAGCTATATACCATGAACCCCTTGCCTTTCCCTGAACTGGGGCAACGCAACACACACATGCACGCATGCTCACGCACGTGCAAGCACACACACACACACACACACACACACACACACACACACACACACACACGCACAATTAGGCCTAATCGCATACATAATTAGTTGGAGAAGATTGTCGTTGTTTTGTGGATACTGTATATACATTTTTGGGATAGATAAAAACATGATACAATCACAATTACGTTGTACATTGTACAAATCAAGTTAACATTTTTATGAAAAAATAATATCACATGGATTGTGGTGACGCTCTAGTGACTGAATCAACTTACAATGTAAGTCAATGAGGGGCTTATTTTGAAATATCACTTTATAATCACTGGCATTTTTGGCAGCTGCAGCATGCCTAATAAACAGGCACAGGGACTTTGGAGATGGAAGGGTTGCCGAGAGACGAGATAGCCAATCAGAAGTCGCGGCGTTGCCGAGAGACGAGATAGCCAATCAGATAGCCGGTACAAAAACCATCCCAAGGCTCAGAGGCCGGAGAACAATTCTGCAGAAATAATACAGCTGCCAATTAATTGATGTGTCAATTCATGTTTTTTATTATTTCTTGTCCACATTTGAAATCACATGACGGTAACAGCAAGGTAACTACAAAAAATAAAGAAAAAGTGCTCCCTGCGTATTTAGTGATTGTCTCCAGACTGGGGAACAGGCTCTTGTTTGTGTGGGAATGGGACTCACCGTCTCCGTGCCTCGCTGTGCAGTAAACACCCCCCCCCCCCGATCCGTCTGTCCTTCAGGAAGACAGCAACATGTTTTCCGATGGGACAGATAACTGGCCCCTGCAGAGACAAACACGAAAGTGTCCGTCACACTTCAGCAGGCTAGGCTGACCAAAGAGACGAAGGAAGGGGAGGGATGGAACCTGTCACGGCTTCCCTTCTTCCCTCACAGCTGCATCCGACGAGTAATTATGGCAGTGACAATATTTACACGTTAATCTTGTCGCCCTAATTGCTGTGCAGTTACATGAAGCCATCACTTCGGTTTATTATTAACCAGAGCGTTGTCATTAGGAACAGCCCCGGCCCTAACACAGTGAAATCACTTATGAGGCAGTTAGTAAAGCTATTTACCTGTGTAATGTACTGTCAGTAAATAGTAAACAACAGTACATGGTACAGTGGTAGTACTGTGTCTGCTGCATTAGTGTGGTGCTAGACTGCTAGTGTTGTAACTGCTGTTCCACATCCAGTCCACAGACTGAAACAGTTGGATGCAATAATGGAGGTACAGTACATTCTGTATCATGGGACAGGACAGTGCAGGACACTAATGTGAGGTTCTAGTGGCCAAATGTAATATAATAATACCGTATAATAGAATCAAGGCTGAGGGTCCACTGCTATCTACTATATATTCTATAATTTCCAAGAATGTGTGTATGTGCACGCGTGCGTGCGACTGTGCGGCTACTGCACTAGTGCATTCTTGATGCCTGGTGTAGTCACTGTGTCCGATTGCTTACATTGATAACACAAATCTACAGCTCTGCTTTACAGTGCGTTTGATTGCTGCTAAAACTAAAACGTGTACTTGTGCAGTAGCACATCTGCATGTACATGTACACGGCTTTTATGTGTGGTTTTATGTGGCGGTTCAAACGCGTGTGTCTTTGCAGTCGACTGCGCCGTAATTGGCTTGGCACCGAGGGGAGATGGCCGCTTGGTAAAGGTGCAGATGTGACAGTTTGCTTTTGGGGGTAAGCGCTATGGCAACGTTGGATGGATGAGGATCCCCCCTCACCGTCGACCCTAGAGCCGGTGATTAATGACCCCAGGGGCTGTCGTCGGTGCTTTGGCAGGCAGCTTTCACTTTGTTTGTCTTTGTGTCATTAAAAGCCTTCACCCAGAGAAGCAGTATAGTGCCATCTTACCGCGCCGTCGGGGAACCGTTAGCCAGGCGCACGGTGATGTATACATAGACGACACAGGCGACGTGTGTAGAGTCGGACTCTTAATTGGCATCCTGAAAAATACCCCTTGCCATGAATTTACGCCGTAAAGGGCCACCGCCGTCTCGCCCCGTCTCAGCAACAATATTGATGGAAGAGATTTAATTTCCGCTCAGGGAGGGATGGAGGCGGGGGCTGGAAGGGATGGGGGAGTTCAGTCGGATCGTTGAAGTGCATCGGAAAAGGACCGCGAAGGGACAAATAGTGCTCAAGGTAGACTATAGGATTAGAGCGCTCACGGATAGATTGATGCGATATGTGCTATTTGTCCCGGAAGAAGGGGAGCGTTAGGACAGCCATTGATGCGGTGATCGATGAGGAGGAGCTCAAGAGGAGAAGTTCAGTCTCTACCTTTGATCCATTCCTAGTTTGCTTTTTTCCCCTTCCCCATTCAGCGGCGGTAACTTAGTTACCACACTGTGGTCTTTGTGATTGTAAGCATCCTATAGTTTAATTCCCCCGGGGGGGTCTGCTATATGGGGGAAATCTGCATGGGTCAAAGTGAAAGTTAAAGGTGCAGTGAAATGGACATGGAGGGCATTTTACTTTTACTTTTTCCCCGAAATGCTGGTTCTGAAATTTCTGAATCAGTCACATGACACATGGACTGTTTGTTTACAATAGTCGCTCAGCTCTGCCACTTTACTGCTATGTGGCTTTCTTACCATATAACGTGATGATTCATTTTAAACTCCCTGTCTGAAGGCCAGAATTTGATTAAAAACAGGTGTATTTCTGACTGTGTTTGTGGAGGATGATTCAGAAATGGCATAAAAACAGCTAAGCTTAATTTCTATTGGCTTTTATTCATGTGGGCGTCATGATGTCATCACGCGGCACACCTTTGTTTTCAGGGCTTACAGACTTTTCATAGAACAATACCCAAAAGTGAAACTAAAGTGTGAAAATATATAAAACAAAACGTCACACCTTGAGCAAGGCACTCCAACCTCAATGGCCTGGTTTGTAGCTTCCAAGTGGTTGGCTGTTAGAAGAGGACTCTGCACTGGAAATCTCCCAGTTCTCAGTGTAGGCAGCCATAATATGAATGTGAAGCAGGGGGTGTTTATACAAAAAAAGCCATCCTTGGCCTGGGACTACTTCCTGGATGAATAAACCTGAACAAAAGTCTCTTCCTGTATGTCTGCTGCAGTGCACACTCACTGACTTTCACTCTCCAAGACCCCCAAGATCAGCGTGTTTTGGGTTCTGGGCCCCTTTTCAAAAAGAACTGGGGCTTCTTTGACAGTTATGTATAGGCTCCATACATTATAGTCTCTGGCCCATTCCCTCCCTCCGTCTCCCCTCGCTCTGCTGTCGCTGCTGCAGCTGGGGACCTCTTAAAGGGGGCCCGGGAGGGTGGAGAGGTCAAAGTCCTCACAGGGGCTTCCTTCAAGCAGAAACACGGATATACGAAATGCTTTCCTATACTACAGTACTTCTCCCCCCTCCCCTCCTCTGAGACCTCCTGTGGGTCGTCCATGCACATTGTTTCTGGTCACACAACATAACATTGTAGCTATGGGGATGAGGAATGACCACAGCGCTGCCTTCAGACCAGAAATATGGGGCATAAACATGGCTTTCGTGCAGCGCCTCTCTTTCTGTTGCAACCCTCTCTATGGTCGTCGGTCCATCATCCACATTAACTGTTTGTTAAACCATAACATTGCTTGTGCGTGAGTGGATTGTGCTATCAGAAGTCAGATTAACAACTAAAAAAAGTTCCTCTGTTTCAGTCAATAACAGAGTTAACTTCCTTTTGTGTTTGTTCTTGATAGAGACATGCTAGTATGAAAGCAATGGGGGGGACCAGCATATATGAAAATCGTTACCAAGAAATGTCTCCACCAATGTGTTTCTAAAGGTGTCTAATAAGTTTGAAATTCGACTCTCGAGAAACCTCATAAAAAACAGGTCGAAATCAGGGTAGTCACGACCTATAGAGGGCAAAACATACAAAATGTCATGCTTTATGTGGCATGTTATATGTCTAACTAGGAGTTAGAATCCGTTACTTTGTTCAGAAAACAATTACTTGGGCCATTTTCAGCCCAATGAGTGTGTGTGTGTGTGTGTGTGTGTGTGTGTGTGTGTGTGTGTGTGTGTGTGTGTGTGTTTGCAAAACTATTGAAACTATTGAAATGGATGATTATTGAAAATAATAATTATTGAAATTGTCAGCATCATGACCCCCCCCCCCCCCCCCCCCCTCCTAGTTAGACGTATCACATGATGACATTTTGCATGTTTTGTCTTCTATAGTTGTGGCTACCCCAACTTTGACCTGTTTCCCACAGGAGTTGAATTCCACCATTTTAGTACATGTTATTAGACACCATTAGAAACACATTGGTGAAGAAATGTCTTGGTAACAATTTAATTCCCTGATTTCCATAACTTGCCCTAACTACAAGGCGCTGTTTGGTGTTCGATCCTAGACCGACAAAGTGTGGGGCCCCTGTACTGCACAAAGCATGGTAGTCTTGAACATCACTCAACACGTCAACATCTCCGACCACCCCTAAGTGCGTGTGTTTAGTCTGGAACTTTCTTTTATAGACGGATTAGCCCACTTCCACCACCTCCGCCTCCTGGGGGGCTCCTGGCCGGCCCCTGGAAGCCGCGGGGCTGGACTTCAGGGAGGGAGGGAGGGAGGGAGGAAAAAGGGGAAGGGGCTGGGTGGTTGTTGAGGCCGGCATCGATCGTCCTATCATCGTGCCATCTGTCTCCCCCACTGCCTCCTGGGATTAATGATTCCCTCTGACAGCTCTTTAGCGGTAGCTCTGCGAGTGCGGGACAGCCCCGCGCATTATACCTCGACATGTGGCTTAGCGAGAAGCCTGTTTTTTCGGTCTCTCTGCCTGGGCCTGCGCTAGAAGCCGTGTAAATGACACTCTTTGTACACGTGGATGGAGGAGTGCTTAATCTCTGGCCTCGGGCCTGGAGGATTGAGTCCTGCCAGAAACCCTCTATCCTGTCCCATTCCTCCATGATGCCTCGTCCCTCTCTACCTTTGTACTGATGAAATGTGTCTTCAAAATGTTTTCATTACTCACCTGGAGTTTCACAAAATATATATTTTGATTACTCACCTGTAGAGAGGAGTCATTATTCTACTAAAGGTTGTTTTGAGGAACTACCGGTAATCTGATTGGTTGAATCAGTTCACATGCAGTTAACTTAAACCAGCACTCGGTAACGCCTAATCAATACAAACATTTCAGCTGGTGTTTTTCTCTCGGAGCGCAGCAGACTTGGCAGTTACGCTAATAAGCTAGCTTTTGTTGACATTTGTTGCCGTAGTGACTACACCTGTCATCGAAAAAATAATATTTTTCACTTAGTTTTGAGGGTAGCTGTTGTAGAATTGCAATATTACACTCGAGGGTGTGCTTTAACGGGATTTCATGCACGCTCCTCCATAGGACTTCCGAAGGTATAGCAGGAGTGCACCCTTGTGTAATATTGCTTAAGTAGATGTGCACTCTTTATAGTTGTGGATTCTGTGTGTGTGTGTGTGTGTGTGTGTGTGTGTGTGTGTGTGTGTGTGTGTGTGTGTGTGTGCGTGTGCGTGTGTGCATGTGTGCATGTAGTCCTATATATATTAGACAAGGGGCTAACTCAGGGGGGCAGAGTCTGTTATTTCGTCTCCCATAACAGCCCTCCATAGAGGGGTCTCAACAAACAAAATGACACGGAGGTAGAGACAGACCGCTGAAAAAAAGGAAGAAAATAAAAGTATACAAAATAGTCTATCAGTCGAGTCGCACCGATGAGGTCCAGTGGTTCATCACAGAACGCTGTCCTCACATTCCCCTCCATTGGCAGAGTGCAGACAACGATGGCTTTTGCGGTTGATGGCCAAGGACAAGGGAAAGTGTGAAAACAAGAGAGACACAAGAGAGAAAAGGTGACACAATGGCCGGATAGCGGTGGATAGTGTGAAATAGAAACAACAGAAAGCTGTTCCAACCGCTGCCTAGGTTGTTTGGAACCGCAGTGGGGTCCTGCAACACCCAACTAGCAGCCGCAATCTCAGCCTCGCCTACGCGCGAAAAAAAGTATGCTCACCGAGTGACAAGAGTTCAGCCAAATCAGGAACCAACAACAATAACAAAAGAACTCCCACGTAAAATGAGAAAAAAAAACTTGGATAGGTTTCTGGCATTGTTCAGTGGAACAATACACCACTGGATGCGTCCAGATGCCGTGTCACGTGCCGTCGTCGTCGTATACGACTTTCTTACTCATCCTCTGTCTTCTCAACAGCATTTCATAATTGAAAACAGAAAACGCTTTGAGTGAGACCTTTAGCTTTATGCACGCTGCGTATACCTGTTGCAACTTCAACAACAACTGTTGTTATTATTGATCCTTAATTGCCATTTTTTGGTCCTGTAACCAAAAAATGGTATGGGTGCGGCTTTATCGCCGACGATGAAGCTGCCCCCATAGCATTTTCTCATGCCCCCCCCCAATTGGGAAATGTTACATCCGCCCCTGACAAGGAGTGCTGCGGAGGTTTTCCCAGAGGAGATGTTGCGGTGAACAATGAGAGTGATACGCTTCCCCGGTCAAACGTTCCACTGGATTCCTTTTGAGCCGTTTCTTGCTGATGCTCCACTGGTTGCATCTCCCACAGTGGGTTCCTCTCCGAGGCCCTCTGTTTTTCCTCCATGACTGTGAAATGCGCCCCCATCCTGCCCCACCGCGCCTATTATGCACAAAGAGATTGCACAGAGGCGCATGTAAAATGCACATGCATAGACACGCATAGATAGGGCTCACATACTCATGTGCGTAAATGTTAGTTGAGGACGAAAACTGATATGACTACAGGTTTTTATTTAGATTGTAATTTCTTCCTTATCTTTTATCCCCACGATTTTGTAACCCATCACCAGTGCCAAATCCTATTCTGATCCTGTGCTCTACACGCCCTTGGCCAACCTGTTGAGGCAGCAGACTTGTCTCATGATTCCTTCAATGCATAAGGAGTCCAAGCTGCCTTCTTTTCACCTGACAGGAGGGAGAGTTTTCCTGGTTGGTCGTGGCGTGTGAAAAGAACATGTTATTCCAACCAGTTCCTGTCCCCTCCATCAGGCACCCCGGCTGGCCAGAGGGAGGCAGTCTAGAGACCAGGGTTACTGCATGGGACATGGGGAGAACATGCAAACTCCACACAAAAAGGACCTTTTGCCAACCCCACCTCGGGTATAAGCACTGATGACGTGGAGGAGGAGACACGCTGCCAGCACTCACAGTGTCCCTAGCGGGAATCGAATCCAGGACCTTCCAGCTGTGACAGCTAACACTGTTCCACCGAGCCCATTTAGACTGTAATGTCAGTGATATTCTGACTAACTTCTACTGAGATTGATACGGAAGTTACTCATTGTGGAACAGCTTGAACACATGAACAGAACAGATAAAGGGAAACCAACACAGTCCAGGCAGTGGTGTTTTCTTATGACAGGAATAAACTGGTAGAAATCCATGGGAGATATATGGTTCTCACGCATTCAGCAAACATGGAGTACTTTTCCCTCATCCCTATACCACCCGAGGGAATGAAACTCCTGCCATGGACAGAGTTACTCCATGACAGAAACAATGGAACATAAACAAACACATGTCCATTCTGATAATTTACACTTTGTTTATTCACATTTTCTGCGTTTTATTGTTCTTCTCAGAAATGTGCGGTTCTTGCCTGTTCTTTTGGAAATCATTTATACTTTTTCCTAACTTTAAAGCCCATGTGAAATGAAAAACATGTTTAGACCACATCCGTGGTCATTACATGGTCATACCCAACAATGCATGCCAAAAAATCGCAATCAAACAATTTTCACTTTTGTGTATTTTTATATCAAAAGTCCAAGAACATAGAAATTGAAGTCCCATAGCCTAGAGGTATAATGTGGCACTCTGATTGGTTCTGAAACTAAGATTCTTTAGCCTGACCTCAGTCTGAATTGTCATTTTGTTTCACATCATTATTCTTGAATCACAGGAAAAAAATAAGCTAGTATTTTTAAGGTGCTGATTCAGGGCTGAGCCAGGCTAAAGATCCTTCGCTTGAGATTTAGACTTCAAAATAAAATTCCCAAATTAACCATTTCTCTGCGCCTCTAATTCTTTAAAACACAGTATTAGACGTACAGTATATTTATATTGCAGACATGCAGACTTACTTACTTAGGTGCTTGTAAATTAAAACCTTCTTGACTCTCGAATGCACATTCTGCGTGCACTTTGCAACACATGCAGCAGAGCACATTTGAATTGAATTTTTTGGAAAGGGGCTGTGAAGTGGTACAGAGTGCCATGTGTAAATCGTTGCCAGGCGAGGTTCCTGTGGATTTTTTTGTGTAAGAACAGGTGCCAGGCGGAGCGGAGGTGGTAGATGATGGAGCTAAAAAACCCCACAGCGGGGCTTGGAGAGGGAGGGCTGCCATCTTGGCACCGTTCGTTAGAATAAGCCCTGGTTATAAGACGCGCTGCTGCCAAGCGATTCTTTGATCTGCGCTCATATCCTGCGTGCGTGTGTTTTTAATGGAGCCTGTTCAGTCTTATTCTCCCTTATTGCATTATATTGCATTATTGCATTTAGGTATTCTGTGGACAATCTCTTTTCCCTAGCGGCAGATAGGAGGGTTCTGTGTATTATTGCTCCAACCGCTGTAACCACCACTGCATTTCCATCTCTTGGCGTGGACATATGAAAGTAATTTTTTTGTATTCCAGACAGGCCCGGGGACGGAAAGACTATGATTTTTTTTTTCAACCCTTTCACCGTGTGTTTGTGTGTGTCAGTCAGTGTGTTTGTTTGGGCAGTGTGGATGTAGATAAATCATTCTACATCTGTCGGGCGGGGGCAGAGGTTCTCCAGTCTCCGTCCGAGCTGGAGGAAAACAAAATTGTGTTGGATGAGCAGCAGCAGTGCTCCAAATGTATCTGCTCTAACTCATTCCATAGCTTTAAGGGTAACAGAGGCGACTTTAGGTTGTACAAACACTGTGTTTGTAAACAGATTTGTTTAAAAACAGAATCCAACTCCACCTCACCTCCACTCTATTGGCTCATTATGAAACTGCTGGAGACTGCGGTGCTGTGATTGGCTAAAATGCTGCCTCTCCCCACACAACCCCTTCCCCCTCACAAATTAGCACCGCCTTTCCTGAGCCAGACGAATGTCTTGTTTTCATGATTTGTTGACAACAACAACGAAGAAAGTGTTTGTCTGCATGAAAACAGCTGCAGCACCAAAGTAGAAGCAACATAGAGGGGGAAATAGCTACTGTATATATCTAGGTATGAGCAGATGCTATGAGCTTGTAGGTCTGCTATTTTTGGAAAATCTTTGAATTATTCTGTTCTTTCAGAGCGAACGTTATTAACCCAAACCTTTGCTTCTGGGAGGTCTGTGGGACAGCATATTTTCAGACGGGGTCCAGGGCATGAAATATGATTCCGAAAATTGTCAGGATTTAGAAGACATCTTGTAGAATCTAGCGTCAGGTCGAAACGAGCTGAAGCAACATCCCTGCTGCCGAAAAAAATCCTTGTATTTTTTCTCTCTTTCTTTTGGCTCCAGGCTGTATTTATTAGCCTATTCCCCCCCCATGGCAGTTGCACGTTGCCATTGGTTACCACCAAGCTACGCTTTTTTTTACTTGCGAGCCCTGAGAGAAAATAAAGGAGGGCCCCTGCTTGGTTCTGTCAGAATGAAGGGTCAGGGGCTGGACGCCCCCCTCTCCTCCGCGTCAGGAGACGGACGTGCCGAGGGAAGAGAGCACTCGCAACTCATCCGAGGTTCTCCAAAAGTTAAGCAAACAAGGCCCTGTTGACACAGACCGCACAAGTCCTCCTTTTTTCCTTGAATTCCTTCCGTCATATTCTAGGACGGCAAAGAGAGAGAGAGAGAGGCTTAATCCAATAAAGTCCATTCTTCAAACTCTTTGGCTCCGCTCCCTCATCCCTCGGTCCATTGGGGATATGAGATTATGATGAGATAAGTAGGGATTCGGGAATCAGTGTCGTTGTGCCTGCGCGTGTGCTTGTGTGTGTGTGTGTGTGTGTGTGTGTGTGTGTGTGTGTGTGTGTGTGTGTGTTTGTCAGAGAGTTGGAGACAGAAGACAGAAACAGCAGAGATTGGAGTGTAACAACAGCAGCAGCTTATGGTCCGGCTGCATGGGGCCCATGGGCTTGGTTGGCTCCTCTGGGAGATTCCTCAGTGTCTCCGGCTGTGCTGCCTGCAAGGCACTGATTGCACAGTGTGTGTGTGTGTGTGTGTGTGTGTGTGTGTGTGTGTGTGTGTGTGTGTGTGTGTGTGTGTGTGTGTGTGTGTGTGTGTGTGTGTGTGCGCGCGCGCGCGCATTGGTGCCTCCGACGTTTCAGACAGCGGCCGTTGCTGGTTGTGGAGTTGCCAGGTCCCCTTTCTCTGTGTGCACGTGCCCACTGTGCGTTTCACACCACAGCATGTGCAGAGAGAGAGGAAGAGAGAGAGGAGAAGGCTTGTGTGTGTGGCATTTGCTCGGTAGTTATGTAACAATCGAGCATGGAAGTGTGTGTGCATGTGTGTCAATAGTTTTCATTTCAGGTTAGTTTTAGTTAGTTACATTTTATTTTCTAACTAATTTAGTTCTTAGAGGTTTTCGCTGGGTTGTCTATCATAACCATGGTGTGCGTGTGCATGCACAGTTTCAGGCCATGCACCTGCACAGTGTCAGGGTGCAGATGCTTCTGTGAAGTGAGTGGGGCAGTTCCAGTTATCTCTGCTCCTTCCACTCTCTAGGGCCAGTAGGGAGTGTGTGGAGTCAAAAGATCAGACAGGCCTAGACTTCTATGTCCGCAGAACTGACACTGCTCTCTCCCACACACACACACACACCAGGGGCGGATGTAACATTTCCCAATTGGGGGGGCAGGAGAAAATGGTATGGGTGCGGCTTCATCGCCCGTGGCGCGAAGCGACACGGGCGATGAAGTCGCACCCATAACATTTTCGGTTACTGGATTTATTTTAGGCAAGAAAAGCATCAATAACAACATCCGTTGTTGTTGAAGTTGCAACAGACATGTGATGTTGTGATGGTTTCGATGATGAAATGCTGTAGGTTTAGTCGTACAACAATTGTAGTTAGTTAGTAGCATAGTGTTTCGAATCATTTCATAAACACTTTCATTTGAAATATATTTGATTGTTTACATGCCGTCATGTTTGGTGGGGCAGTCAGGGCATTCAGGGGGGCATTGCCCCCCCATACCCATTCCTAGATCCGCCCCTGAGTAACACACACAGAGACACACACACACACAGACCATTTTTGGCGTCAGGGTTAATTGTCTTCAGGGCAGTGGTGGGCCACAGGCTTCAGGGAAACTGCCCTCCCTAGCAGGACCCAGCACAAGCATCTGCTCTGGAGAAGTGTCCTTGGAACGACAGCCATGCCTTTTAGCTCCTGTGGTTCTGTTTTGCGTGCAGCCAGACCAGTGGAAGGCGAAAAACTGAACTCCCTTGATAGTCATTCATTAATTAGAGTTAAATGGTGCTAAATGGTGTGTCATCGTTTTGTTGAAATGGTTGGAATCTCTGAAGATTTACTGTTAGACTTTCTGTGTAGCATTTCTATGGATTCATTATTGCTACTAAAAGCCGTGGGTCACTTCTGTGTCGGTTTTGTTTTGATCCATGTTGCATTATTTTGTTTGGTAAAAAAAAATCACCTGTCACTTTCTTGATCTTTTGTTCTTATTTGAAACAGTAGGATGGATGTATGTAACCATTTTTACAAACAAATACATGTTAATGACATTTAGTAGGCTTCAAACACTTTCCTGGTGATTATTATGTGTGTAATATGTTGTATTCTGTAGTCTTAACAGTGAGCCTCAGTGTCTCATGGACACTTCCTAGACTACAATAACAATTCTTTGGTGCACTGCACCTCCTCGTGGATGGGGGGGGCTGTCAATGTCAATGACATGTGAAACACTGGGGCTCGCTGCTAAAATCTGAAATATCTAAAACCGCATATCACACACATAAAGACCACCAGGAAAGTGCTCTAAACGTCACGCATGCCTTCTCATTAACATACGGTATGTTATTTTGTAAAAACAGTTAAATGTCCCTTCAACAGAAGGCCAGAGAGAATGCCTTTAGTGCATACGAAATCAACAGTGCTATTTCTTTAACTGGAGAAGAAATATTGTCACTGTCTTTCAGCAACCGTCTCAATTGATTCTTAAATCAATTGAAGAAACCCTTTATGTTATTAAAAAGTTCTTTCACCTCCATTGGACCCTCTCCCCTTCTCATGCAAGTATCTGACAATACAGTAGCCTATATAAAGTCACTACCAACTTTGGTTTTGTTCTTTGTTTTCAAAACGTTTTTCTTCATTCCCTGGAGAAAAAAATAACATGATGTTTCTGCCCCCCAACAGCAGAAATATAAAGTAGGCCTATTACGTGTTCCAAGGCTGGACATGGGATGAAGTAGCCTAGATAACAACTTTACTGGTACAGCTGGTACAGACTAGAGAATGTTTTTTTTCTTTTCTTTTTTGGTACCAAGAAAGAAATTCCCCCGCCAGCCCCTCACCCATTTCCTCAGCCTCGCGTCATCTCTTTGCAGTCCTTTCAAAAGCACAGCAGCTTTAAATGCCAGCGGAAGCTAAGTGACTCTTGCTTGCGTCTGGGCCCAGTCAGGAGCATGCAACACATGTCAACGTCCTTCGCTAACATTCCATTACAGTCCGTTACCACCCAGGCCAAGAGTCACCAGACCGAGACCAGACGGAGCTATTGCTCTCTCTCTCTCTCTCTCTCCCCCCACCTCACACACACTTTCCCTTTTCTCTCCTTGCCCCTCTTTCTTCCTCCTCTTCCCTTGCCCTTCACCATCAAGTTGTCTCATTGCTCATGCTCCGCTGCTGTCTAGCAAGTGCTTGTTATACCGTCTTCCCGTGCGCTAATGGAGGGCACCGTTATGCACTTCAAACACTTTGGGAGATGAACTCTCATAATGCTTAACTTAGAGAGATAAAAGGGGGGCAAATGATGGGTGCCGTTTTAAAATTTGCGTCACGCGCTTTGTTCTAAATCTTTGTCAAATCTCGGAGGAAGATCGTGTCTCTAGTAATTCACTGGAAGGCAATCAAGGTATTAAATGGTGTATATATACACTTTCTAGCTGGCCCTCATTCATTCCAATAATAGATATCACACATTAACTACTGGTTCATTTTTGGAACCAGACCTTCAAAATCTCTTCCAAATCCGTCAGCAAGGCCTGCTGTATGCAGTGGAAAAATATGCTGTGTGACATCTATTATTTAAAACTTATTGTCTATCACATGCTATATTGGACCATAGCAGTTTGGGGAGGGGCTTGCTGAAAGGTCTATTGCTTAGTACTGGGTTTGTTTCCCACTACTGAGCTTTCTAAAACGCAGTCGGTGCAGTGGAAGGGGGGTCTTGAAAGCAGAGATGGTGGGTGCTTCATCATGAGCGATGGAGGCCTGACGGAATGCCCCACCGGGTTGTCACGCACACGTAAATCCCACGCGGGGCACACACACCGAGAGGACCTGGCACTCCGTGACAGAAACATGCTGTCTAAAATTACCAAGCAAGGCAGACGCTATACACAATCAGGGGCTTCCAGCCTGCAGACTTAATGAGGGTTTTCCCTCAACGATGACTACTAAGCCCCAAGGGCCCTAAACTGCCGGTGCTCTTATAGAGCAGTGATTCTCAACCTTTTAATTTCAAGGATATTAGAAAGGTATGATATGTAGATTTAAGCCACAGAGCCCATTTTACATATTTATCTCTCAGGAAAAGGCAATCTACACTGTTGAATCCTAAGTGTCATGCGTTCAGTTTAGACCCTTTTTGGGAACCCAGACTGGAGGTTGAGAAACGGTGTTACGGTACGATAGACCCCTCCAAGACATGTCTTCCATCTGCCATACCTGCCTTAAAGGAGAATTCCACCGAAGAAGGCTTTCTTACCTTTATGCAGTTGTTGTTTTGTGGAAAAACAACTCCTTAAAATACTCATGATAAATATGCTATTCACTAAGGTATTTCACATATATTACTATTCAAATAGTCAAAATATCATAGGTCAGGTGCTGTGTGCCCACGACTGGTGCTCAAAGCAGAGTGGATTCAGCAAGTGGACAATTTGCATATTGAAGAAGTGAAGCCCCTCAAAGAGAGAGTGTAAGAAAGACGGTGTGGAGGAGCTGAAGTGTTGTCAAAATATAATTGTAAATGAGAATTCCACCCCAAAAGGCTCTCTTACCTTTATTTGCAGTTGATTTATTTCCCAAAAATGGTCCAGATGTTATTTTGTGGAAGAAACAACAACATCTCCTTATTGGCAGTTTCCTCTACCCCACCATACGCTTAGAATGGGGTACGGGATGTTGTTCAAATTAAGAGAGCCCTCTGGGGTGGAATTCTCCTTTAAAATTATATTCTGACAAACTTAACACTTAACTCAACACTTCTGCTCCTCCGCACCGTGTTTCTTATACGTGACGTCTTCAATATGCACTCCTTCAATATGCAAATTGGCCACTTGCTGAATCCACTCTGCTTTGAGCACCAGTGGTGGGTACAGAGTGCAAGACCTATGATATTTTGACTATTTGAATAGTAATATATGCAGAATTGCTCAGTGAATAGCATATTAATCGCAAGTTTTTTTTTTACATATCAAAAATGCTTCAAGAGAGCGACGTTAAGGCGCACCATCACACGAAGGCTCAGCACGGAGTGACATGCTGTCATTAGTGAAGACCATATGCTGCTACAGGAGAACTGCTGGAGAAAGAATATTCTCAATTTGCGGTGCCTGGGCCTTTTATTCTTGAGCGTTAGGAGGTGAGCGCTGAGGTGCAAAGTGTTGAGAACAGATGCTCGCAGGGAAGGTTTTCCTCTCTGCTCACTGCAGATCTGCAGGCTCTCCTGGGAGGAGCTTGAAGTCTGCAGGATGGAAGCACGTTTCATGATCTACAGTTGGTATGCTTGCCATATGGAGGATGTACTGCTCTGTTGTGTATACATGTCTGAAGATGACAGCCAATGGACGAACTCGATGTACTGCAGTTTTATTTATTTTTGCCAGGTGCCTGAAAAGCACCTGAACTACATTTACGTAAAGCGACCATACATACTACCGACCGTAAAGCAGTGACAATAGGCTGCCTCTAAAAACCATCATCTGAACGACATAAAAACTAGTGACTCCCGATATATTGGTTCACATAGCGGTACTCTCAGCCTACGTCTTGTCGTCGTTAACAAGATGGCCAAAGGCTGTGTTTTGCCACCGGAGAACAGGCTCTGACGACCGCAAGGTTTATATATCGAGCACCGTTTTTTTGTTGTTGTTGTGCAGAACATGTCCCACTACCATTTTGCTTCTTGTATCCGAGTTAGATAACATGATAAAGTATGAGATGAATAAAAAGCCTAGAGTTTGGAGGAGTACTTCAGCATTTTGAAGGTACTTACATTGTGTTGTCACATTTGAGCATGTTTCATAAAATGAATCATTTGCAAGAGCATGCAGTAAAACCCAGACTACTACTACTGCTCAGAACTACAGTACACACAATATCATGTTCTGTGTAGTAGAATTGGTACAGAATCTTTTCCCTGGGGGGGGGGGGGGGGGGCAGCTTATTTCAAATCGTGACAAAACAGGGATATTATTTCCATGTTCCTTTTGAAAACACACAGGCATTCTGACTATTTATCGTCCTGTGCAAGTCGTCGTGAATAATGGGCCTCTGAAGACGACGGTCGGCCCTGGTTGTGGCTTCTGTCTGTCTCTTGTTCTGGGTTGGAAATGAGCAGAGATGGCCTTGATGATGATGATGATGCAACGATGTGCTGCGTCTGGGCGCCGCTCAGTGACGGGCCCAAGAGAACACGCCACGCATGGAGGAATGAAATCTCTTTCATGCTTTTTTTGCACTTTCTCTCTCCCTCAAGCCCCTCCGAGATAAAACCGGGATCTAAGCCAAAGGACCTTTCATGTCCATGTCGTCTGTGTGTGTGTGTGTGTGTGTGTGTGTGTGTGCGTGTGTGTATCGCTGCTCTTCTGAAAAGGCAAAGGGTGATGAAAAATGACAGCCATGAACTCAAAACACTTACAGAAACTAATTTTCTGATCTGTGACAACCTCATCCCGGCTTGATGCGCGTGTGGTGAATCGATTTGTGATGTTACTGCAGAAATTCCCTATGTGGTTTTCACTTTTTTTCCACCTGAACTGTAGTATATTCTGGTCGCTTTCTACATGGGTGAAGGTCATGCATTGCACTCAGACCACAGCTCAGCTTTAATGATCTTAAATCTCTTTTATTTTCAGTTGTTTTGTTGTAATAGTACAACATAAAGACTATGCGCCACCCTCATTAAAAACAATATATTTTCAAGTTCCCTATTCAGGCTACATGAGCGCTCAGTTTTCTGACCCCTCAATGTCGCAACTCTTCTCCTAGTTGGCTCTGGCTACAGTAGGTGCAAACAGCAGCTCATCTAAATTGGGTTTGTTTGAGCTTGAGGGAACAGAAATACAGGTAGATGATGGGTTGACCTGTTCACCAACCACGCTGCAGTCCATGCCAAGCTATTCCAGTAACCGCCCCTCCCCCCAGACCCCCCGCCCCCCCGGCAGGGCCGGGAATTGCATAATTTCTAACTCACGGCTCATTCTGTCTGGTTTCATTGTGGACTTGGAATCAGGAATGCCCCCCCATCGCATTGGTTTTGTCTCTTTGGATAAAGCCGAGCTCTGACTCATTTTTGTGTATAGAAATGGAGCTGGGGAAACTGGAACAAGACTGGGGCTAATACCCGCAAATGAGTCAGAAACGTGCATGTGCATGCACACACGCACGCACACGCACACACACACACACACACACACACACACACACACACACACACACACACACACACACACACACACACACACACACACACACACACACACACACACACACACACACACACAAACGAAACCCATTCCTTTTAATTCAGCCTGACATCACGGCACATTTGTAGCTATAGTTTTTCGTACGTTACTGTATCGAGTCAAACGCAGGCTCTAAAACAAGCGATATGACCTTATAAGACGCGAGCACCTTGTCGCCATATGGGGTTTGTGGAATTCCACAGCGGTGTTCTTCTAATCTGCCACAACATGGTCGGAATGTTTAAGCTTTTTAAGAGTGGGGGAGGCGGGGTGGGACGCAACTGTAAGGACAGCAAATAGAAGCCGTCAACCATGCGAGCGATTTTGGCCTCGGCCCCACTGTGCTGGTGTGCTGCTGCAAAGTTCTGCACACGCACACACGCACACACACACACACACACACACACACACACACACACACACACACACACACACACACACACACACACACACACACACACACACACACTCCGCCATCTGCTTGCAGGGGGAGTTGGGAATAGGAATGGGGTGGGCGGGGGGTTGTTGCTGATTTTGGAAGGCCGTGACCAGAGGAATTCAAGTTCAAGACTTCACTGTCCTAAGTGGGTAATTTGCTGCACAGCGACGCAATAGAGAGAAATACAGTCCTGATGAAGTGCTGTAGTTAGAGACCAATGACTCGCATATTTGATGAACCCACTCAGAGATTTAGGCCAGCGATTGTGGAGAAATAGAATGAGTCTTAGGCAGTGTTGGGTGATAGCGCCCTACATTAAGTTACTTTACATAACAAAAAATACTTTTTGCTGTAACTTTTATAGTAAGTCTTTACATTTTCCCATTCCGTAACACCATTAAAGTTGCTGTCTTTTCATTGTGTGAGTTACTAGTTACCCACATGATGTACTACATCATATCATTAGTTTGGATATTGTCTTTGATCGTGGATATTGTGCTATTGGCATAAGTGTTCTGTTCCTGTTTTTTCTCTCTGTATTGGTATGTTGAGCTTAAAACAAACCACAACCGGCAAGAGCTTCACCCTGCAGGGTAAAGCTTTCGAAAAGTACACCGCTGTGAAAACCCTTCACCCAAACTCACTTCACCCTGGAGTATATTTGAGTCTTGAGTCTGCTGAATTCTGATGCTGAAGTGGTGTTTGCCAGATAAGTCCAGTCGGTGATATCCTAGGCTTTGTTCTCCCGCATCGAGGCACTTTGAAACAGCTTACAAAATGTCCGGTGATTGTTTGGTCCCCGCAGCCACATTATGGTTTTGTTTTGAGCTCTCTGCTTTGAATTTCTTTCACATTTTTAGGTTGGACACAGAAACAGGAATTTCTCCAGCTGAATTTTTCATGTGTCCTGAAGAGCACGTCTACTTGTACTTTGATGTTCTATCATGTATTGTCCGACACTTTTTAGTCCAGAATAAACATTTTAGGAGATTAGAAGTTTTGCTTAAAGTGCCCACACCACCAGGTGCCATTTACACGCTACAGAAGATCCTTAAATTTAAGCCATTTGTCTTCGAGACAAGGCAACATGGCTCTTCCACGGGCCGAGGGAGAGGGCATAAGATAATGGCTGGCACAGTGTTCTCATAAAGGCAGTGGCATCTGGCACAGTGATTGGTTTTAATATTGTAACGCCCAAACCATACTTCAGACACATTGGTTTGGCCGATAATTGTGGTGATATCGGTCAATATTGTTATCAGCAAATTAAACTGACATTTAACCGATGGCTGTAGCCGATGTGTATCTGTTGTTTATAAGCGCCCAAGCTTCTACCAAGCTGTAGATTTTGATTTATTTCTTGGACGGAGGAAATAAAAAAAAGCAAAAACTAAATAAGCATAACAGTCTGTATCGGCTACCAAGTAAAGTAATACTGGTTAGTTTCCCTGCTGGTCCCTGTCAGTATCACAATTTAAGCTTTTCTTCAAAGTTGAGATGGTGTTTTAGGCCATTGTACCACCTTCTTCACACCCCTGTGAGTATAATGAGTGGTTACACCCCTTATTATATTCCCCATGGGTGATTTTCCGCATTTTGCGTATTTAAGCTTTTCCCACAAAAACTAGATACACCTCCATCACTTTTCGATAGAAAACATATTCAGACATATTTAGGACTTGAAATTCGGGGACTGGGTTATGTGACAAATATGCCAGTCATGCTCAAATTTAAGATTTGTTGAATGGAATAGTTAACCAGTATAGCTGGTTTGTTATTTTAAACACCAGTGTCACTATCGGGCAAAAATTCTATATCGGTGCATCCCTAACATTTAGCAGAATCTAAATTCCCCAAATAGTTGGTTATGGGATGAAAATAAAGCCCTTAGCCTGTGTTTTGAGGTGAAGACATGAGTCAACAAAGAGTCAGCCTCATTTCATGTTGTGTAATTAGTCTTCTCTGTAATGAGATATTGTTGTTTATTAGTCTGGCAAATACATCCTGACAGCGATGTTATATTTGGAGCTTTTCCTTTAGTCTATTGGGCTCACATTACATAGCAGAACATCTCTGGTAAGGCTCCCTCTCAACTCAGTTGTACTCTTTGTTCATACACCCCCATTATGAAGTAAGACATAAAATATATCACTGTAAGATAAATGCTTAGGTCATCAAGAGACAAAAATGGTCTCTCTTCCGCTGAATCCACATCATCTAGCATTTCTCTCATTCCGTGATCAATTCAGACACACAGGAATATTGGCATTGTTTCTAATATTGATGATCCAGTAGGAGATGCTTCATTAGGCCTAACCTGATTGTTACATAACGGCCCGATGGCAATTATTTGAGATAATTGCAGTGCATTTGCATAATCGCCAGAATCGCTTCCACTCAACCGTTGGAAAATTGCCGAAATAGACGATCACAGCATGTTTGAAGTATAACATTATTAATTGCACAGGCTGTTAAATGGTAATTATTTTGATTTGATACCAGTCATTGTCAGTCATTTCTTAGTATATGAAAACTATTTATCATAATTAATTATGTGCCCTGTTAGTTTACTGTACAAAGTCTGAACTTGTTATTTTGATCCAATGTTCAATGCCAAAAATGTAATGATACTACAACTAGGGCTGTTGAATGATTTTAATCAGATTAATCTCAGCTTCAAAATGAATCTAGTCATGATTAATCATGTTTTTCTGTACAGGATTTAAACATAAAAAAGAATCTGGGGAAAAAAGAGCTGCTTACTTTAAAAAAATATTTATCAAAATAGGTGATCTACAAGCCCATGCCTGTAGATCCCTCAAGCTATACTCTATGGCTCTGGTTACACGTAGGCATGCGGGTATACAGTATGTCTGTGTAAAACCTCCGCTCTACCGATTTGAGAGAATGAGGAAATGCTCAGTGGGTTGAGTTAGTGTGCACATGCGTTAATTGTGATAAAATGTTTATTCAGGTTAATCAACAAAATTAATTAATGCCATTAACTAAGTTATTTCACCTGCTTGATATTACATTTATAGTCAGTCGATCGTTCTAGATCAGAGCACCAAATAGTTCCACTGCTCAAAGTAGAGTACATACAGTTTTACTGAGACCCTCTCAATTGTCTGGTATTGGGAAAGTCATATTCTTGGTTTAATCATGTGCGTGCCGTGTGTGTGTGTGTGTGTGGGTGTGTGTGTGTGTGCGCGCGCGCCCGCGTGCCCGTGACTTTGCATGCGAGTCTCTCTCTTCGCGTCTTTGCATCCTAATATGGAACAGGCCGTGTTCCGCAACATTCGACGCATTCCACGGGTTTATCCTAGGTCTTTTCAAATATCATCCGTCTTCGTGTTTTAGTCACCGCATCTCTCCTAGGCAAGGAAGAAAAAAAGAAGGATGTTTTCATCATTTTGAGATATTACTTTGTTCCTTTCCTGAAAGCTCCATGGTCTAATGGGGGGGCTTTGTCCGCTGGTATTCATTTCGAGTGTTTTCGAACCATTTTCGTGGGGCCCCGTTTGGGGGGGTGGGGGTTGGACGACAATAGCGTGCATATGAAATATTCACCACGAGTTAAGGCCTTCCAGTGTGTGGTTGAACTGTTCAACTGTGAGTTCAGCTGTGAGATAGAATAGGAAGGAAAAACAAAACACCAGCAACACAAACGCAAGTAAACCGAATGCTTCCAGAGATCTCTTAACAAGATTGAAGGGGTTTCATTTTCTTATTAGATGGTTGGTGCCTGTCTGCCTGTCTGCCTGCCTGCTATCTCTCTCTGCCCTCTCGCTGGCATGCAATGTTTATCCTCCTTGTCTCATCTCCCTGCGTCTCGCTCTGAATTTCAACTTAATAAAATGAGAGCGCCATTTGGAGTCTTCGAATTAAGAGGCAAAACAATAGACGGCGGCGGCGCGCGCTGGCCGTCTGCTGAATTCGTCATGACAGCGGTGTGTGATTGCGCTGGTATGTCTGCAGTGATATGCCGGTCGGAGTGCGTAGGTTGGGTGGGTAGCTTGGACCCCCTGGATGAGATCCAGACCCACAGATCCCAGCCCCACTCTCTTGAGTCCAGGGGCGGATCTAACATTTCCCATTTGGTGGGGGGGGGGGCAGGAGAAAATGGTAAGGGGGCGGCTTCATCGCCCGTGGCACGAAGCGATGAAACCGCACCCATGCCATTTTCGGTTACGGGACTTTTATTAGTCAAGTAAAGTATCAATATTAACATCAGTTGTTGTTGAAGTTGCAACAGACACGCAGCATGCATGAAGCTAAAGGTCTGACTCAGAGAGTTTTCTGTTTTCAAGGATGAAATGCTGTTGGTTTAGTGGTGACACAGCTGTAGTTGGTCAGTAGCAGTCGTAGTGTTTCAAATCACTTTAAATATAAGCGCTTTAATTTCAAATATCTTGGGTTGTTTTGCATGCCATCGTGTTTGGTGGGGCAGACTGGGCATTTAGGGGGCATTGCCCCCCCCCATGCCCATGCCTAGATCCGCCCCTGCTTGAGTCACTTCAGCTCAGTCTGTTAATCTAAGGCTAAGTAGGTGATGCACTTATGCACTCTGTTTGGTGGCCTTATTGGGAGACCAGGACGCAAGGAACAAATGTCTGGCATTCAGCAGACAAGTCTCACCTCTGAGTGAGTCACACACAGTACCCACCCAGGTAATTATAGCTTGATTGATCTACATCTGCCCTGGAGTAATTGTTGGAACTGCTGTGAACGTGTATGTGTGTGTGTGTGTGTGTATGTGTGTGTGTGTGTGTGTGTGTGTGTGTGTGTGTGTGTGTGTGTGTGTGTGTGTGTGTGTGTGTGTGTGTGTGTGTGTGTGTGTGTGTGCGTGCATGCGCGTGTGTGCATTTTGTATGTCAAACCGCGTGCGCTGCAGGTGCCTGGATCAAAGAGGGATTAGCTCTTACATAAAAAAGATCAACTGCACACGACTATGAGCTTGTGATGCTAGCTTAGCGTCACCTCAGTTTGGGAAAGTTTTAATTAAGAATTAAATTTAAAAAAAAGAAAAGCACCGAACCTATGCGAACCTCTTGTATCCCATAAGTCTTTGCGTTTTGTGTGTGCAGAAGTTCCTCCTCCTTCTCTTGCTGTGTTGCCAGTTTTGCAACCGAAACAGGTGACCAGGTCTATGAAAATGAACACAAATGATAAGTGATTTCCTACATAAAAACAAGTCAATGGTTGCTTATGATAAGCAGACCTGGCAACACTGCATGAAGGGAGGCGCGAGTGTGTGTGTGCTTTGGTTCCGGTCCCCACCAGTGCCTTGGCTGGGAAACTCATGGATACACACACAGAATGCCACTGGAAATTCATGCAACTGCAGTCCAGCGGGGGAAGTAGAGGCTCGTAAAAAGAATGTCCGTTACTATGCTATACAAAATACCAGACCTACATCTGACTACGAACATACTGGTGGGACTGTTTCAATGCTTAGAGACAGTCTATTCATGCTACAGTCACTATGTGCGTATATGAAATATGCATAACATGAAGATAGCGTATGAGTGAGTTCCCAGCAGAATAAGACGAGTCCCTCTGTTCCAAATTCTGCTGTCAAACACAAGCTCCAGCCCTGATTAAGAAACCGTCTGCGTAGTTGAGCTGCACCAGGCGGCTCAGGCCCGACCACTCCAGATTTGCCAGCGTGCAAGTCAGAGATCGGAAAAACGCTTACCGTATGGCACCGCTGAAGAAAATAAAATCAAACCCTTAGATGCAGTCCTCTGTGGAGGGTTTATTCCTCTTTTTAGGGTGCAGCCAGCAAGCGCGTCCGCATAATTCTCATTTATGGCCTGGATTTGGGGAGTCTGCAATAAAATGCATTTCACAGCGAGTTCCCCCCAATAAAATGCATATTATGTTTTGCCACAGCATTCCTTGCGGCCCACGACTATGTTTACCCCATTTAAGCATTAGCTAGCATTCGCTTTAGGTATTGAAAGCATTAGCTTTCAATACTTGGTGGCACGCTATGAGCCGAGCCTGTAGATCTAGTGTTTTTGGATAATCGTGAAAACGCAGTGCAAATCTTTTAACACTTTCACTACTTTAATAGTGCTACTTTAATGTCTTTCACTCGCAGAGATTTGGTTGCGTACCTTTGGAGCATCACCAAACTCTTTGTGCCTCCCTCCCTTTGTGCCCCAAAATAATCCAATCGCTTCTTTAAAACAGCGTGTGCGCTTCGATATAAACTACAAAGTGTCATGACTACCAGTAATGCTGTAGCATAGAGACGATCCACTCACTTTAATTCCCAGAAGCCTCTGCTCTATAGTACCCCGTCACATCACAACAATGACATCATGGACCCAAGCGCCTGGGTGTCTGTCCAGATCGCCTGATTTAAAAAAATGAGTTAACAATTAAAACACAACTCGTCTAAGTCCTTCTTGGGAGGGAAGATGTTCTAATGCCAAAACTCAAATAAATCAGCTAAATCAGCTGAACAGATATTTCCTTGGGTCCTTGGCGGGAAAAATAATTATCATCGCACACAGAAACATATTAGGATTAGACTTTAGAAGAAGTTTTGGATTTAAAATCTACTGTCAGGTCGAGACAGGGTAAGATCTGCTCCTGGGAAGGCTACTACTACTCTAACACGTCTCAGATTCACCTCTGTTGTCCTTTGTATGAAGTTCACATTCCTTCCAAGATATAAAGGAAGAGAGAGAATAGGCAGGGCCACAATAGTGCAGGATGTTAGTGTGCACTTTTGGTTCTTTGTGTACAACAGCACAACAGTGCACCCCACGTAAAAAAAAAAAGAAAAAAAACTCCCTTTCTCTTTCCATCAGTTTACTATACTACCCTGTGCTTTCGTAACTTCTGCATTTTCTTTTTTTCTTTTCCCCTTTATTTTTTTTGCAAAACCTGCAAGATCTCGCCTCCGTTTCTTTTTCTGGGCCGTGCGAAAAGAGCCCTGTGGTTGTTTCTATTCCATTTTTTTCCCACTGAGGAATTTCCCTTTGACTGTGTGACTGCTGCTGTTTCCAGTACCCCTCCTCCTCCTCCTCCTCCTCCTCCTCCTCCTCCTCCTCCTATACTATAGAATGATGGAGAAAGGCCTAGTAAGTTGTGTGTGTGTGTGTGTGTGTGTGTGTGTGTGTGTGTGTGTGTGTGTGTGTGTGTGTGTGTGTGTGTGTGTGTGTGTGTGTGTGTGTGTGCGTGTGTGTGTGTGTGTGCGTGTGCGTGCGTGCGTGTGCGTGTTTTGCAGTGTTTTTGTTGGGGTGGTGGTGGTGGTGGTGGAGAAAGAAGAAAGCTTCTGGCAGTATAGCACTTGTTTTGTGTTGCTGTTGTGTTGGGATACAGAACGTGGGTGTTGAAGGCAGAATGAAAAGCGCGGGTTGAGGTCTGACTATTAGATTAGAGGTGTTCAGTCAGATCCAGTTTTAACCACTTAAATCCCTGTATATACTGTGTTGTTTCCACCAGGCTGAAGGCATGGGGAGAGAGTGTGTTTTGCTCTCCGTACGCCCATGTGTGTGTCCATCTGTCTGTGTACAGCATCATACACATTTTATCCACACATAATGTGTAATTGGCATCTAGCTATCTCCATAGTCATGTTATCAACATGGAAGTATCCGCCTCCCAATATTCCATCCCCTTTGATTGCCTTCCAAAGTTTGCAGGATTAGTCCATTTGGAACAAAATGCCTCAAATGTCAGCACCATGGCGTGCGATTTCCGTACAAAAAAACACACGCACATTCCCATTAGGCAGTGTAAGAAATGTAAATTTAAACATGTTCATATTTGCCTCATGGTGGCGCTTTAACAGGCCAATTCCTGTTTTTACCTATAGCTGCACAAGGAAGCAAGAAAAGACCTTTGCCCTATTTTTTGCCTCTGCCTGTTATAGCGTCAACATGAGGCAGATGTTGAAAAGCATTTTTATTACTCGCATTTTATCCCTACATCATAGCAAATCGGTATGCACTCTCTCAATAGCCACGTGTTCCACATCACAAGTTTGCTATATTGGCAGTTTTCTAGTTGTACATCAAACAGTGAGAACAGTCCATGTGCAAGGTGTTCCAAACGCGTCGCATTTGCCAGACTCGCAACACGTTTTTTTGAGCTTGCCTTGCAAAGGCACTGCCGTGTTCATTTAACGTTTGCCTACGTTTGCCAAAATGTTCCTGTATTTTTTTGGAGAATGTCTATATGCTCCCCTTTTACACACATGCGGTGCGTCTCAGTTAACCGTTAGCAAAAATGTGGGACACGGTTTGTGTGCGAATGAGAATTCATGCAGGGGTAACATGTGCACGACGCTGCACAAAAAATCTGGATCCAATCTGAGAGTCTCGAGGAGTGTGTGCGTATTGTATGAGTTATTTTTGGCTCCCTGTTAGGTTGCACAGCTCATTGCATTGTGGTAACGAGTAAAAACACTGCAGCCGTGGCACGCACACGTGCACGAACACGTGCACACACACACCCTTTTGCACTATTTTGGGCTCCTTGGCATGGGAGTGGTTGAGAATACCTGGTATATGGAGTAGTAGTAGTAGGCCTAGTCGGGGATGATGAAGCTATTTGATCACAGCAGAGATCAGAGGATTTTCTTTTGCGGCGATCCCTTTGGACCGTGTGTTTGACCGGCACGCGCTGCGCTGTTTACACTTCCGCCAATAAGGTATTCAATCCATCACGGTTTTTGAAGTGTCGGATTGTGCAATGTGCGGCAGGGGCGGATGTAACATTTCCCATTTGGGGGGGCAGAAGAAAATGGTAAGGACGCTTCACGGCGCGGGCAATGAAGTCGCACTCATACCATTTCCATTTACAGGACTTTTATTAGGCAAGTAAAGCATCAATAATAACATCAGGTGTTGTTGAAGTTGCAACAGACACGCAACATGCAACATTTTCTGTTGTCAATGATGAATGCTGTTGATTTAATGGTGCCACAATTGTAGTTAGCTAGTAGCAGTAGTAGTGTTTCAAATCATTTTAAATATAAGCACTTGCCCCATGCCCATGCCTAGATCCGCCCCTGATCTGCGGTGCTATTTGCGTCCCACACCCACCCTCACCGACTTCCTTTGTGAATTTAGTCTACGGCGGGTCGGCTCGGGACGGGTGGGGCTGCCGCCCGGTGCATACCACAGTGGGCAGACAGCGCAGGAAAAAGCGAGGGCAGCTCCCCGCGCTTCCTTCCTCCTCGTCTCTGCTGCGCCTGCATGCACATAGTGCTACGCCAGCAATAAAACATTGTGGCACAGAGAATGCACGGTAGTCGGGGTTGCTCGTGTGAATCGTTTCTACGGTCACTCACTACTAGTGCTCACACCTCATTTCCCCTGTGTGAGTATCGCGTCCATGACTCTGTGCTTTCAGTGGGGAATACAGTGTTGCTTGTCTCAGTATAATTCACACCACGGGGGCATGAGAGGATAGAGAGTATATGGGGGTATTCCAGGACAACTCTTCATTCAGACATGCTTAATGACTTTAGAAAAAGGTAGATTGTTCTACCAATAGATCTCGTATAGACTGTGCAGGTAGATCACATGATGTGCCCCTAAATGTATAGTATATCACTTTTAAGGGGACTTGATGAATTGATTGCAATATTTTTTTAAGGACTATTGCATTTGCACACTTTACTATGCAAGATCAGCGCCTCTATTCTGTTTCCCTTCTATTATACTGTTAGGCTGGCTAAAACCAGACATGAATCATCCATTGGCAAAAAGACTGGCTTATTAGCCGGCTATTATAATGTAACATCAATGTCACTACTCAATTTTCCTCCTTCTATTATATGTAACGCCGGCGCCGCTATTCCAGTTTTCAGCATGCTGCAACCATTTTCGCTGGGCAGCTCTCGTTTAGCTAGGCATTTTGAAGTAGCTCTCAAGCAAAAAAAAAAAAAAAAAAACAGTGTGGGCGCCCATACTTTAGAATACTTTCCCTGGAGGTCTTTATGTTTAATGTGTGTGTGTGTGTGTGTGTGTGTGTGTGTGTGTGTGTGTGTGTGTGTGTGTGTGTGTGTGTGTGTGTGTGTGTGTGTGTGTGTGTGTGTGTGTGTGTGTGTGTATGTGTTTTTTTTAGATGTTTTCGATGTCATGGAGTCTTCTGGACACACTTTCTTTCCTGCCATGCAATTCCCACAATGCTTTGGTTCACTGCTCCTCCTTATGGATACATACAGGGCTGTCTTAAAGGGACATTGTGTGTAATATGTGGCTTAATATTTTAGATCCTAGCAGTGAGCCCAGTGTCACTGATGTCATAGTAAGACAGCCGTCCCCCCTATGCACAAGGAGGTGCAGTGCACCAAAGAATTGTGGGAATTGTAGTCCAGGAAGTAAGGTCGGCTCACTACTGAAGTCTAAAATATCTAAAACCACACACATAAATACTCCCCTTGTTTTAAATCTTCTTGTCCTCTGTATCTCCACCAACAGTACATTACCCATCAGCCTGGGTCACCAGCCAACCACAAACTCTAGTCACACTGTGGTTAATCAGCCAGAGGTTCTCAGCTGAATCCATGCAGCTTTATTTGATTTGGGAGTGTCATCACAACATCAACTGTGAAGACACTCCTCCTCCCTCTCTCTGCTCTATTCCCAGAACTGCCTTTAATTGGGTAGGATGAGCACACCCCGACGTCAACAGAACAACACAGGCACACACACACCGACGTGCGCACAGGCACGCACACAAACTTTTAACGAATGTGCATGATTCAAAGATGCAATCTTTGCATCATGAATCATGGACAACTAATACAAAACACACACACACACACACACACACACACACACACACACACACACACACACACACACACACACACACACACACACACACACACACACACACACACACACACACACACACACATGTTTAACCAATGCACGTGACTCAAAGATGCAATCTGAACTAAACAAAAGTAGAACTAATACAAAACACACACACACACACACACACACACACACACACACACACACACACACACACACACACACACACACACACACACACACACACACACACACACACACACAGAGGAGCAGAAGGCCAGAGAATGTGCTGTTGTAGCAGTTAGTGGTGCTGCATGGGACTGTCTGCAGAGCTGCTCACTGGGGCGTGTGATGATGGAGCAGAAAATGTGTCCCCAGCTGTACTGTACAGTACAGTACTGTACTGTACTGTACTGTACTGTACTGTACTGTACTGTACTGTACTGTACTGTACTGTACTGTACTGTACTGTACTGTACTGTACTGTAGAGTGTAGTACTGTACAGTAAAGTAGAGTGTAGTACCGTGCAGTGCAGTGCAGTGCAGTGCAGTGCAGTGCAGTGCAGTGCAGTGCAGTGCAGTGCAGTGCAGTGCAGTGCAGTACTGCACTGCACTGCACTGCACTGCACTGCACTGTACAGCGCAGCACAGTACAGTACAGTAAATCAAGGTTCATCATCAAGGTTTGTGATGGATGCTAACCCAGTGGCAATCTTTTTATAGACCCTTTTAAAACAGGCCTGGTGTTTTTTTACCTTTAACCTTAACTTCAGTAAAACGTATGCCTAATCTTAACCTTAACCCTTTTTGTAGGTCAGCTATATTCATCACACAACAACGCTGTGGTATCATGCAGTATAAACCAGACTCATTTAGTCTTGCCGGGAAACTTGGCCTTTAGGAAGTCTTTCCATTGTGACACATCTCTCTCTAAATCTTCTAAAGTGAACTTTATATTCATTTATCCGTTTCCTAGGGCTGGGTCCCTTCCTGATGCATGCCTCTTCATCTTCAGCAGACCACCCCCCTCCCTAATCTCAATGTTATCTCTCCCATCCACCCATTGACCGTCGCTGGTCTGTCGTCAACACTGTACAGTGGGTCTGTCGGTTGTCGTTGCTCCACCACACTCCCAGATTAATGGTTATTTTTGGGTCAAGAAGATCCTGTTTACTGCATGGGGCTTTAATTCTTCAAAAGTCAGCATTTCCTGTTGCACGGAAAGCTTCCGAACAACAGGAAATTGGCCAAGTTCAAGACTTTCGTGTCTCGGAATAACGTACCGTATACATCCTTGGATAATGCATAGAAATGACAAAGCACAGGCATTATAATTAATTATGAAGGAAAACGGTAATGTTTTTAATAGTGTTTTATCAGGCATTTCTGTATTTGTAACATACCTTCAGAATGTGACGGGGGGAGGGGGGGGGGGGGTTGGGCAGAGTTCACCCAAACTTGCATCTTATCCATCCAATCAAAGGTTATGAGGAGTCTTTTCTTACCCAGTATATAAAAATATTGCACAATATCTGTACCATTTATAATTTCTGAGTGGGTGGCAATCAGTGCTAGATCTGTACAAATCTTCTCTTATCTGGGTTGCTGGTATGTCTTCAAATGAGAATAATATAGTGTCAATTTGTGGTTCCTTGAGATGAAAAACACCCCCCTCTCCATTCTTCCAGCCCATCCTAGTAAGAGGGATACATTAGAAGACTTTCTGACATATAAAAAGTATTTTTAAAATGAAGGGAAAAAATAACAGTGATAGAACTGCTTTTAGTGATATCAAGTGCTTGGCTTGTGTCAGTGGTGAAGCTGTGGATTTATTGTGACCACAGACAGCAGCATGGAAAACATTGTGCCGTTTGTAGCAGCCCTGCCTCTACGCTACATTATGTTCATCACCTGAACTCTATTTACTTCTATTGAGTTATGCACTTTAGCATTAATGTCCGTATCTATCTTCTTTTGTTTTGCTATACTTTGGCCCACTTTGGGAGACTAGTGTGTTTCCCCGTGTTTTCACATGTATTGCACGGTATGGTGCAATCATGCTATTGTCAGTATCCGTCTTGAGTGTGGACCCGCAGCTGTCTGAGGGGGTGGTGGGGGGATGGGAGGGTGGCTAGCCATGCCATAGTGGTGCTTTATATAGCCATATTTCAACCCCCAGTTGCACCACCAATACACATAACATACAGTATCATTGGTACACGTGCAGCCAGGCACTCACCTCTTCAGTCTGGATTTCCACAATAGAATGTACTCTTTCAGCATGCAGTACATTCAGCTACCTGAATTGCTATACTGGAATCCATACATTACATATGCCTTTGCAGCTTAAACGAATCAAACAAGGGTTTTTGTGTAAAGAAATGACATAAATGGCGACTAGTTTGTTATGGTCGCGACTCATAACTAGTTGCACCCTGGCCGCGACTAGTTTATTACTGTATGGTCGCGACTCGTAATCAACTAGTTGCACCCTAGCCACAACTAGTTTCTTATGGTCGCAACTTCTACTCAATTAGTTGCACCCTGGCTGTGACTAGTTTCTTATGGTAAGCACCTAGTTGTAGCATGCTTGCGACTCATAATCAACTAGTTGTCTGCTCTGGCACACACACACACACACACACATAAGCGAAGTCACTGCTGCCGCCAGGAGCCTGTGTTTATTTTCTGCCTGTATTGATATTGAGAAGGGAAAAAAAACAATCTAAGTGGCGTCTGGGTGAATTAATCTAGCTCATGAGTCCGAGTGCTATTTGTATCTGCTTACAAAAGCTTTAACAGCTACACAAAGGTTATCTGCAGAAAAACCAATAGCCATCCTGTTGTTTTGAATCCAACCCAACTTGATCCACCCCCCACCCCCGCTGCAGGCGAACCACATAGTCAAGTACATTAGGGATGGATAATGACACAGGCCTTGTTTTCTCCTGCTCTTTGTCTTTCTCTCCTGATGTTTATCACTTTCCAACCGTCACACATTTGTTCTCCAAAGTGCTTTTGTCTTGACAGGGGCACTGCGTTTTATTCCGTGGCAGATGAAATCTCTCTCTCTCTCTCTCTCAATGCGTTGTGTCTGTGTACTGCAGATGACCTGTCTGAACGCCGATCCCTGGCAGGGGCGGATACAACATGTCCCATTTGGGGGGGGCAAGAGAACATGTTGGAGGGGCAAGAGAAAATGGTATGGGTGTGACTTCATCGCCTGTGTCGCTTCGCGCCACGGGCGATGAAGTTGCACCCATACCATTTTCAGTCACAGGACTTTTATTAGGCAAGTAAAGCATCAATAATAACATCAGTTGTTGCTGAAGTTGCAACAGACACGCAGCATGCATAAAGCTAAAGGTCTGACTCAGAGAGTTTTCTGTTTTCAATGATGAAATGCTGTTGGTTTAGTGGTGACACAACTGTAGTTAGTTAGTAGCAGTAGTAGTGTTTCAAATCATTTTAAATATAGGCACTTTAATTTGAAATATGTTGCGTTGTTTTGCATGCCATCATGTTTGGTGGGGCAGTCCAGGGCATTTAGGGGGGTATTGCCCCCCATGCCTATGCCTAGATCCGCCCCTGATCCCTGGTAGCACTTAACGTGGCGAGCGCTTATAGCTCCGAGAAGAGGGAGCGCGGATAGATGGCGACGTTGTTATTTTCCTGACGCGAAGCGAGGCCATTTGTTTGCTTTGAACGCAAGGCAGAGGAGAGAGAAGGCATCGTTTGTTCCGCAGCAAGTTTCAGCGAGTTGTCAGGGGCGAGAGGATTAGTGTGTCTGGCTGTGAGGCAAGCTTTAAAATTAGGATAATTATACGCTTTTTTTTACTTTTTTGTGTTGACAACAGTAGGATACAGTGCAGCGCTGCTAATAATTCTCATCTTCATCGGGAGCATACCGTTATATTTCAAAGCAGCGCGACAGCATTTCAGACTACAATGCAATACATAAAAATCTGACGGACGATAAATTACGTCACGGATGCGAATTCCACAAGGCTACTACTACTACTACTACAGATAAATGCGTTTTTGCTGTGCCGTTCCACCGCTTGTCACATCCAGATGGAAACACTAAGTCTCCGAGAATAAGAGAGAGTTCTCTCAACTTCGACGCTTCTGACCCACAGAAGACGACGTGCTCACACACACACACACACACACACACACACACACACACACACACACACACACACACACACACACACACACTCCACGGAGCGGTGTGGGACAGGTCCGTGGGAGGAGGAGACACGACCTGTAATATCACATTTCTTTTTCATTCGCCTCAGAGAGGCATAATAAATAAAGTGACTCCAGGGCTCTCTGATAGATTTATCCAGCGTCACAATGGCTCCGTTATAAGACAGTCCCATATATCCACCGACTCCGGCTTTATCTCATCGGCCCGGTTGAAGGTTAGCTGTAAATCTGGGATGGGATGGAGGTGGGGTCTTCGGTGTGACTGCAAGAAGAAGACCCCTCAACCTGTCCTTTCACCCTTCTCTCAGACTCTTATTTAGGGTCTGGGAGGGGCCAGGGAGGGCAGGTCATCTGAGGCCAGGGCGGATGCTGTGTGTTTAGTGTGTAGAGGTCGTGTGTGCAGCGCGTGCTCTCTCTCTCTCTCTCTCTCTCTCTCTCTCTCTCTCTCTCTCTCTCTCTCTCTCCCCTCTCTCTCTCTCTCTCTCTCTCTCTCTCTCTCTCTCTCTCTCTCTCTCCATCCGTCTTTCTGACATGAACATAAATATGAATACAATCGATTTTGAACCTGGCAATTTGATATTGATATCATGCCATTAAGAATTGCGTTATATATTGGCATATCGTTTTTTTTGCCCACCCCTATAGTTTTGGAGATATGGCTTATGGTGTAATGTCTTGCAGAAAACTAGCCACAATTAAACATTCATTTCATGTTTTCATGTCAAAATCAGTGCTCATATTTGTTTCAGTTTACCGGCATAACTCTTTTACACGTTTACCACGGCCTTTGGTGTGTTTGACTTACAACCATTCTCTGCTTATCACTCCAAAAGTCGGTTTAGGCATTTTTTATTATGAATAAGCCATATTAACTCATTGTGCATGCCTCATGAAGTCCTTTAAGTGGTAATTGCACTACAATACCCTCAAACTGCTTGCACACTTTGCACAACTTCAATTTATAAATGATAATAACTTTAAATCCATTTATCTCAGAACAGGTCTTGGAAACATTGAAATACAGGCTGTTTTGTCAGATTCATTTAAAAAAAATAAAAACTGAAACATATCATCAGCTCATTTTTTCCCTTGAGCACCTGAGCTGTCTTTGGATATCATTCAACAGAGGATTCTCTATAAATGATGGGAACAATGGAACAACTAATGGGAACAAGCCTATACCAACCTACTCAGCTGCCTACTGTGCATCTATCAAAGAGTTAACTCATTTTGCATTAAAAAAACACCTCTCCTGAACAGTGAGTCTTGCCCCAATGACTTTAGCCTCAGTCACATTTGGTCTTCAAGGTCACAGGTTCGATCCCTGGGCAAACGCCAGCACATGAGTGGCCCAAGCTTGATTGTGTCAAGCCGCTGTAGGCGACGTGTGCTGTAAGCAGTGGAGGCTGATAGGTGACACTCTGAAACCTCAGCAACCCATCTCCCAGGGGGGTCCCCAGCGCATTGTTAAGGGGATAGACTTAGACTCCTGCACTCTCAGCCCGATACCGACAATAAGCCTCTCCGACTTACTGACTAACTTAGGGGTACATATAAGCTCCGAGTCGGGGAGAAAAAAAATCCCACATCACCTCCACTTTTTCTTCTTCTTCTTCTTCTGTGTCTGCATTTGGAGAGAAACTCATAAATATTTATCGCGCGGGACGTATTTAGATCGCAGCGAAAGCTCTACTTTCTTACGTAACTGACTGTGACCCGCTGTGTGTGAGTCTGCCTGCGCGTGCGTGGGTGTTTGTGTGTGTGTGTGTGTTTGTGGATGTGTGTGCTGCTGACAGTGAGCGCACCACCACCACCACCACGAGTCCACCCCCCCCCCCCCCCCCGCCCCCCGGTGAAGCCTCGCTGGAAAGTGGAACATATGTCCTTGTTGCTGCATCTGTCTGGACCGCTGACATGTGTACCGGTGGGGCCTCAGGCACTTTAGGATCCATCCGACGCACCAAGTATACGCACAACACACAGCTCCTGCTAATGCCTCTCAGAATCCTTTAGCTCTATTTCTCTTTGTGTCTCTGTCTGTCTCTCTCTGGCACTCTCTCTATCTCTCGCCCAGTCTCTGTGTCTCTATAGAGGTCGCGCCCACTTGTCCAAACAAACAGGGCCGACCGCGAGTGATGACCCCTCCCTAGGGCCTCCCGCAGCGTCCTGTTGTTTTATTTTACTATCAGGCCTCAGTGAGCAGTGAGCGCTCTCTCTCTCTGTCTGTCTTTCTTTCTCTCTCTATCTCTCTCTCTGTCTCCGTCTCTCTATTGTTATTGGTTATTTTCTTTCCACTCTTTCCACATCCCTCTGTTCTCTCTTTCTCTCCGTCTCCCTCCATTCTCTCGTTCTTTTGTTTTGGTTCTAGGGGGTGACCACCAGATCCAAACTGTTGGTTTGAGGGACAGAAGTGCTGTGTGTGTGGGACTGGTGGGGAAACGCGTGGCTAATGCAAGGTTATCGAATTATTAACATCTTGATGTCGTATTCAGAAAAAAATAATTCAGGTTTTAAATTAAAATATAGCAAAAAAATAACTGATCTACAAACTCAAAACGCGTCACAAGCGTGACACATTTTGAGCTTGTAAATCAACATTTTTTTGGATGCACCAGTATATGGAATGTGTATGAGAAAATAGTGGCACCAGGGGGATATTTTAAAGGGGAATTCCTCCCATTTTCAGCATTTTTTCTAAGAGTGTACAAATGCAACCATTTGTACGCTCTCAGAAAAAAAGAAGCGTCTAAAGAAATCCATTAACATGGTGAAAATACATCTTGATGATGTCATCAAGATGTTTCATCATGTAGTGGTTTTCTTCAGACCTCCATTTATTGGGAACACAGAATGGGTGAACTTTATTTATCATGTCCACCCAACACCTCTAGGGTATACTAATGACATATTAGAATGTTGAAAATGGGTGGACTTCCCCTTTAAAAACGCATCTACAGTATGGCAGGAAAAGAGACGACAGGAAGCCAACTAGGGCATTTTAACACTGATGCCTGTCCGTTGTCCACAATTTGTGGGACACCTGAAAAGTCTTGGAAATGAGCCACTGTCCCACTCAAAGAGGGACATCTGGTCACCTTGGTTCTATTGTTTTGTCCTGCCCATCTCACCCTCTCTGTTGTTTGCTACTTTACCTCTCCCTGCCTCAATCCTACTCTCCTTTCCTTGCCTGTAACACTCTCTCTTTCTTTCTCTCTCTTTCTGTCACTCCTTCTCTCTCGCTTGCTCCCTGTGTGGTCTGTTTACTTTGTATCGGCAGCGCACTGATTTACGACCAAACTGATAGCAAAGGTTGTCTGAGTGACTGACAGGAATTCTATGCAAGATATCGTATTTACTTTGCTATAATAGCGTGTCTACGCATAAACACTCTTGGTATTTGGAATCGCTCTACTTGTGTACTTATACATTACTTTCCGTGTGGTCTGTTTACCCTACGTTCTGTCGATGGTGGAGTGATGAATTGCCATGCTGATTGCAAAGGATTCTTAACCACTTTCCAAATTGCTGCTTCATATAGCAGTTATATTGTGAGCCCTGCGGCATAATAGATAATAGATTTTCTGTTTTTGAAGACGCTGGAAAGTGTTTGAATGTGTTGAAGACTTTTGGTTATTCCAAACATGCGTTTATGCGTGTGTGTGTGTGTGTGTGTGTGTGCGTGTGTGTGCGTGTGTGTGCGTGTGTGTGCATGATGTGCTCGCTACACGACTAGACGGGAGACCCGCCAAGTAGGTCGACCTCTTTGTAGCGTATAAATACAATTCAGTCGACGACTTGAGTGACAGGAATTCTGTGTGTGTGTGTAAGTGGGTGGGGGGGGCGGGGTTGTGTGTGTGTGTGTGTGTGTGTGTGTGTGTGTGTGTGTGTGTGTGTGTGTGTGTGTGTGTGTGTGTGTGTGTGTGTGTGTGCGTGTGTGGAGGGGGGGTAATTCACACCATATGCGATAAATTACCCCGGGTTTCAAAACAACTCCCGGGCAATTAGAATGTGAATATTAGACCTGGGCTTGGGAATGCAGTACCTGTCAAATGTTATTGTCCTTTTTTCCATCTGTCGCTTGCTGCTACGCCCCATCCAGGGAAAACATGCTTTACTTTCGGTAATCAGGCTCATCAGACGCACTGATTCTCCCAGTAGCAACCCTTTTAGTTAATCTACTTTTCCATTACCTCAATTCCTGCATGTTTGCTTCACATGACTAAATCTTTCTGACCCTTAATGCTTTTGAGGCCTTGATTCTATTTAATCTGGCATTATCCCTGTGGCAAGTGGGCCATGGGCATATCAGAGGTGGGTCTGTGGGCCCTGTAGGCCCTTACAGCTTGAACCTGGGCCCACCCATAAAGGCAACTTGATAATACCTACAGATATATGCACAATTCTACTGAATTGGTTCAAACAACCCCACCTTTATATTTTTAAAGTCTAGTCATTTTATATCATCATATAGTAATGTTTTGTGTAGAAATATTATATAAATATTATATGAATGAATATTCATATTCATTCATTTAAAAGGGAACATACACAAATATGTACTTTCTAGGAGGTGGCTGCTCCAAACTCTAACTCCTAAATTTCAAGTCATGAAAACTCCATTTAAATGTTTTTTTGTCTTTTTTTTTAATTAAATGTTGGTTTTAAATGAATAATATTGATTTAACTTAAAGGGAAGTTGATCTAGATTGAGTTTGTGAATTTGATTTAAATTCAAAAACCGAAAAGGGTTTTAGTACATGTTTGGAGCGTAGTTTTAGCCACACCCTTATACTTTTTGACAAGAAATGACATGGCCAAACTTTGACTAGGTGGTTTACCTCATTTTGAAATTAATGTCTTCCAAAGTCTGAAAATCTGTGTGTAATCAGTCAGTAGTAGTATTAAAATAGAATATTGACTGTGAGTTTACTGGGTGTCCCTTTAGATCTGGTGCAACATAAATACGGCCAAAGTTTCTCTAAAATATCGTAAGAATGTCACATTATTTTACTCTATTTACTGGTTCAATACACATTATTGAACCATTTAGGTGGAATGTTCTGTCTTCGACATGGCACCTGACCGTGACCACTAGAACTTTGCTTTTAATAAAAAGGTCCACTGTGTCGTATGCGTTTGAAATGTGTCCCAGAAATTGCAGCAAGCAGCTTGTTTCTTCCACGTGCCGCTCATGGAACACAGCCAAACAGGACAGTGAAAATAAGCGTCATATTGACATGGTCAGCCACCGGCTGGTCGTTAACTCAGGAACACCCAGATGTTTCCAGAGCCAGTGATTAGACACGCTGTGTTTCCACCAGCGTTACATAATCAGCGTTCATGTCTAGATTGTTGTTGAGCTCTCTACATCAGGTGTTTTCAATCTTTTCATACCAGGGCCCACTATTTATTCAGCATTTTGAGCCACGGACCACTATTTGATGACAGTTTCACCCCTCAGACCCAAAACTAAAGATTTCTTTAGTTTTTGTCCACAATTCCAGGCAAAACAGTCAAATATACATAAGAATCATTGTTCTACATTCTCCAGTTGTGTAGACTTGGGCTTATTTACTTGAATATGATGAATGATGATGAATATTTTAACTCTTGAGAGTGTAAAGACCAGTGGTCTGGGAAGCACTGGTCTGTAAAGATGAAAACAAATGGACCCTTGCGGGTCCATTTGTTTTCATCTTTACACTCTCAAAGAGTTACATCTGGTTAACCAACTTATTTGGGGCCTACATGGAATCCTCTCAGGGACCACTGGTGGTCCCCGGACCACCTGTTGAAAACCCCTGCTCTACAGGATTTACCCATTTTTTCAGAACAGACCATCAAAATCTCTTCCAAATCCGTCAACAAGGCCTGCCATGTGTGTGACATTTATTTTTTAAAACATTTTTAAAACATTTTATCAGGAAAACTACTGGAGGAGAGGTTGGTCTATCATGTTATGCTTAGCTGTGGTTGGTCCATAGCAGTTTGGGCAGTCTTAATGAAAGGTCTATTGTATTTTTATTTAAGGAAAATTGACCATTATATATATATATATATATATATATATATATATATATATATATATATATATATATATATATATATTATATATATATATATATATATATATATATATATATATATATATATATATATATATATATAGTCTTGAGCATAATAGACCTTGCCGTCGTAAGTCCCTCCCCAAACTGCTATAGTTCAGTCACTGCTATGTATAACAACATAGTTTTATTCATTATAGTCTAAACATTGTTTTAAAACACACACAGTTTTCTATTTACATTGGTATGAATGAGCCTGGCTGGAAAGTTTCCCCCAGAGAAAAAAAACCTCTATATTCTGCAAGCAACACAGTCACACACTTACAGTAAGTACGTATTAGGCATAAGTCACAGGCCAGCTTTGAATCCATGATGCAGACCCCCACGCAGACCTATTAGGTCTGTGCCCATGCGATAAGCCAAACTGTAGCTGAGGCACCACCATGATCCCACCACCAGGCCTGCTTGTTTCTTCAACAGCCTTTCAGGGTCAGATAAAACTGCTGGGGCAGTGGGTGTGAACAATAACCACCCCCGTCCCCCCGCCCCCCCGCTGGGCTCCAGGCATCACGAATGATCGTGGTGGTGGGGGGGGTCTTGATGGTCTACGTTTGAGTCGTACACAGAAGACACCGTCCAATGGAGCGGGGGTCCGGGGACATCACTTTAATCCTATTTTATACTGAGCTCAGCGCAGATCTGCTATTTGTTTGTTCATGATTTTTGAAACGTTTTGAAAGCATGCGCACATTTTTTAAAAATATTTCTCTTCTCGGGCGACCTCGGCTATAGCACGCAATCCTCCCGGAAAGTGGGTCCTCCTCGCCTCGGCTGAACGAATAGCACTGTTAGACATAAAACATTGATGTACACAGGAACGTTGGGGCTGCGGTTGAATGGAAGGGGGGGATTCTGGGAAGAGGTGTGCAGAGGCTGGGCAGGTGGGCGGGGCTGCAGGGGAAGGCCTCTGTCTGTCTGTCTGTCTGTCTGAAAGCGGGATGCCATGCGTGAAGAAGAGCAGAAAAAAGCAGAGAGAGGCTTAAGATTTTTGGCCGAGGATCAGTCACTGGGGGGAAAGTGGGAGATTATAAGACCGCAGCTGCATCGTCATGGCTTTGGCCTCTCTTTCACTCGCTCGCCCCCACTCCGAAAAGATTGGGCCGTTATTGGGTGTGTGTGTGTGTGTGTGTGTGTGTGTGTGTGTGTGTGTGTGTGTGTGTGTGTGTGTGTGTGTGTGTGAGTGAGAGAGAGAGAGAGAGAGAGAGAGAGAGTGAGAGTGAGTGTGAGTGTGTCTATTTTTGACCAGAAAATTCCTCTACAAACACACCCATGTTCAACGAACATTGTACAGTATAAACACACACACACACACACACACACACACACACACACACACACACACACACACACACACACACACACACACACACACACACACACACATCCCTTAATGTCTGTCGTAGACTGGCTGAAATTGCACTGGGACGACTGCCCTGTGTGTAACTGAGATGAATCCTATCCTATCCGTCTGTCCTGGGCTGGCGAGCCAAACCCTGGGCCTGTCTGTCCGTCTGTCTGTCTGACCAGAGAATGTGTGCTGTGTTGGGCTCCTGCCATGCATTGTCAGCCTCTCTGCTGGTTTCCCTTTCCCTCGTGTTACTGTTGACTTCCTACTGGTTTGTCCCACAATAAAACAGACCCGGGTTTTTGGGGTCTGGAATGTAGTTCACAGCTGGTTTTATGAGGGCAATCAGTTTAATGTGTTATGCTCCCAATAGGATGTGGCTGAGTAGCATCAATATATGACACAGGTAAAAAAAACTGTATGTTGGTGGGAGTTCGATTGTGCCAAAGCTTAATATAAGGTTCAGAGTTAAAGGGACATTTCACAGTTTTTGCAAAAAAATATATGTAAATGGCATTTGGAAGACTTTCCTGGGGGTCTTTATGTGTGTGATTTGTGGTTTTAGATTTCAGCAGTGAGTCCAGTGTCTCTGATGTCATGGACACTATTTCCTGGACTACATGTGATCAAATAAGTGGTTACTCTACAAAAAAGTACTTGTATCAAGACTCGGTATTGGCAACTGCTAAAAATTCAGTTCTTGTACTCGGTCTGAACAAAATCATATTGGGACATCCCTGGTTATTAGCTTATAATTGATCGGTTATTTCAGACTAATATGTTTCCGATCTTTAATCACATCAGAGTTTTGTTCCCAAATTGATTAGAATTGATGCACCATAATCCTTTTTGACAACATATATCGGTCAAAACATATCTCTGGCCCTACGACTCTCCCAAATTGGGAGTCCAACCATCTGTCATCTGTCAGGGCTCTGACCGGTAGTCTAGTCTGCTGCCGCCTTGTTGTTTCTCTCTCTGCGCCTCTCTTAACTTCATCATGTGACGGTTTTGCGGCGGAAGGGTTGCTGAGAGGGCAGCCGGCGCACAACGGAGGGGGCTGATGGGAAATTGTAACAAGCCAAGGTTAGCTGGGCGGTCTTCGGCGGAGGATTAATTGTGTAAGAGCCATGTAATGATCGCTGGCACGTCTTCCTGAAATCCTGTTACCCACAGGGCACTGGGGCGGGGAAGAGATACAGCAAGGTAGTGTTTGTTTTGATCTGCGTGCGTGTGTGTGGGTGAGTGTGCGTGTGTGTGGGTGTGTGGGTGTGTGTGTGTGTGGGTGTCTCTGTGTTTGGAGGTCCTATGGAGCCAAGGTTACACTGATCACCCTAGCAGCGTACATCTTCAGCCTTGCTGACAGTCCACTGAGCTCTGCTGTCTCCTTCTGTTACAATCACTGTTCAGTTTGCTCCGCCTGAGGGTTAAAGGACAATTCCACCCCGGAATGCTTTCTTACCTATAAATAACAATAATAACCTCTCTCTCCTACCGCACCATGAGCTCAGAATGGGACTATGGGATGTTGTTCTATTACAAAAAGTAAACCAAAAGTGAATATAAAAGTGTCAACACAATATTGACATCATGGAAAGAATGTACAGTGTATATCAAAAAGATGCATTTTGGAGAAATTCAAATAGGTGAATTTGAACATCCCATATTCGACATTCTAAGCGTATGGTGGGGTAGGGGAAACAGCCAATACAGATTTCTTTCCCAAAATAAAAAACAACAGGACCACAGCCTTCTGGGCCGTAATTCTGCTTTAACAATTAGGGTGAAGTCAGATTTATATGTACTGTACAAACAATCGTCGCAGACTGCAAACAGCAGATATTCAGGCTCGCGCCGCATCGCGCCGGCAGCATAATCAGCAGCTTTGTCTTCATTTTTTTGGCTGCGATAATTTGCAAAAAGTGTGTGGTGGTGGGTGTGTGCAAATGTCGCGCGGCCCATTAGACACACACACAAGACTAATTTCTTAGTGACGCTCGACTCGCTTTGATTGTTTCTCTGGCTCTCGCCGGGTGTTGTTTGACTCTCTTTCAGATTGTTTATCTGGCTCACGGGGCGTCGTTTGGCTCTGTTGCAGTGCCTGTAGCTCCAGTTTAGTTCACTAGTGTCCAGTCCACCAGTTAGAACTGACATTCTTTTCTTTGAAAACAAGCACAGTCCGTCCTCACTCGCCGCTCTTCTGCGTGGACTTGAGCAGCGTTGCTGTTCACAAAGTTAATGGACTTTGACACTGCGGATCAATGCCTGTCTGTTAGTGCTGTACAGACCATTATAAATATAAACCCCAAGGATGTGCACAGCATAATAAATCCTCCCCAAAAAAACAATTCTGCAGTATGTAGTGTAACTAATACGCAGTGAAATTGCTTTGTTGTTGTTGTTGTTATAACTATAACAGTGCTACATCTACTACTCTGACATAACAGAGGCTGTTGTTCAAGAGATCTAAACAGAACATTTTTGTTTTGTTTAGAAACTTGGAGGTCATGGTAACACTAAAATAAGCACAGCAAAATCCGAAACCAAATCCAATTAACATTCAGAATTTTACATTGTGGCTCACTTGAAAGACAAAATATTCCAGGCCGCAGTATAGATAAAACAGTTTATTTGTGTAAATGGAGATATACAGAGATGTTCTGTTGACACTTGGCAGTATTCAGCATGGTAGCCATTTTGCTGTTACCTCACTAATATAGGCGACTAGACCCTTGCAGAACTGCTCTTTTGTCACTTAATGTTCATCCCAGAATATGGACACTAACCTCATGCAGTTAAAAAAAAGCAATATTACGGAGGCTTCATCATGGGTTTGTTTGTTGTCGTTGGACTCATACCTGTAGCTTCAAATTGGCGTATTGGTTGTGCAGTTTGCACCAGTGTTGGAGTTAACATCACGCAGAAAACAGCGAGTTGAGAAAACAGGCTTGAAAGGTTCACTTCTGTAGCTACATGTTTAAGCATTTATTTCCTGATGATGAATGAATTCATGAATTCAGCTCTGATATTTATTTCAGACATGCTCTAGTCTGCCTATTAACTCATCTTGCATTACAAATTAAAGTTTTTATCCTCCCCAAAGACTTCAACGCCTCAGTCAGTCACAAGCGAGGTCACATGTCTGGTTAACTTCACAAAACTCTAAAACCGATTTCCTTTTACACTGTTATATTGTCTGCTCCAGGGGCGGATCTAGTATCTGGGCATGGGGGGGTGGGGGGGCAATGCCCACCTAAATGTCCAGACTGCCCCACCAAACATGATGGCATGGAAAACAGCCCAAGATATTTCAAATTAAAGTGCTTATATTTAAAATGATTTGAGACACTACTACTGCTAGTAACTAACTACAATTGTGGCACCACTAAAACAACAGCATCATTGAAAACAGATAACTCTCTGAGTCAGAGCACTTTATGCATGCTGCGTGTCTGTTGCAACTTCAACAACAACTGATATTATTAATGCTTAATTGCCTAATAAAAGTTCTGTAGCCGAGAATGGTATGGGTGCGGCTTCATCGATGGAGCCGCCCCCATGCCATTTTCTCCTGCCCCCCCAATTGGGAAATGTTACATCCACCCCTGATCTACTCTATACTCCACCTCACCTCCACCTCCTCCGACTCGCCTGCATGCTTCTTCTAATCCCCCCAAAACCCCAAGCCAAGGCAGCCATGAGCAGGCTCTCTGAGGCCCTGTCCTGGGGCTCATCCATATCTCCTCCTCGTGGTTGAGACAGCTCTGAGCCCAGCTTATTGAGCCCCGGTGATGAATGACTGCAGATTGATGGGCGATAGAGCACTGCCACTAATTGACACTGCCGTATCACTCCATCTCCTGCCTCCTTTGTCCTCCTCTCCCTCCCTCCCTCCCTTACTGTGTTTCTCAGCTCTCATCCATTACCGCCTGCTTCAGGCTCTCTCCTCCTCCTCGGAAGGCCATATGCATCCCCGTTAGCGTTATCCATTCTAGTGAAATATGCCACGGTGTCGGCTGCTTTGTTTTTCCTAGAGCATCGAGGGTACGGCTTGCCGGGGCATCGATCGCCTCCCTGGCGCGGCGCTCGCGTTAAAGGAGAAACCTCCACCCCCAGAGGACTTTCTTACCTTTATTTGCAGGTGATTTATTTCCCGGAAAGTGGTCCAGTTATTTTGTGGAAAAAACACTCCTTATTAAAGACTATGGGGTATTCACTTTCATCCAAACACTTCCATCATTTTCATCACTCCAAAATGCACTTTTTGCCCAATTCGCCACATATGTGTATGTGGCGAATTTGAACAACAAACGGACCACTTTTCTGGTGCACGTCTCCATTATTCTTCTGTTTTCGTGGGCTCTGCGTGCACCTGTAGGTGCTTGTGTGTGTAGGTGTGTGTGTGTGCAATACACACTCAAGCTTTCACAAAGCCCAGACACGGCCACACGCAAATGCACACACTCACATTGTAGCCCACGTGTGTTTTGGTCTGGAGTGAGCTCAGAGCTGGGCGAACCCTGCATCACAGCAGTGCCTCTGCTTGTGATCCAACCACCACCATACACCAGGCTCAGTCTAAGTTCAAAGTGGACAAATCCTCTTCTGGGCCAAAATCCCTCGCTGCCCCATCGAAGAACAACTCCTATAGCACACTTAACTTAGCCCTGGAACCGGAGGACGTGATCGAACTGGCTAAAAAACCCTTGGTTTCTCCCCCTGTGTATTGTATTGGAGTGCATCTCAGGCTTTCTTTGAGCGCAGCGATGTTCTATTCTATATATGCCATCCCTGAACGGTTTTACTAGGTGGGTCTTGGAGTTAAGGCGTTGTTATGTAGACCCGCAGGGCAGCCCACCGGGTTCCAGGGCCAAGCCAGAGGCATGGGGTTACTGGAGTTGATCGTCTACTATAAAACAGTTGACCAAAGTGCTATACAGCATGTGACTAAAATATAACGGCCAATAAACATGTAACCTGTGGCAAAGAATGACTACTTTGCTCTTCTATATCTATTGGATATTATGTATCCAAAACTAAGAAGAAAAAAAAAACTCATATAGGCACAGTCTCGCGATTGAGAAAGATCGCCATAGGCAGATCTGGCTCCCAAGGGAAGACAGACTATGTGCCGACTGCACACAGATGAGGTAGAGACTGAGCTACACTTCCTAACAGTCTGTCCACTGTACCGAGACATCAGAGCCATATACTGCCCACTGTACCAAGACATCAGAGCCATATACTGTCCACTGTACCAAGACATCAGAGACACATACTGTCCACTGTACCAAGACATCAGGGCCATATACTGTCCACTGTACAAAGACATCAGAGACACATACTGTCCACTGTACCCAGACATCAGAGACATAACATCAGAGGAACATACTGTCCACTGTACCATCAGAGACATACAGTATACTGTCCACTGTGTCAAGCCATCAGACACATATGTGATCAGATCTGATGCTTTGGTCCCAGGGGAAGCCTGGGTTTATTTTTCTTTTTTTGGCTAATTACTTTTTTTCATATTGAAAAGTATGAACTTTGATCTTACTATCCAGCCGAACAGTTAGATGATTTGAAGAAATTAAATGTATTTATGTGTATGTTTAAGTGTATTTATTTGCCAAAGTAGCGAATTTTCGGCAAGTTTCCCGTCTCTTTTGTGGGTGGAGAGGGGCGACTCAGCGATTTGCATACATGATTGTGATTGGTCATGGAACGCTGCTGTCTTCAGTACACTGTACCAATACACTGTATTGTACACTGTACCAATACAGTGGAGGTGGTGTTTTAGCCAATCACAGTGCAGCAGTCTCCAGCAGTTTCATAATGATCCAATAGAGTGGAGGTGAGGTGGATAGATTCAAATCTGTTTAAACAATCTGCAAACACAGATTTAAACACCCCAGAGTTTCCTATATTGCCTTTGCAACACAAATAATATTATACACAATAGGAAACAGAGCTTGTTTCCTATTTGTCTATATTTGTTGGTCATTGTTTGATGTTCTGCTATTGCAATGTAAACATATGCAATTATGCATGTTTTCTCAAGCCAATGAGTCTCTTTGAATTTGAAGGCATGTATTATCAGCAAAGCTGTACCACATGTCACATGGCTGCCCCCTATATGGCCTTCAGGCTATCACAATAATGGTCAGACCTGTGTCTCCTCTCCCACACACACACACACACACACACACACACACACACACACACACACACACACACACACACAGGTCACCTTTAAGTAATCCCGTCCCATATCTTTACCACCAAAGAACATGATTACCCCCCCCCCCCACCCCCACAAACACACAGACACGCAAGCAGACGCACATATACACAGACACGCACGCGCGCGCACACACACACACACACACACACACACACACACACACACACACACACACACACACACACACACACACACACACACACGCACACACACACGCACACGCACACACATGCACGCAGATATCCTACTCTCTCTCTAGACGGTCATGTCAGCCCAGGCCCAGACGACTTTTAATCATTTATTTAAGACCTGTAATGTTGACTACAGCTCCGGCTGTACTTATTAGTGCATGTTAAAGGGATGCCAGTGGGGGCAGAGCAGGGGGAAAGCAAACCAGAGAGAGAGAGAGAGAGAGAGAGAGAGAAGAAACAATTTGTTAGGATCAAGGTGTTGATGTGTCAGTGTTGGGGCCTCAGAGGAACTCTTTATCTTTCTCCCCCTATCTCCCTCAGTCTCTCTCTCTCTGTCGTCTCTTTATCTTTGTGTATCTTTGTATATCTCTCTTCTGACCATGCACTGCTTGTCCCGGCAGTGTGCGGAGCAGCGAAGTGGAGCTGTAATGTCACTTTTTATCAGTCAAAACAGTTAAAGATGCAGTGCCGTGATTTTTGTATTTTTCCCCTCGAGTTTCCATGTGTTTAAGAGGTGACGGTACTTCACTTAGTTCACTAGACCACATGGTGTTGTGTGAAATGATGCCTTCCCTTTGTATTTAGGGTTTCTTGGTAAACGGTGCATTTATATAGTGACGTTATCCAAGGCACTTCACACTGTGTCTTTGCTCAGGGACACTAACGACACTTGGCTCTGAGGGAGCCAGGGTTTGAACCCGCAACTTTGTTGCCACCACTGCCCATGCTGGAAAAAAAAACAAAAAAAATGATTGCTACTGAATAATTATGCATCCTTACTGAAAACCGCCATTCTGGGGATGAATCTCTCCAGTCAAACGTGCCATTGTAAACAGTAATATAGTGACATCACACTATCAGCCCCTCCCCTAACTCCTCCCCCTTTATCATACCGCTACAGCTGTGGGTGTGGCTTCAGTTCAGGTGGATCTCCACCCACCAGGCAAACCAGGCATAATTAATGATAATAATTAATTCTTCCTCCAGACAATATACAACAGTAATACCTAATGATCATGTTGCAGGGTGGGAAAAAATTCATGGCACTCCAGGTCATGCAGTCATTATGTCTTCACCTTGGTTACATAATTAGAGAGACATAACCCACCTCTAACCTGCTGTCACTGTTGTGACAGTGTTGACACAGTCATACAAAGTGTGCAGTGCTCTTTTCTGCAGGCAATTAAGCTCCACTAACAACTTTATACCAAACGACCTTCCCCTTGCAGGCCACAGGCTAATTACTTCTTTAATTGAAGCCTGTGGCTATTGTCTGTAAACAGAGAAAAAGGGTGATTTGGGGTAACCTTACCTCTACACAGTCACCACATGTACTGTATAACCACACAGAAGAACCCTGGCTTAATTCATTAGATATGAGTCACTGACTGGATGGTGGAATGGTGGCTAAAGACCCGCATGATGAAAAGTTCAGACTTCTGACTTTGGACTGATCAAGCAAGTCTCGCCTGAGAATGAGATCACTGTGCTGTGCGAGGCTTTGAAGCTGAGCCTGGGCCCAATCAATGGAGAGAGCTGGATACCCACTTGTTACGCACCATCAAAGACACGCCGTTCTGTTTTTCTTTTCTTTTTTGCTTCTTCCTGCAGTCAGGTACGGCATCAGGGTCGGATCTCGTCATGGGCATTTAGGGGGGAAATGCCCCCCTAAATCCCCTGACTGCCCCACCAAACGTGGTGGCATACAAAACAACCCACGTTTAAAAAAATATATAAACGCCACGCTAACTATAACCACGCTGACTAACTACAGCTGTCGCACCACTAAACCAGCACCATTTCATCATTCAAAAAAGAAAAAAATATTCAAAATCTGACCTTCAGCTTTATGTATGCTGCGTGTTGCAAGTCCTGTACAAGATATAAATCTTGTGGGTGGTCGCAGAACTAAAACAAATAAATGAAAATGGTATTGGGGAGGGCTTCGATGAGGCCGTCCTCATACCATTTTTGCCTGCCCCCTCCCCAATTGGGAAATGTCATATCCGGGCCTGTATATCCCCATAAATAACCATATTTGAACAGTCAGGCTTTCATGACCATATAGGAGCTGTAACGGAAATTGCTCTCAGGAACATCTGATGTTTGGCCTCATGATGATGATGTCATCAATGCACCCTACTTTCCTGAAGGTGTCACTTGCCCACTGCTTGCTTGCTCTGCTCGCTCTCAAATAGGCCATGTATGGCCTATATACGTGTGCCCAGTGCGCACCCCCAGAGTGCCGTTGTATAGTTTTTGGAAGCGTTGGATGTGTTCATTGGCTCATTCTCTGCAAATCTTTTCCTCTGCTTTCTCGGCCGTAATAACTCCCTCGCCGACTCTTCTCTCTGCGCTCACCCTCCATGTTGTTGTTCCTCCCTGACCTCATGTCTCCTCTCCTTCCTTGGGATTTGTTGTTTTTATGCTTATCAATGATTGCCTCAAATGCCTTCCTTCTCTCTCTCTCTCTCTCTCTCTCTCTCTCTCTCTCTCTCTCTCTCTCTCTCTCTCTCTCTCTCTCTCTCTCTCTCTCTCTCTCTCTCTCTCTCTCTCACGAGGGCTGTGATTTCGCCACACTGACCCAGACTAGCATGTGAGAGCTACTGTGTGTATGTGTGTGTGTGTGTGTGTGTGTGTGAGGGAGTTCTTCAGCGGGCCAATGACCTCACACCGTTTCATTCTCACAGCCTCGATCAATGAGGATGGAAGTGTGTTTTTCTCACTCATAATAACTCCTTAAACTTTTTTGCTGCCTCCTACAGCTAAAAACGTAGATACTATGGATGTATCGAGTAGAAGTAGAATCAATGAAGAAGTTAACTTCGTATCTAGCCATTTTTGTGCTTATTTACTGTATATCCATTATAATACAATTCCCTTAAAAACCTGGACTATCCACATGTTTGTGACAAATTGTTTTGTATTATTCCACTCCATTTGCTCCCATTGAAAACAAGAATGTACTGTAAGCGTGCTGTTCCTCCAAGGCATCAATTCTGCTGCATCCAGCCATGACGTGCAGCCTAAATTTGAATGGCTGTCGCATCATAATGTCGCTCACTACGGACATCTGTCTAACAATAGCAGCTAAATGCTAACACGGGCTGAAGCTAAGCTAATCAATTAATAGTCCAAGTTTGACATAAAGTGCAAAGAGAAAGTGAAATGTAAACATACTTGTCATACTGTCCTAGTAAAGCATACCCACTTGAGGAATTAAATAACTCCAGTGGAATGTTCCTTTAAAAGTTCACTTTTTATCCATATACCTGATAGATCCTTTAAAATCATGGTCTTGTGATTAAATATTAACCAAGCATTGCCCTGAAGAGTTTATTGACCCAATTCAGGTCTCAGGGGATGTGTTGGAGCACAGTTTCCCCAAACATAAACAGTCATATTAGCTGGTATAATTTGGTGCTATTTTGAGTCATGTTTGAGCATACGGAGGACTTGCTCTCACCACAGTGCAACAGAATGCATTAGACCGCTGCTTTGGTCCCACATCGATTCATTTGGGGTTGTATCAGAGCCGTTTGAAACAAGTTCCAAATCAATCGGAAAGCTGGCTTTGGCAATAAATTATTGAATAATATCAATATTATATGAATGTTCGTTTTCATTTCGTTGGTTCCCAGTTTGCCCGTGGGTGAACGTGGCGCTGGCAACAGCATCATATTCTGTGCTAAAACACGCTGAGACACATACAGCCATGTGTTCCGGAATAAGGCGTCCGCCGAATCACTCTGCCTGAGACTGCGTTTTATTTGTTTGTTTATAACGAATCATCTACAAGCAGTACACGATATTAATAGAGGTAATAGAAGGACGTTTTCAGCCAAAAATAAAAAAAATATATATATAATATATCTACTGTATGTTTTGCCTTTTTTCCACTTTGCTTATACTTTGTGATGCTGCACTGTTTCACTGTAGACAGATCAGTTGCTTTGACCTCCAAGGCGGTCCAGCCTGTTATTGTCTACACAACAGCGTATGGCGGCTCCCCACCAAGGCGGTGCTAGTGTGTGGGGGAGGGGGGAGGGGTTTGTGGGGCGGCGAGGCAGCATTTTATCCAATCACAGCGCAGCAGTCTCCAGCAGGGTCAGGGGGAGGGGGGACGGGGTGGAGCTCAGTTTGAATTAGTTTGAAAACAACTCCTTCTCTGTTCATAAACACTGGAAACGTTGCCTACATTCCCTTTAAACACACTAAACCCCGACCTCTCTCTTCTCTCTTTCTCTTTCTCTCTCTCCCTCTCCTCTCAGGAGCAGAGTCCCAGTAACGCCACGTCCCTGGCCATGATGCAGGAGCCCCAGGACATGGTGGAGGAGACGGTTACCATCGAGGAGGACCCCGGAACCCCCACATCGCACGTCTCCGTGGTCACCTCCGATGACGGCACCACACGGCGCACAGAGACCAAGGTAGCACACACACACACACACACACACACATACGCATACGCACACTGTTGACTACACACCTCATTTCATGGATAGACTTTACAGGATTACATATTTACCGTATGTTCCAAGGGCATGGGTCTATCTGCCGTCGTGCAGAGCTCGGTCACATACTGTACTGTATGTCAACATTAATCTTTTCCCTGTGCCTCTTTCCTCGTTGTGACAATGACACAATATCTCCCACCGCTGGGGTCTGTAGGGTTCAAGTTGTTTATCTTATCTTAAACCCGGAGCAGGCACAGGGGAGGGTTTTGTCCCGAGGTGTAATGAATAGATGCTACACATGTAAGAGAGCAGGGATGAAGGTGCAGTACATTAGCATGCATGCCATGTGGCTGTGTGGGGAAGTATAATCCAGGCACATGTGTGCTGTACCTTTCAATGTATTAGATGTGTATCATGGACAGTGTTAGGACTAATGCCATTATAAGTAATGGACGTATTTTTTACATTAACTTGCAAAGTAATTCTTTACATTTTCCCATTCAGTAACAACGTTAGAGTTGTGTTTTCAAAGGGTTAGTTAGTAGTCACCAATGTTACATAATGTAATAATGCCTTTCATATGTTATAACGTCATCATAATGATGATGAGTGTTGAACATAGGGCAAAATATAAGGTAATTACTGTACAGTAGGTCTAGCCTTGACACCCAGTCTTTCATTTCTGTCTGCCTTGCACAAATACGAAAAGCCTGGACTAATTTGTTAGCCACGGTGGTCTAGAAGTGGGAGTCAACCTTTCTGGGTGGGCGTCAGTCAAATTGATGTGACGTAGCACAGCAGTGTGCGGGGGAGGGGCCAGGGATGTATCGGCATGCTTATATCAACTGTACCAGTGTCATTAGGAAAATGTATTTCCTTGAAAAACAATTGAAGTTTTTTTTTCTCAGAGAAGTAACTATGACTCCTTCCTTTTAAAAAGTACTATTATACTATTCCAATTCTCTTGTACATAAGTAACTGCAAAAGACAGTCAGAATGAACAACTTTGTGATGCCATCAATGGACCAAATTATTATTATACTGTGTGATATACAGTATATGCATCACACAGAAATGTGACACACTGCGATTTGTGTGCCACTTTTTTGTTACGCTCACGCCATTTTCTGAGTCAAAGCTGAACATTTGTATGTGTTTTGTTGACGAAGATCCCTAGATCCCTTCCTGTCTTATAAATTGCCCCACATAAGTTCGGAAACCTAACTTTGGGAATCATCTTCTCCACCTTAATTATACTAAATGGTATTGTATCTTAGATCGTTTTAATCATTGATTAGTTGCCTTTACAACAAGGTATGGCAAGGTACAGTATGAATTCGTACCCTGAGTATGAGTAACTGCACTAAAACACTAAACATGTGGGCTGCACCCTTGAAAAACGTGGCAAAATGAAACGATTTTCTGTTAGCATGCAATTTTGTTTTGAATTTCAATTGCTGGCAGGTGTGTGACAGTCACAGGTGCGTGCCACTCAGACACAGGTGTGTGCCAGGCACATAAGCATGGGTCTGGTCAATGTTTATGACCCCATGTTTTCAGAATTTGCCTTAAAGCAATGTTGAATCGCCCATTTTGGCAATACAAAACCGGCAGTTTTGTTCTTTTAATTGTTTGCGATAACCAGGCACTTATTTGCAATCACCTGTTGTTGCCACCAAGGTGTTTGTGATGGAATACTATGAATAGTGTTGGTATGGGGTGGTGTTTTCCTACTTTGTGCTGGTTGTTGTTGTATTCTTCACCCGCACTCTGCTTCTGTCTGTTGTTTGTTTCTCTGTAAGGGTGTACCGTCTAATGTGAAGGTGAGTGGGTTTCGTTTCACATTGTCTTTCGCTTTCGCTCCACTCACCTGCGCCACCATTGTGCGTGCCTGCGTGCGTGTGTGTACTGTATGTGTGTGTGTGCGCCCAATCTGTCCATCATTCCCATCGGTGGGCCATGCCACGCCACACTATGTCACCTATGCAGCATCGCAGCTAATGCACTCATAAGCTGGACTACTGGTTCTCAACTTCAGTTACCCAGAGCACCGGTGGTTTTCATTCTAGGCTTGGGATCAGGGTCTACTAGCTCAGACAACAAACAGAAAGTCACTATAGATGCTTGAGGTGAGGCAACCCATGTTGAATTGCACTACTGTAGATAGGAGAGAGCGGGTTAGGTGTGCTAGTGGGTAAGTTGAACCACCCGCTTTATCTAGAAAACTAATAAACTATGATGTCATGTGTGATCGGTGAAATTGTCAAGCACATGGAGAAAGTAGAAAAGATTCCTTTTTGTCATTTTGAGCAAAATTTTGACCCATACACTAAAATTGCTGTTAGAGTTACCTTCTATTTGGGTGCATATACGTTTTCCTTATTGTATTAACAATTTGCAAATATTATAAAGGTTTAACAATTTGCAAATATTATAAAGGTTTAGAATGGAAAAGTGTTAAATATTTATTTTAAATAATAATATGGGGTAGGAAAACGTACCTCTTTATAAGGAGCAATTTGATCCATGTGACTATGTCATATTTATGGCTTTTTGTTTATCCATGGTTTCAAATGATATGTCCTGATAAGGACAAATCTTTAGATGATACTGCCATCTCATTTTGCCTTGCTTCCAGTACAGCTTAAGCAAGAAGTGGTTCATCTTACCCTGTTCTCCCCTACCTGGGAAAACTAAAGAGGGAAACTAGCAGCAGAAGTTGAGAACCGCAAATCCTTTTTCTATCAAATAAAAATAAAAAAAGTGTACAGTTTGTTCCTCAGCTGCTTCCAACACTGGGGACGAGCTTTGGTTGTTATCTTTCATGAACACAGTGCTTATTTCGACACACTTTCTCTCCGACTCCACGTCTTTTCTTCATCCTGATCGGATCGCCTCTTTGTGTAGTCTCCCATGCAGTAATATTTAACAGCAGACGGTTTCTCCAGTAGGTATTGAAGTGCACCTATACTGGAGAGCTATTCAGTATTCTGTGTACATCCAAGCCCTTGCATTTCTCCGACACGCTCGGTAGTCATGATAAAATCGACTTTAGCAACAACCAGATTTATCACAAAGTGCTTCCCCCTCCACAATATGATTGTGGTTAATACTTTAGCGAAAGAAAAAACTAAAAACATGACACAGAACAGTATATTATTAAGGTTGAAAGGAGTCCCCCCTGACTCTATGCTTGCGTGTGATCCTTTTTTCCACCTCTACACGAAATGTCTTTGCCGAAAATGGCAAATGTACAAGGTCACAACGTGATGTACTGGTCGTTGTGGGGTGCGGACATGCACATACACAGTGCATCAAAACGTATACACAAAGGGCACTGAACACACATACTGCGCATGCCGATGCTACACTGCTACACTGCTACACTGCTACACTGCTACACTGCTACACTGGCTCGCACATCCTCTGTTTGTTCTCACAAACAATATTATGCAGGCTCAACCACGGACACGCGGACATCATTTTACACTCACACACTCACTTAACCCTGGTCCAGTGCTTACAGCGAGTCTCTCACTGACGCCCTGTCGTTGGCCCATCTGCAGTTCTGTAGTGACTTTCGCACGGCAGTACGAACTACGTAACTACTCACCGAAACAAAGCCTTCTAGACCTTGGCAATGGTCTGTTCTCGAAGTTGGGAAGGGTATCAGGTCCCCAGCTTATCTCTAAAACACACTTAATGACGCATTTAATCACTAAAAAGGAATGTAGCGGACAGAGTCATTTCTTCTACTACGGCATTTCCGTAGGAAAGTCAGAGCTGCGGATGAGCCAGCGACTGGGTGTCAGTGAGAGAAGCACTGGACCAGGGCCAGCACTCAGGTAGACATGCATACAGAGAGATACGCTGACACGTAACACAGAAACTGGTCCATATGCTTCCCTGTGCAGCACCTGCTTTCACAAGCAGCGTCCAAGTCACACAGGCGGTTGGCAGAGGGGTTCCGCCAGCCCCGGCCGTACACAGGTCGTAAAACTCAATAAAGTGGACATGGCTTGGCAACGAAACAAAAGACGCGCATTGTGTTCGTGTTCGGTGGTTCTGTTTTTTGTGAATGAAGACAAATGATGGAAATGTACTTTGTAACTGAGTGAACGGAAGCACTTCTGTTTCATATAATTCAAGCGACAAAAAAAGAGTTTGTCGCTTGACAACTGCTGGCTCTTCTAGAGCCTTGAATGTCAAATAACAATTTTGTTGGTCTTCTGCGTTTTATCAGGTATTTGACGAATCTGGGAACTAAATCGTTAAAAATGCCTTCACCATTGTGTTTCTCATAAAAACAGATCAAAGTCGGGGTACTAGTGACAAACTATAGAAAACATAGCAAGAATTCATCATGTTTTATGTACGTTGTAGCATGTGATATGTCTAACTAGGGGGTTTTCACGTCAAGTTGTATCCATTCCAAGTATTCCTTTTACAATAAATTGGGCTGAAAACAGCCATACCTCCTTGACATCACACTGAACCACAAATCGGGGCTTATACTGAGGAGTAGTTCTGGAAGGTGGGGGGGGGGGGGGGGGGGGGGGGGGTGGAGGAGAGGAAAGGACACTCCTTATAAGGGCCTGATGATCGACATCCCCATCAGGAGGAGACGGGCCAGGGCTGGGTTGTTCTGGAATTCATTTGAGGAAGAAGAGACGATTAATGTTGAGCAACGATTCTTCTGACAGCCATCTTGTAATTAGTGGCAGAGCAGCCTGTGGGTACAATACAGTACAGTGTAGTGAGAGACGCTTGTCTGTTTTTGTCTGGGTGTCACACACACACACACACACACACACACACACACACACACACACACACACACACACACACACACACACACACACACACACACACACACACACACACACACACACACACACACACACACACACACACACACACAGAGTGAACATTACTAACTAAAATCTTTGCTTCTGGGAGTTCCCTCATGGGACTCTATATTTTCAGATTTGGGTCCGCAGACAAACACAGATATTTCTGGCGGTCCTTATATTGGCATGAAATAGGTATTTGCATGGCCGACACAGAAACATAGATTTGTCAGAAAACTTTAGAAGACATTTTGTAGAATCTAGTGTCAGGTCAAAATCGACTAAATATTACTTTAGCTTTTTGTCCTTGTCTTCGTCTATGGAGGAGAGAGAATATACAGTAGAACAAAACATTGCATTTTGGAGCGATGGAAATGGAGCTTATCATAGAGTAGGGGAAACAGACATAAAGGATTTTGTTTTATTTTTTGATAAAAACTGGACAACTTTTTTGGAAACAGCTCACCTGCAAATGAAGGTATAAAGCCTTCTGGGGTGGAATTATCCTTTAATACCAACCAAACCCACCCTTCCTTCCACATGCCTCTATCTCCAAGTTGGCTTACTGTGCCTATTCATCTTCTGCTTTGAACACAAGCCTTTCCATATACGCATGACAGTGATGCGTCGATGCGTTTATTTCCTTGATGGGAATCCTGCTTTCAACTACCAATGTTTTTTTTTTCATACAGCTAAGAAACAACTTTTTGATCTCTATTTGGTGGTAGTAAACACATTTCTGGATCTGTTGATCTTTAACTCACCACAGTTGGGAAAACGGATGTTAGGGGCCATGCAGCCTCAACATCTAACACGCTTAAGAAGTGTGTGTGTGTGTGTGTGTGTGTGTGTGTGTGTGTGTGTGTGTGTGTGTGTGTGTGTGTGTGTGTGTGTGTGTGTGTGTGTGTGTGTGTGTGCGTGTGCGAGCGCACGTGTTTGCACGTGTGTTCTCGCAAGCGTGCACGAGTTGAAATACTAAAAAAAAATGTTTTAGCTGCACAAGTGACGGGTGGCAATTGAGAACAGTTGGTCTGTCTAATATAATTATAGTTATTCCAGCCCTTTGAATAAAAGTAAACTGGCTCTGGCTGAAATCACGCTGCGTGTGTTGATGTCCGTATGTGTGCCCAGTGAAATAATACTCAAGGTCCAATTAACTCTGAGAGTGTAAATAGGGGATAGGGATCATTAGGGATCATTTAGGTAACTCGTTCCACTCTCAGTTAAATGAACTCAATCCACCCCAGCACTCTTGGGGAAATCATGGCGCCAGTGTTAGAAAAAACGTGTGGAAAAAACAAAGAAGAAGAAGGGCCACCTAACTAGGGCCACATATCCTATGATAAATAAAGAGGATGAAGCACGGTGGCGCAACTACTCTGGATCTCAATATTTACACCACGTTATGGAATTTCTATCTAGCGCCTCTGCTGGAACATTCCACCATAGCAGTTCCTGTTTACACTGAGCATGTGCAAACCTCCGGCACCAGCCTGCGCCACGCCCCCATGCTTCATCCTCTTTATTTATCATAGCACATATCTAGGAAGCCCCTCAAAGCTGTTGTTGTTGTTGCTGTAGCTAGAGGCACACATACCTGTCTATAGGAGTGGTTGCACCGCTCAAAAAGGAATAATAAATAATAGATAAAGGAATAACAAATAAGCGTGCGCATGGCCACACAAATGAAAAAGAAAGACGGGTTCCCTCGGTCTGGCAAAGTTGGGTTGTGGAGAGATCGGCAAAGATCGTGTTAACACTCAGGACTTTTTTTTTACTGTGTTTGTACATGCTGTTTAATTCCTTGCACCAGTGAGCAGTGCTTCCAGGGCTTCCACATCCTCTCCCCATCCTGTTTAACTTCTCCCTGGCTCCTCTCCAGCTCTCCCGCTGTCCGTCTGGCAGCCGCTGGACCAGTAATACCAGACCAGTGTTCCACTGCTGCTCCACTAGACTACAGCTAATGAGAGTTAAGGTGGACGACAAGTAACACAAACAAATGAAAAAACATCCACCATAGCCTGCAACACGCTCCACCGGGAGAGGTCTCTGGGTTCATGCTCAACGTAACATGTAAAGTAGCAGTAGTCTTGAGAGCAGGGGCGTTTTTTGCCATTAGGCAGACTAGGCAGTTGCCTAGGGCACCATGAGGGGAGGAGGAGATTTTAACCCATTGGGTCCTGTCTAGATTTCTGAATAACATGATATTCAAAGATTTGCACCACGTTTTCACGATTTTTCAAAAATAGCAGAGATACAAGCTTGTAGATCTGCTATTTTTCAATAGTTAAAACATAGGGCCCGATTTTGGTTACATTAGCCCTTATGCGAAGTTAACGCACATAGCATTGGAGAAGAGGCGTTCCCCCACTAAAGGTCGCTAATTTCGTACCATGCCATCTCCCTTAAATACCTCCTTTACCCGTTAAATTATGCATAGGTGTGGTTTGGGCGTTTTTAGCTTTCATCCAATCCGTGTTGGTCTTGCCATTCCCTTTAATTCATCCCTTATCTAGTTCCCTTATCCCTACTGTTGGACCATCCGAAGCACGCAGCCTGGCTGCGGGCTTAGGACACACACATGCATGAGTAGCCTATTCTCAAAGATTATGCTCTCATTTTGAAACAATTATAGCTCGGTCAATTCTCAATCATTTCTTACCATTCAACATGTTATGTTGAAAAAACATGTTCCATGTTTTTTTTGCTGTATGTGGCGTGCATTTATCCCAAGTCTGCGAAATGTTATAAAGTAAATTTCAAAAAAAGTCGGCAATTTCGCGGCTAAAAAGACGTTTTTTTGATCATTCATTTCTCGGTCAATTCTGGACCATTTTTTACATTTCAAAATGCAGCATGATGGGAAAAAGCTCCTCTTTCAGAGGCTGTATAGAATATGTGGGTAGGTCTTCTCTACGATGCGGGACCGAGCAAACTGCAACTGTCGGGGATTAGGAGGAAACGGTCCGCCTAATCCCCGACAGTTATAGTTTTCCCGATCCCGCATCGTAGAGAAGACATACCCACATATTCTATACAGCCTCTGAAAGAGGAGCTTTTTCCCATCATGCTGCATTTTGAAATGTAAAAAATGGTCCAGAATTGACCGAGAAATGAATGATCAAAAAAACGTCTTTTTAGCCGCGAAATTGCCGACTTTTTTGCAATTTACAGCATTGCGTCACAAGTTAATGAATGTATTTAATTATATTATATACTGTACATTACCTAAACACAAGGAAGTGACCGACAGCAGGCAATCTACAGCTGTTTATAGGACAATCCATAAATAAGGAGATGAATTGAACTGGCGCCTTTCCACGTGGAGTCGTGGACATCTCCAAAGGCGCACAGACACCGCACCGCGCGCACGTGGCTCTGCCTTCACATATCGGTTAACGGGTGGTCTAAGGTGGCCTTATCTAGTTCCCTAATCTATTTGACGAAATTAGCAATTTAAGGGACTGCGCAACAAACACGCCCATGACCACACCTCCAGCCACACATAACGGTGTCGGCATAAAGATTAGTGGCTAAGGGAAGAGAAAAGGTGACCAAAATAGCAATAAGGCAATTCGCTGCGGGGATCGGGTAACGTTAGGGATAAGGCCGGGAGGGAAAATCGCGCCCATAATGCTTAGAACACCAAAACGCGTTCAGTACACTAAGGGTTTTAAAGGGGCTCCAACATGAATAAGAACACACAACAAATGTGCACAACCAGACAACACAGATATCTCAATATACAGTAGCTCTGACTGTTTACAAAACAACTTTTGGGGATGTAAAAATACCCTGGGGATGGTAAAAAACACCCAAACTTTTTATTTTAACATACATATACATACATAGTATACTGTCCATCATTTATTATGTGTGCCTTCCAAAAAAATAATCACCTTTTATCTTTTTGAGTCAACTTTACTTTATGCTTTATATTCTTGGCAGTAAATCGCTTGTTCGCTTTATTTGAGGTGTGCAATCCGGATGACTGTTGTTTGACACATGCTCGCATTTACTTTATCTTCAGAGAAAATAACTGAGAAAACACTGTATCATCATGCTAGTGGGCCTTTTTAATTTAGAACTACTGTACAGTACATAAGCACCACAGGAGATAGATAGATAGATAGATAGATAGATAGATAGATAGATAGATAGATAGATAGATAGATAGATAGATAGATAGATAGATAGATAGATAGATAGATAGATAGATAGATAGATAGATAGATAGATAGATAGATAGATATCTTTATTTATCCCCCGGGGTGAAATCAGTACAAGTCAATTACATCATTCACATCCACAGATCCCATGTCCGTAATAACAATAAAGTACATTTGTATGCCACCTTTCATAATACAACAATGCGACTCTCAAAGGCACTGCAGTATTTTGAATGGATACACATGGAAAAGGGGAGTCTGACAAAGGATTATTGGTTATAAAAATTATTTGATTTGTTGGTAAAGCCAGCTGATTCAGTATACTATAGATCAGGGGTTTTCAACAGGTGGTCCGGGGACCACCAGTGGTCCTTGAGGCTAAATGATGAAAAGTTGGTTAACCAGATGTAACTCTTGAGAATGTAAAAATGAAACCAAATGGACCCTTGCGGGTCCATTTGGTTTCATTTTTACACTCTCAAGAGTTAAAATATTCATCATCTGAATTAGCACCACTTAACTAAGAAGTCTACACTGTTTTGTTTGCAAAATTGTGCCTGGAATAATGGAATTGTGGACAAAACCAAAATAATTCTTTAGTTTTAGGTCTTGGTGGTGAAATTGTCATCAAATGGTGGTCCGTGGCTCAAATGCTGTATAAATGGTGGTCCCTGGTGTCAAAAAGGTTTAAAACCCCTGCTGAGTATACAATTCGATGCAGGTACAGTGCCGTTATTCCTACAGTCCCTTTCTACTTATTGCTGTGACCCCCACCCTTCCCAATCCACCCTTCTATCCAACCAGGTGACCAAAGTGGTCCAAACCATCATCCAACGAACCTACCACCCGGTGATGGTGACCGAGACCCTGACCGTGTCCGGATCCCGGCCGCCCACGCGGACCCCCACCCCATCTGAGACAGACCCAGTAAACAGTGCCGTGTTACCCGTGTGCATTTTGCTGTGATAACCCCACACGCCCCTTCCCCTTTTTTCTTTCTCTGAAAGGGATAGTTCACTTTTTGAACATCTGCAGTTTCTTAGATATTTTTGGACTGACTTATAAGTCGACACTTACTTTACCATCAAATGTTGGTAGCTGCCTTTTGGGTTTGTGAGGATGAACTCAAAGAAATGTTAGTCCAAAGAGAATAAAACATAGATTTCACACTTGCTGCCGCATGCTGTTAGTTACTGATTTCTCCCGGTTTCTATAAAATTAAAGTTTAAATACAAAGGGGAGTTAAAAACCAGAGTAGTTTCGGATTAACTGTTCCACCGTGAAATAATGATATATATATAAAAAACAGAACTATCCCTTTATCAATGTTTTGCCTTTCCCAACCCCTACTTACAGTACTTACCCTGTCTATAAAAGTGAATGCCACAGAGGTCGTATAAAAACCCTCTTTAACAGCACTGTAAGAGAGTGTGACGCCTTTAACAGTTTCGTAAAAACAGTTTGAGTCTGCTTGTTATGTGCTACACCTTTCAGAGGGACTGCTGGTTTACACACACACACACACACACACACACACACACACACACACACACACACACACACACACACACACACACACACACACACACACACACACACACACCTTACCTCGAGATGCATTACGTTACAATATCGTTATATACTCTTAACATTTAAAAATAATTCATGTCATGAAAAGATCAATCATACACTTGGCAGGCAGCAATTTAATATAAACATGGATTTTGAACCTGGCGATATGATATTGATATTGTGGCATTAGGAATTGTGATATATTGATTTTTTTTGCCCACCCCAACATGCACACACACATACATGCATGCGCGCGCGTGCGCAAGCACACACACACACGCACGCACGCACGCACGCACGCACACACGCACGCACGCACACACACACACACACACACACACACACACACACACTTTCTAATATACTGTATGCACACATACCAACAAAATGTACTCTCAAATGTTGCAGTTCTCCAAAAATTTAACAAGTCGTTTTTGTGGGGGTTCGTTTTTTCTTTTCCCCAGCCCTGTGCGTGTTTACCACGCATGCTCCAGCATATAGATTTCACAGAGGCTTCTGAAGCCTCTCTGCTCTCCCTGTGTAGTTGTAGTTGTTGAACTTCATCACAGATCAAAGTTAGTTTGAAACCTGTGTGATGGTTCTCTGTGCAACCCCCTGCCTGCAGGCTCTATGAGGAGCAGTGTTAGTGTAAGGGGTGGATCCACCCTGTGAAGTCTTTGGGAGGCCATCCATGTCTGTGTTCACGTCTCATCTGTTATGACAGGTAGCTTCCATACGGCAGTTCTCCAGAGGAGGTTCAGCGACCCCCAGGAGTGCTCCTAGAGCAGGGCTGGGCAATTATTTTTCCCAAGGGGGCAAATGAGATACATAAAATATTGTGGAGGGTCAAGACTAAAGACTGAACTAAAGCCTGCGTAATATTGATTTAATTTCATGATAAAAGTAAGCATAAGACCAACCATTTTGACACCAGGGACCTCTATTTATTCAGTATTTGAGCCACGAAGGACCACCATTTGATGACATTTTAGTCCCACAGACCCCAAAACTAAAGATTTCTTTTGCTGTTGTCCACAATACCAGGCTAGATTTCACATTCTCTGCCTAATTCAGATAAATATTTTAACTCTTGACTCTAACTCTAACTCTCTTGACTTTAACTCTGTGTTTAGTGAAACACTAAGTAGTTCCGGTCATTTTTGTCAGGTCACTGGGGCCGCGCAGTAAAAACGGACGTCATTTGTATTGTTAACCTACTTCTAAAATAGTCGCAGGTCCTTTGTTCATTTTTGACCCCTGTATCACCAGGATACGATGTATTTTGTGTCCATAAAATGCCCAAAAAGTAGTTTCATGTGATAGAGAGGTCAAAAATGAACAAAGGAGGTCCTAATATTTTAGAAATAATTCAACAAGACAAATGACGTTAGTTTTGTGGAGTCATTTACTTTTACTGCGTGGCCCCAGTGACCTCCACAAAATGACCGGAACTAAGACCAAAAGCAGAGCAGAACTCTCACCACAGGACTCTGGCAATCAATTATTACAGTTGAGTCGACACAACTATATTAATAGCAAGTATTTCATACAAATTAAGTTCCAAAAATCCAAACTATCCCTTTTAAGTGTCCACAGGGGCCACTGACACCACATAACTACGTTATTCAGTCGTACCTCTTAGTAGAATTGCATGGTAGTCACGCAGAGGCTCGCGCACATACAAAAAGCTTGATAGAATGCAATTTAAGCCGTGATTTAATGTGAATGCGCTGATTTCACAGATGGAGCTCCTGGGGCAGGAGGGGAATGGCTGCTCTTCTGCTAACCCCGTGGTTACTATGGCAGCTGAAACGCTACCATAGTAACCTGTACACTGAGACGGGGAGCTGAATCTGTGGCTGCCATGGCTGCTGCTGCGCCATGTCGGCTAATGTGAATGGTCCGCCCCATTTCCACTTCTGTTCTTTGCCTCTTAGCCTGTTATTTTTAAGGTCCCATATGTGGCCCACGCTTCATCTCTTGCACTGAGTTCAGAGGCAGACGAAAGAGGCTCTTTATTTTTGAACATGAAGGTGATGATCATTAGAACGCCATTGAAAGCTCTGGTGCACCGAGCGGAGGCGGGGAGAAAGACGGTTTAAAACAAATATCTTATACACTAATTACTCCTCGCACAAAGCGAAAATTAGCTTCAGTGTTTCTAAAATATATATATACTTTTTTGTTTAGATTTCATCTATCAAGTTGAAGGTGAAGCGGCAAGGAAAGCGACTGAAAATATCTCTTTGTTTTTGTTTTTCTTAACTAATGAGCAGAACCCATAAAATTAAACTCTGTTTTCTCAAAGGGCGGACATCTTACATAGAGTAGTTTCCCTCATAATTGTTTCTGTACAAATTTCCTCAGACATGCTTCTGCATATATCTTTAAAGGAGAATGCACACCAAAAGTTTTTTTTATCTTTATTTGCACTTAATTTGTTAGAAAAAAAAGTGGTCCAGGTGTTATTTTGTGGAAAACACTCCTTAATGGCTGTTTTCCCTATCCCAAAATAAGCTTATAATGGGGCTAATGGGTCTTGTGCAAGTTCACCTATATACATCGCTCCAAAATGGAAAAAAGTTTTTGCTATATATGGTCTCTCCACCATGTCAGTAGTGTTGACACTCACTTTCACTTTCATTTCAGCAGTGGTCCATGTCTATACTGGAATATAACCGACTGTAATGTTGTACAGCGGTTCTCACAGTGGGGGTTTGGGGACCCTCAGGGGTCCTTGAGGGGGTTCCAGGGGTCTCCAACAAAAGTAATTATACTGGCGAGTTCTGAAGGCATGAATATGTATACTTCCGTTCATCACACAGGATGTAGTTATGACAGCAGCAGACACTGTCAGTGTTAGCTGCTACTCTTCGGCTGTCACAAACGGTTGGATGTCGGCAGCCACGCAAGAGAAGTTTACAATAGACCAGGGGTTTTCAACCTTTTTCTTCCCAAGGCTCACCATTTATTCAGCATTTGAGCCACGGACCACCATTTGAGGACATTTTATCCCCACAGACCCCCCCCAAACTAAAGATTTCCTTTGCTTCTGTCCATGACCATTAATCTTCTAGTTGTGTAGATTAGGACTAATTCACATGATGCATATTTTAACTCTTACATCTGGTTAAACACTGTTACATCTGGTTAAACATCACTGGTGGTCCTCGAACCACCTGTTGAAAACCCCTGCAATAGACATATGAAAATAGTCTGGGCGCCAGGGCAGCATGTTCAGCAATGGATGCCTTTGAGAAACAGCGCTCGGAGAATAGTGCCTTTAATAGAAGTAAATGGAGTCAGATTTACAAATCACATTGTCACAGGGGACAACAAGCCTGATGAACAACACCAACAGTGATAGAAGTTAAACAGAATTCTGGCACATTGATGATATTAACAAACGGCTATCTGCAAATGCATCTGTACATAGCAGCATGAGGTACCTATAAATTAGCTATGGCTTATGTACGACTCGGAACGTGGAAAGCAGGGGGAAAGGTTAACGAGAGATGATCAATCGTATTCCAGTTAAGAGGAGCTGCCTAGCATCTGTTAAGATCCCCGTAACAACAGGTCACAGAGACAAGCCTCTGCCCGCCGTACCTATACATTATATCGGCCACTTACAACCACCGCCACACTCCCCCGCACGTCCTCTAGTCCCACCGACCGTGATTCATTTTCATCAACCTCATTAATTGTGAAGATGAATTCATAGCAGCGGACAAAATAGCCAATTATCAGCCACTGCAGGATTCACTGGGTAGCAAATTGGTTTCTGTAAATGCAGGAGAGGAGAGGAGAGGAGAGGAGAGGAGAGGAGAGGAGAGGAGAGGAGAGGAGAGGAGAGGAGAGGAGAGGAGAGGAGAGGAGAGGAGAGGAGAGGAGAGGAGAGGAGAGGAGAGGAGAGGAGATCCACAAGTGGTTCCGCACAAGACCCAAAGCAGAACGCTTGCCCCTCGAGTCCTCGACCAAATCTAGTAATGAGCAGATCGATAAGCTCATAAACGTGTTGGTGCCGTGTTGTGACAGAACAGGCAACATGTTTGAATTTTAAATGCTAGAGCATAGGAGAAAGCATCAACAATGGCAGTCTGGATGTTTATTCCTGGTGCGACTCCCTTGTGTGTGTGTGTGTGTGTGTGTGTGTGTGTGTGTGTGTGTGTGTGTGTGTGTGTGTGTGTGTGTGTGTGTGTGTGTGTGTGTGTGTGTGTGTGTGTGTGTGCGCGTGTGCGCGTGTGTGCGTGTGTGTGTGTGTGTGCACGTGCGTGTGCGTGTGCGTGTGCGCATTGTGTACCAGACTGTTGTCTGTCAGTGCTGGTGTCATCCGGGTACTTAGTAAAGTTATCAAGAAAAAGTCATGCAAACTTGCAAAGTAATGTAATTTAAAGATGGAGTGGCATTTCATTTCCTACCCTAAAACATAATCATCAGGAATTTAAGTTCAAGTTCAAGTTCAAAGCTTTATTGTCATATCAACAGAGCTGATTGGAATTTGGAATTGGAATTTTAATGTTATATGAAGAGGTAGACTTTTACAAAAAAGTATACAGTGTTTATTAAAATGTTTTTTATGCAGTTACCCCCACTGGCTCATTAAGTATTACTGATTCTCTTGGTGGGTGCTGATGGGTGGAGATTCACCTGAACTGAAGCCACACCCACAGCTGTTGTTGAATGATAGGGGGAGGAGTTAGGGGAGGGGCTGTACTATTTTTTTTTTCATTGACACGTTTGACTGTAAGGTTTCTGCGTCTAGGAAGAAACCCTAAATACAAAGGGAAGATGTCACTGCACATAAAAACAAACCAAGGGATCACCTCTTAAACATGTACAAAATCAGAAAAAGTACAAAAATCACGGCACTCCATCTTTAAATGTAATGAAAGTGCAACAAACAAACTTACATAGAGGCTATTAAAATTCATTCATTTAAATCCATGGAATAATACCATGGGGCAACGTCAGACTGGCAAGTGGACACTTTGGGGAAGGATTTTATGTGTCATGGTCTAGTACTTCATAGTTTATTTTTAGGATCAGCACCCAGGATAATCCAGGTCACATGCGGTCTTGAGACGCGTTTGGGGAACTGAAAAGGAGTTGTTGAGAGGATATGACCTCGGTGACCTCGGGGGCAGGAAGTCATGTTAGCAGATCAGAGATGTATTGCGGGGATAATCCATTTAGGGCTTTAATAAAAACAGGCGTGTGCGCAGAAATGAAAACACACGTGTGGCTGCACGTCCACACACGGACACGCGTGCACACACACACATCCGTGGTGTTCAGAAGTAAAGCAGAACACTGCAAAGATAAAGCACCTTTTTGTTTTTATATGAAAGGGCTTTTTACATCGGCACGAGTCTATAATAATAAACCCCCCAAAATAACTGGATTTTATTAACATGAATGGATGAGCCTTCTTCCTCTTCATTAGTCTATCAAATGCATGCTTCAATGATGCTATAAGGCTGCACGTTACCGAAGCAATTACTCATTTACTCTCTCATTTCATTTGTCAGCTTGCCTCACCGCTTTCCAATGAGATGTCTCGAATCAAGTCGGATAGCTGCCTTTGTGCTACAGCTGGGAACTGAACTTAATGCGGGAGGTCGCCTCGGCCTTGGTCTGTCGGGTTACTGTGAACATCAGGTTTTACTTTCAACAACATCGGCCTTCGAAGTTATGTCACACTGATATGTAAGGGTGTCATGCAGCAGCAATAAGGCCATGGATGTCATGTAGAGAACGCATGAGGCGCTACCGTTTGCAAACCAACAGCTGTGAGTGATTGACTCTTAGGCTAAACGTTACCTTTGATAGGAAACATGGAGCTAAAGGCATCCCCTGTGTGTTTTTTCTCACCTTGCGGACCAAGCCGGCTGCTGGTAATATGAACGTTTAATGGACACAAATCTCCCGCAAATGTTTAGGCAACCAAAAGGTGGATTTGCGGGAGCACGGTTCCTATTTACTGCTCATTGCTGCTCAAGTCCTGTTTAAAGCCCACCTACTAGCCGGTACGGCCCAGTCTCGGCCAGCCTCTGCCTTTAGCAGCCCCAAGGTAAATTGAGTTTAAGACCCCTGCTTTAGGCAGGACTGCTACAACAAACAACGAACAAAGTGGTACCACCAAAGCCACGGTACCACAGAAGGGCCAGAGCGGCACCACCACCGTGACGTGACATTCTCAAGAGCTTACCGCTATAGCTGCTGTCTGTGCTGATGGTGTGGCAAATACTAACCAAAACACAACAAATAATTTGCACGTACGTGCAAAAAGGGAGCTAACGACTGCGTCTAACTGCAGGCCCAGCTTGTCTTAACAGTCATCCTTTCCCTTTTCCCAAAAGGTAACCAAAATGGTGAAGACGGTGACCACGCGGACGGTGCGCCAGGTGCCGCTGGGCCCCGACGGCCTGCCCATGGGGCCCGACGGCTCGTCGCCGCTGGGCAGCTACACGGACTCCATCGACCGGCGCTACGTCAAGAACGGCAGCGTGGTGGGGGTGGGCGCCGAGCGCTACGTCATGACCACGCCGCAGGCCACCTCCACGCTCACGCGCTCCTACAACAACAACACCAGCGGCGACTCGTCGTACCACCACCTCCACTACGGCCTGCAGCACGACGGCGGCTACCCCATGTCGGACTCCCTGGTGGGGCCCGTGGACGGCTACGGCAGCCTGTCCCGCGGCGTCAACTACCGCCCGCCGCGCTACCCGTACGGAGCCAACAACTACCGGCCGGAGAACTGCAGCTACACGCTCCCCATACGCAAGGACGACTACGGACACGTGGCCCAGCCCCAGGTCTGGGTTTCATTGGTTTTACAAACCAGAAGGCTTTCTTAGCTTTATTTGCAGTTCATTTATTTCCCCCCAAAAAGTGGTTCAGTTGTTATTTTGTTGAAAACAAACTGTTTCCCCTACCCCACCATAAGCATAGAATGGGGCTATGGGATGTTGTTCTAATTCACCTTTTTCCATCACTCCTGAATGTATTTTGTTGCTACAGTATATATTCACTCCACTATACGTCAGTAGTTTGTTGACTTGACACTTGACAGTTTTGGCTCAGCCATCGTGGGAGTGTTTGTGTCAACACACTGTTGACATGGTGGAGAGACAATATATAGCAACAAAAAATGCAATTGATTGCGATTGAAATATGTGAATTTGAACATCCCATAGCCCGATTTGGAAATACATCAACTGTAAATAAAGGTAGGAAAGCTGTGGTGGAATTCTCCTTTAAATATGTATATTTTTATTATATATATTTTAAATATGTATATATTTATTACTCTACCGGTATGTGCTGTATTACCTGAGCTGATGTTGTGCTAGGCTATGATGCACATTATTGCTGCCATAGAGAGCAAACTATTTTGTTTGGTTCTATAGGTTCTATAGGCCTATGCTATTGCTATTTTAGTACAGTGTTCTTTGCATTTTACTCACCCTTACTATTAGGAGCACTGGCTGCTATTAATGTTATACGTTTGTCATTGCTGTATACCCAAGAAACTGTCACCCACATGTGGAGCTTACTCTGACTCAGGACACACCATATATGGCCAGTACAAAGTTCATTCCATATGTTGATGATTGACCCCATGCCAAAGCACCATTGCTCGCCCAGCAGTCTGCCCAGGTGGAGGTGTGCCATCCGATGCCATGCTATGTCCTTCTGACCATTCTGTCCTACCCTGCCCAGGTGCCCATGGGCAGCAGCACCGTAGACCTGAACCGGTCACAGCCGGAGCGTTTCCAGGCCGAGCCGTACGGCCTGGAGGACGACCGCCGCAGCCTGGGGCCTGAGGAGGAGGAGCCCTACGAGCTGGAGCCGGACTACTCCACCGCCGGACGCCGGACGCTGCCAGGGGTCAATCGAGGCCGGACCCACCGGGAGCCCCTCCGTGACGGGCCCCGTGTCAGGTGAGGAGATGAAACACTTCAATACGCTGTCTTGGGGTTAGTTTTGCGGGGAAAGGTTTCGCCGGTGGACCGCGGCAGAATGGATAGGAATGTAAAGGAGAAAAGGCCTGTTGGAATTGTGGTAGGATAGCATTATTTCACGTAGTGCTTTAACGTCCTTTCCTCCACTTCTGCGATGCCTTCCTAGGCTCTGCAGGCGTGGGTAAACCTCTTGTGTAATATTGCTTAAATATACCCCAGGAAATTGCACCTGGCCACAAAAGATCACAGATCTACTGAATGTGAATGTGAATGCCTCCACCACTTCCTCCACACCAGAGAAAACACATCTAGTGATCTTTTGAGGCCAGATGTAATTTCCCAGAGTTTAATAAGATTGCAGTAGATGATAGAAAAATAAATCGTTTTGATATTTTGTAAAATGCATATTTAGTCTCATGTTCAAGTGCAGCTAAAATCCCTAAAACTAAAGAAAAGCAGCAAACTCTCTGATAACAACCTAAAACATGAACCTTGGTTGAAAAACAAAGTTGTTAAGTTGCATCAGTTTACATCCCACACATGCCCACAACTGCTGGGCTTTCAGTGTTTTGTTCTTGTCAACAAATCAAGCTTTTAAGAGTTCAGCCCCACCAAGTACAGTGACCATGACCATCCACTTCAACTAATGAACAACACTGTAGCTAAAATATCACTGAAATGATAGGATGCTCATGCAGAATTGGCAAATTCAATAGGCTACAAGTACAAATTAAATTTCGCCACTCACGGCTATTGAAAGGGGACTCGACGTGCGCCGAGCTCTGCGAACTCATCCAGTGTGTGTCATTTTCATTTGACTCCTGTCCCATTGTGTTTTTCATAGTTTTTAGCCTTTTAATTTTTATAACTTTTACTTGTTAGAATGAGCACTTTGCGACAGTGACAGGAAGGGTCAGAAATAATAGGCAACGCCTGTGCAAACCTCAGTGAATGGAGGGGTCACTGTGTAGTTAGGGACCACGGAAAAACTAATGCTTGGAATGAATTCAGCACCATGAAAACCACCTAGTTATATTGCATCCTACATAATGCATGATGACATTTTGCCTTCTATAGGTTAGTGAATGGTGCCCCGACTTTGACCTGCTGTTATGAGATTCGCCATGGGAGTTAAATTTCAATCTTTTAGTACATGTTATTAGAAACACATTAACGAAGGCATTTCTTAGTAACGATTTACTTCCCAGATTCCCATAACTTTCCCTTGCTATTGGGATAAAAGCAGTGTTGCAGTGGGACTTTTGGAAGGAGGGGGGCATAAGAAACATGCAAGCACACATTCACATGTGTGCAACGCACACAGACACACTATTAAAACAGATCTGTGTAGCCTATTTGGAAACATGGGTTGTCAATGCTTATTGTATCCTTAAAAGTTCAAGTAAAAAAAAACATATTTTTGACACCAAAAATATTTTAGATGTGAGAGAAGTGGCGCCCCCCCGTCCCCCCTCCACTAGATCCTTGGATGAAAGCCAGAAAACTTTCACTCTGAAGTTTGTTTCTGCACCAGTGTATAGGACTTCAGAAAGTTAATCAAAGTGACGCTTAAAACTTTCTCGCCCCGGTTATTTCAAACTGTGTCTGACTGCCATGTTTAGTTTATTCTCGCAGAATTGGCCTCTTTTGTACTCCTTCAAAACACTGATGGCACGACAGCAGATGCTTTAAAGATACAGTATGTGTGTTAAGCTTGACAGCCTTTATGCATTCCAATATCTTGGTCTGCATGTTGACCAAACATATAAAGCTGCATGTGCTGATTGCATTCTTTAATGCACCTCTTCGCTCTCATTGTGTCTTTATGACTGGTAAAGTTTGGTCTTTGGGTACATAATGGCCAAAAGGACCAGCGGGCTGGTCATAAACTCTCTTTATTGTTATTTTTTCCGCTCTCTGGCGTCATCGACTAACTGAGCCCATCTCAGAAACAAGTTGCACAGCGCCTCTACAGTGTCATAAAACCGCTTCACTCCAGGGAAGTTTTTTAACAGAGTCGTCGAGTGCTAGTTTTGAGATTATGAGCGGCGCACTGAACATAATGGGCAAAGGGGGCTCTTTCTCTGCTATTCTTGCGTGTACGCCTGAATGCACACATACTCATTTTTAGCAGCCCCGCAGTCATATCCCTGTCTGTGGCATTTAGACAGATCTAATCCCTTTCTCTCTATAGAGCTCAGGATTTTGCTTTCAAGCTCTGCGGCTGATGAGCCTACACTCTTCAAACCCCCCAAAGCACTTAATTGACCTGTAGAGATATCCATGTCATTTCTAAAAATGGTCACGTAACTGGTCTGTCTTGGACACATCTTGCTTTGTCCATGATGAGGGAATAAAAAGAGGCTCATTTTTTTCAATAGAGGATATGCACATGAGGGTATGCACATGAGGGTATGCGCATTGCGCATGCAAGTGAATGTCAAATCGAATGTCATAATAAGAGGCAAAGTGGGTTTAACATGGATTAACGAATTGTTTCTTGCAATCAGATAGGACATTTCTGAATGTTTGGACTGTCAAGGCCAGAGAGTTTTTGTTTTTTCCACTCAGTCAGGGTCGGACCTGCACCAGTGAGTGACAAATCAAACCTCTTCTATCTTGGATCCTTTTGCCAGCATCATTCTTTTGAGAGCAACAAAGGGTTGTGTAGGTGTCCTGTTTGGTTTGTCATCATTTATGTTGTTGTGTAAAAATGGCAGTATTAGGGCTTGTGTGTGTGTGTGTGTGTGTGTGTGTGTGTGTGTGTGTGTGTGTGTGTGTGTGTGTGTGTGTGTGTGTGTGTGTGTGTGTGTGTGTGTGTGTGTGTGTGTGTGTGTGTGTGTGTGTGTGGGTGGGTGGGTGGGTGCGGGCGGGCGGGCGGGCGGGCGGATGTGTGTGTGTGCACTGACAGAGTGGGGGATAGAGTTTCAACTTGTGGAAGTTTTGGTTGTGGAAGTTATTTGTGGGAAGTACATTATGGGGTCAATTTTTGTCACACGCTAAACCCCTTATCCCTCTTTTACTATTTTGATATATATATATATTTTAATAATTCAACATGCCAACCTACTGACATGTTGTGAGCATGTAACTGGCCATTTTTACTATTGAAAAATGTTTTTTTAATTAGTCTAAAAAGGCAAAGAAGTTAAGGGATAAGGGGTTTAGCAGTGACGAAAATCTAGGCCTATGTGTCTGATGTCTTGGTATAGTGGGCAGGTGGTTAGAAAGTGCAGCTCTCTTTCTAACACATTTTGTGTGCAGTGGGTGAACAGTCTTCACTCAGTTAATTGTTCCTGCATAACTCCTGGAATAACTCCTGATATGTCACATCATGCAAACGCTCTATTATGGTAGCTTTCATCTTGAATCTGGTGACTGGTGACTTACTGTAGGTATTTCACTTACCCTCCTGGTCAAGTTGTTTAGCTCCCGCAAAGCAGGGTCATAATAACTATGAACAAAACATGGCCAGCATTTCCTTGACCCAGAGCCTCGCTATGCAGCCTCCTGAATGCCAAGTTGCATGAAGCTGGAGCCAGCATATCATTTTCAATGCCATTCACGACGCGTCTCTAAAACAGGGCAACGTTGCTTACCCTCCTCCGAGTCCTCTCCATTTCAGCGTTTATTGTGCTATTGTATTTGCAGCAGTTCAATTGCTCACATACAGCGCAAGGATCAAGATGTATTTGAGAGGGGTCATGTTTTGTCCATTTTGGGGGGAAGATGTCTGCAGGCCTTTATTTCACCCATGGAATCGTATATGTAGCCAGCAGAGATGGCTGTGTTATTACTTTTCTCTGCGATATTACCTTTACTTCTACTAATATTTCTATTTACTTTCATCGTGCTGCTGTTTTCAACAGTATTGTGTTGGTGAAGGGAGATGAGCTAATGCCACTGTACAGTACGACAAACAGCAACTTATTATTACAGCCAGACGTACAAAGACATCTAGTGTCAGAGTTGTGACATTGAGGGGTATGAAACCGAGCGCTCGAGAGCTGTCCATGCAGCATGTTGTTCCCCGCAAAAGAACAACTGGTCAGCAAAAGAACAACGTTGTTGTTATACTGTAGCATCAGCTGAATGGAGGCCCCTGTGTGACTTGATTATCCCGGACGTGTTGGTGGATGTTGTCTAAACGATGCACACAGGTCATTATTTTTTTTCGTCCGCCTCCGCATTTGGACAATGAACTCTTGTTTCCCCAGTGTACACGGATGCAGGCTTTTGTCTCAACACAGGAGCAGAACACTATAGGCCCCGTTTAGGCGAGGTCGAAATAAAAGACTACTTGTCTCATTCTAGCGGCGACGAACATAAGGAGGAGGAGCAGCAAATAAACAGATGTTTCTTCTCCTTGAGCACATCGGACAAGTAGATGGGGGGGGGGGTGGAAACGATGCTTTTATGGCCATTTTCATGCAAATGCGCAGCGAACATGTGCTCGTGTCACACAGCGAGAACGATGAAAGAGAGAGACAGAGAGAAAGAGAGAACGCAGCTGAGCCGGCAGAGAAAGTAAAGGACGTTTTTGTCGTGCGTTTCTGTCGTTTACAACGCTGGCTTTCATCCCCGGGGTTCTCCATTTCGATCCAGCTCTGCTGTAGTAAACACGACCCCGTTCCAAGTTCGTCTGCCATCTTCTGTTTGTTTGTTTCACCACATCCAATTCCACTTGTTTATTCTGTTTCCTGTGCGAGTTCTCCCCGGATTGGATGAAATTGGCATGCCAAATTATTCATTATTATTATTATTTTCTGTCGTTAGCTAAAGAGCCGGAGAGACGGGGAGACCACGGTTGTTACAGAACAACCACAATAGCAATTTCTGCTACTGGAATATAGAGCTATTGCTTAACACTTAAGAAAATCTAAGAAAATATTACAATTCCTTCATAATCCCATTATTGCACGTAGAGATGCGCAGTCCTGCCCCTTTCATGACGTTGCATCATGACCTCACAAAAACAGAAAGTGTGGTATCCTCATCCTGTGTGTTGTCATGATTTGTTACGACCCGAGTTGGCTTCGTCCATGGTGTAACCGCCTTTGTATTAATTCTGGGCCACGGGTGACGCCATGAAAACAACATGAGATTGGGAGATTGGAGATGGAAGGGTTGCTGAGAGACGAGATAGCCTATCAGAAGTTGTGGTGTTGCCAAGAGAACAGATAGCCACAGTTTCCTAAAAAATACTGTATAACTGCCAACTCAGACCCCAAATACTTTGTTTCAAACTGGGATAAAATGTGATTATTGGGATAATCACATTTTTGATGTGTAGATCTTGTTGAGCCAGTCATTTTGAAAGTCGCTCTCAATCAAAGAAAAACATCATGACATCATGACAGCCCAACAAGGCGACTTACTATAGTAATATACAATACAAAGCCCAATAAAGTGTGGACACCAGCTAGAAAGTGGCACTTCACTCCTTGGTCTCATTAAGTTAGGATCACTGGGTGGAAAACGGCCAGTTATCCATTGACAATAAGACCCCTGAAATCCCCTCTTGTCTCCCTCGATAGCTCAGAATCACTCCAGATCAAATCTCATTGAGGGGCAGGACGTTAAATGCTCCTTGATGCAACCAAAGTGAGAAAAAGCTCGACTGAGTCGAGCCAGACATTTTAACGCGGGACTGTGGTGATTGTGTGCTTTAAAGAGCTTTTTCTGTTTGAGCAGTGATGTGTGTTAGATGGACGTATTATGCCCCCCCGTCTGAAGAGGAAATGTGACCAGGCACTGAGCCCAGATCTGGCACCATACTTGGTGTGTATGTGTGTGTGTGCGTGTGTATAGGCAGTGTTAATCAAGCACACACACACACATACACACACACGCATGCATGTGCACGCACACAACCCACACCCGTGAAAATATACAGTCCAGGGACCACCAGTGGTCCTTGAGAGGGTTCCAGGTGCTCCCCAGGCTAAATGATGGGAAGTTGATTAACCAGATCTAACTCTTTGAGAGTGTAAAAATGAAACCAAATGGTTTCTTTTTTTACACTCTCAAGAGTTAAAATATGATTGTGAACTGTCCTCTCAAATGGTGGTCAGTGGCTCAAATGCAAATAGTTGGCCCTGGTATCAAACAGGTTGAAAACCACTGTCATAATACAATGCAATATGTGTCTACTGCTAGACATGAATTGATGGCGAATCCCTTAATTTAGTCAGTGTGAATGTGTTTGCTGCACACTTGCATTCACACACACACACACACACACACATGCGCGCGCGCACACACACGCACACGCACAGACAGACAGAGCAAGGGGTAACATACACAACAAACCCACGTCTTCAGAAAAAGAAAATGAGTGACTCACCACCACTCAGCTCACTGAGAGGTGCTACTGTGGCAGTGACAGGCAATTTGTATCCTGCCTTATGTGTCACAACATCACACCCAGCTGTAGAGCATACGCTCCCTTCACACACACACACACACACACACACACACACACACACACACACACACACACACACACACACACACACACACACACACACACACTAATAAACAAATAATATACACTTTACTATATGCAGACAAACCGATTGTGCCGATTGTTCCTATTATGATTGAAAAATACGCTGAGGGCGAGGGTTAGAGACAGGCTTAGTAATTCCGGACCAATGGGAGACAGGCTTAGTAATTTCGGACCAATGGGAGGACGAAACACTGGGAGGTTACACCGATTGTTTTCTTCTCCCATTGAGTGCAGCGGTATGATCCGTACACCTGAAATTCGTCTGGTTTTGTGGTGCAGAATCTATGTGCAATTAAATCAAGTTATTTTTAATTGTGTTATTGTTTCTGTAATTAATTAATCTCAACCAGTTAAAGCCCCAGAGCCCTTCACGAGTTACACAAGTTTAATTTGCGTTTTTATTAAGACATACAGGGTTTCCATCGGACATAGTAGGATAAGTGACGCTTTTTGATGCGTGATGAATTCATCGCAAAATCGGCATCCCTCGCACTGGCATGCAAATGGTTCTGGGTGGACCCCCAGTGCATTGCAGTGGTGGCGATAGCACGCAGGGAGAGCGAATACACTGCTTCAAAGCAGACTGTCATGACAAGCACTTTTGTAAACACGCCGGAGACTTTTTAAGTTGCTTGGATTAATATTTAGATACTTGATATCATTTTTATATCAGACACGTGGCAATTCATATACTGTACAAAGCCATTGTAACATCAAACTCATAGCCTTGACAGATTCATAAAAAAAAACATTTTTTTTTTTTTAATCAGACATGCCCTCTTCCAATACAAATCCATTAAAACTTCAAAGTCAATTATAACCATGACAGATTCATCAAAGACAGCCATCCTTGGTTCTGTTCTGGTGACTGATTGTGTTGTTTTGGGTTTGTATCTTCATTAAAACCATCTGGGGTGCTCACAAGCCTGTGTACATCATAAAATGACCACAGTGTGTGTGTGTGTGTGTGTGTGTGTGTGTGTGTGTGTGTGTGTGTGTGTGTGTGTGTGTGTTGTGTGTGTGTGTGTGTGTGTGTGTGTGTGTTTAAGGTGAAATATCTTTTACTTTGTACTTTGTCTACAGTTTTGCAAAGATTTGGTGTCAATGTCAATATGTTTTTATTAGTAGTATTTATTTTCTAATTAACAGATGTTTTTATATAGTGGGATAAATCATGATTTATATGAGAAACCAAGCAAGTATATGTTAAATCAAACACCGCCACAGACCAATAGGAATGATATCAAATACAACAACAAAATGCCTAGTCGACTAATAGTCGACTAATGACAGCTCTAGTCGAATCCTAGTCGACTATAAAAAATCCATAGTCAGAGACAGTCCTAATTCGTACCCCAATGAAGATAACCAAAACACTGACAGCGTTTGCTTACACTCTGAATGAACCGATTCATCCCTACACCAAACAAACATGCACAACATAGAAAAAATGCTTCCCCAATCAGGACTATAGGCACTATGGAGCTATGGTTTATATTGGGACACGTAAACTTGCAGTTTTCACGCAACTTCAGTATGAGCGAGAAACAGACCTTTCTCCTCACAAGCCTTCTTCACTTCCCTCAGTTCTCCTTCGCCAAATTAGTATTTGCATTCTTCCAAAGGAAGAAGGAAGCCATAGACCCCAGAGAGCCGTTACGGAGCTGGGAATTAAAAACCATTTAATTACAGCTTATCGTCACTTTGGAAGCCCTCAATTAGGCGGCCGGCAAAAGAAAAAAAAAAAGAATTAAGATGTTTAGCAGGGAGAATGGCTCACCATGCTGGCGCCTAGCATTCCATTCGGTCACCACAGTGGAGTCTATACATTCTAACTGGCTGGCGTGAAGGAATTCTCAACCCTTGTATGTGTGGGCGAGCATGTGAATGTTTTGAGGGAGAGGCGAAGTGACTCTTCTCTATCCGCCATAAGTGGAAGTGTCTGTATTACCAATTTGGCTTGTAAAGTTAAGTAAGAACACATTTTAATAACACTTTTTTCCCCCTGATGGATCGGTTTCAGAGAACGCAACTGGGAGCCGTGTCTAGTAACGCCCAGTCATTTTCGCTGCGGCTTTTCTTGAACAGCGGGGGGTTGAAGTGTCTTGCTTGTAAAGGCGTGTTGCGCTTTGTGTTATATCAGCTTGTTATCACACAGCGTGTTGTTGATCAGCGCAATTCCGGTGATGGTCTCCTTGCCAGCCCATAGAGGCCCATTGTGAACCGGGATGCGTTGATCACTCCAAGGTTTTATGTTAGAAATGTTGAATGTGGGTCCCCAGCCACGTAGAAACTGCTGGATGCCAACTTGCATAATTACGTTGAGCAGTTTTCACATTTGGTATAATATGTGACCATACCATTAACATCCTATAAAAGACAAAAAAAGAAAGTGTCATCATGCTTTATGCAGCATGTGGTATGTCTAACTAGGGGGTTGTCATGAGGCCTAATCCATTCCAAGCAGCGCAAAACCACACTCATGGGGTTGAAAACGGCCATAGCACTTATGTATGATGGCATCATGCATGACGAAAACCCCCTGGTTAGACATATCACATGCGACAATAAATAAAGCAGTATGGTCACTTCACATAATGCCAATTATGAAAAATGTTCAACATATGCAAGTTAGCATCCATCAGTTTCTACATGCTGGGAACTCATAGTCAACATTTCTAACATAAAACCTCAGTGTAGTCAACATGCCTAGGTTCTGCACATTCTGGAAAATGGACACAGTGTTGGGTTATGGTGTAGGTTCTTAGATTGTCTGAGCCCAACTGCACCCAAAACAAGAACTTTTCACATTCTGTTGATTTTCTGTGGTATGGATGTTTTCTGGCTCAAACAGGGACTCGGATTTTCCTGCTGAATGTGATTCAGTCACATTCTGCAAATCCCATATATTGTAGGTCAATCGATTTTGCAGCACTGTTTCCAATGTTTTGCCTGTTTTCATTGCAGCTCAAAAGCCTCCCAAACCCCACAGAAAACTCCACACCGCAGAAAAATCTACTGTTCAGGTTTTGTGGGTGTAATTGAGATCATAAAGCGTATACAAAGAGAAGCAACAAATAAAAATAAATGAACATTACAGTCACAAAACCTTGGACACACCACTGACAGACAAGCTAAATAGATAAACAGAACATCGCGTCTCGTCTCACAAAGAACATGTCGATGCCACATTCCCTGATTCTAATAATGCTTTTGTCTTTGATATTTTTAATCTAACAAGCTAGCTACGCTGCTTCTTAAAAACACAGAATACTTTTGCATAGAATAAAGAGGGTTGCATTGGGGTGGGTGGATCCCTTGGGACCAGGGGTGGTGGGGGGCTCCGGGATAGTCGTACTAGCAACCCTACCGTCGTCTGATTTGAATATGTAGATCTCACTATGCCAGCAGATTTGACTACAGAGGCGGATGTAACATTTCCCAATGGGGGGGGTGGGCAGGAAAAAATGGTATGGGGGCGGGGGACCCATACCATTTTTGGTTACAGGACTTTTATTAGGCAAGCAAAGCATCAATAATAACATCAGTTGTTGTTGAAGTTGCAACAGACACGCAGCATGCATAAAGCTAAAGGTCTGACTCAGAGAGTTTTCTGTTTTCAATGATGAAATGCTGTTGGTTTAGTGGTGCCACAATTGCAGTTAGTTAGCAGCAGTAGTAGTGTTTCAAATCATTTTAAATATAAGCACTTTAATTTGAATTATCTTGGGTTGTTTGGCATGCCATCATGTTTGGTGGGGCAGACTGGGCATTTAGGGGGCATTGCTGCCCCCCCATGCCCATGCCTAGATCTGCCCCTGTTTGACTAATTAGCTTCACCTTCCATGCGAGGAGGTGGGGATGTAACGGTACAGACCCTTGGATCTCGGTGCCACAGACCCAGGCTCCACTGGGCCGTCGCCACCTTGTGATTGATGTGATTCCGGGTTTCTCCTCCACACGGCTGCATGGTGTGCAACTCCACCCACTGCCTCTTTCATTCCAGATGTCACTTCTCTCTTGCTCTCTCCGTGACTTTCTCACCTGAACCCTCTCTCTCTCTCTCTCTCTCTCTCTCTCTCTCTCTCTCTCTCTCTCTCTCTCTCTGTCTCTCTCTGTGGTGTATGCGAAACGTAAAGGAAAATTCTTCCACCCCACACCGAAACTAGCCTGATTGTCAGACTCTGAGCCATGGCTCAAGAGTCTGACATTGGCCCCATTGTAACCGATTTACAAGGAGGCGGGCCCTTGATTTTCCCTCGACCAATCACTGGAGACGTTGTTTGCAGTCGACAACAACAGTTAACTAGCAGTTAACTAGCAGTTAACTAGCAGTTAACTGACTAGCAGTGCAGTTGGCGTCGGACATTTTCACTATTTATAACTAAATGCAGTATTAAAGAATGAAACTCTATTTACAATGAAACTCTAGTTACAATGAAACTCTAGTTGCAATGAAACTTTAGTTACAATGAAACTGAATGGATGTGTGCTGTTTTTTTATGGGAAACTGTTCTGTTGTGGCAGTTAGATGATCCTCTGTGTTGATTGGCTATTTTTTTAGACCCGCCTCCAACTCCAGCTCATTGGCCGAGCCGTTTTTCCGGACGAGATAAATCGAAACTCTTCATCACAACACCAGACCACAGAACCCAGCTGAGTGGGCGGGGCCTGTGGGCTGAACCCAGGCTACACCGAAACACAATGGGCATCCACCTACTTTGGTTGCTGTGACATGATGCCCTTGATTTTTGCCATAGATGCCCACTTTTCTACATTACACCCTAAGGTCCCCTCCCCCCAGTGTAGTTTGAATTGCAGCAGATTGTCTTTATTTTAATACGGGCATTTTAGTAGCTCCAAACGTTTTTTTTTTTTTTTTTTTTTTTTTTTTCACACGTCAAGGTAGATGGAGGCCAAATGTGTTTTGGTGTGGAATTCTCCTTTAAATCTTCAAACCAAACGCCAGCTCAGCTCATTTCTTGTATGTGTTTCTAGTACGAGACATCTATGGAAACTAAGTAATATGTAACATATTACATATTACACAGAGAAAAACCAATGGTCAAAAACAACCTAACTTCGGTCAAATTTCAACCAAACGTAGAGGTTGAATAAGGACCAACTGGGTCTTTGGTCAATTTGACCAAATAATGCGTGTTATTATATTTGACCGAATGCATTTGGTTACATTAATAACCCAATTATGAGGGTCAACATAACCTAAGTACCAGTTGATTTGACCGAACATATTAGCTTGCATCAATAACCTAATTTTGATGGTCAAGATGACCCAAATACCAGTTGATTTGACCAGACATATTAAGTTGCATTAATAACCTAATTTTGAGGGTCAAGATTACCCAACTGCCAGTTGAATTGATACAGAATATTCAGTTAACCCATTTGTTTTATTAAAGGGAAATTCCACCCATTTAAAGGGGAACTTCGCCACTTTTCAACACTCTTTGTGTGGTGTTGGTCATTAGCATACATGCTAATGGCCTCCTGATTAATAACATTGGGATTCTGTGGCTCCAGCGCCGTGCTTCCCAGCACAGCGAGTATGTAGACGGGTAAGGTTACCTTACCGGTCTGAGTAACGGTCTGAGTGCCGGTCTGAAGGAAAAGTCGTTGCAGTGTTGTGTTTACAGTGTTGGATGCATTCCTCGGCTTTAGTATCCTATCTGTTCCTGTAAAAAGTATAAATAATTTCATTTTTCGTCATTTTGTCCGAGAAATTCTACAATACCCACAGTGCACCGCGGCATCCGCTCAGCAGAGTGGGCGCGCGCAGCCGTTGAGCGGTCTTTTCTGACGAGTCCAACTGGTGGAAGCAGTATTAGCCGAAGCAGTGTAGTTGTGATCGAAAGATAAACTTTATATTTAGTTGGTAGTAGTGAGAGTTTTACTAGTAGTAGTTGTAGTAGTAGTGGTGGTGTTGATAGTAGTAGCAGTGAAGTAGTAGTTGGTGGTGGGGCTGGTGGAGGAGGAGGAGGAGAAGGAGGAGGATTAGTTAGCGTTTGAGATAGGAGGAGGGGGAGGAGGAGGCGACGGAGTAATAGTAATAGTAGTAGTAGTAGTACTTGTACTCGTACTACTAGTAGTAGTAGTGGTAGTAGTAGCAGTAGTAGTAGTAGTAGTGGTGTTGGTGGTGGTCGTGCTCGTAGTAGTACAACGTTAGTTGTTGACTATGGCTGCTCCTGACGACTTTTTGGATGACGACGAGTTTTTTTCCCTGCTGTCGGAATCCACTGTACAGCGTTATTTATATGAGCCGGAGTACAGCGAGGAGGAATTACAGCAGCGAGAAGGACAACAACAAAACAAATGCATTACATCAATACCAGGAAAACCAACATATACACAATATCAAGAATGACGTAATAAAATGTAGTTAAATGTAGTTATAATAAAATGCGTATTAGGCTACAGACCCACAGGCCACGCAGAATTATTATTTTAGCTGTACTAGTAAATAATTGCACTGCTATTCGAGTTATACACTAGGGACATTCCTAACATCAGTTTCTACATGCTGTGCTGGGGACCCCTACTTTGCAGAGAAAGAAGCAGTAGCAAAACTGACAGCAGTTGGGACATACCACTCACTCGTTTAAAAAAAAAGGGGGGGGAATTGGACCAGTCCACTCCATCAATAAATCAATTCAACCAAAGTCTGTGACCTAACAAATTGGTTATTCTCATTAAAACAACCCAAAACCAATAACCAAATAAAACAACCCATGAATTCGGTCAAAATAAAATCCCTGCAACCCAGGAAAAGGTTATGGCTTCAAGAAATAACCCAGGAAAGTGACCTAACACCATTGACTGAAGTGTTTAGTTGCAATTTTGACCGATTAGTTTTTTGTGTGTACTTCTCTATTTTACTCTTGCGCCCCCATCCGCGAAAAAAAGCTACACAAACAGCTCTCGAGCGCTAAGTTTCTGACCCCTCAATGTCGCAACTCTGACACTAGATGGCTGTAATAATAATAGGTTGCAGCCTGTTCATTGCACTTTTTTAGGTCAAAGTAAAGTGGCATTAGCTCATGTCCCTTCGCCAACGCAATACTGTTGAAAGCAGCAGCATGACGAAAGGAACAAGTCATACTGTATCAGTAGAAGTAACTGTAATATTATTACTGTTTCGTAGGATGTAATCCAGTTATATTACTTTAGCATAGAAAAGTGATAATATAGGCTAGTGCAATATTATTATATATTACTCGTTATTACATGCATCTCTGGCCACCACTCACTTCCCATATGAGGCAAATATTTTCTAAATTTCATCATGCTTTGAGTAGCAAGTGACATATCAAACTAGGGAGTTTTGATGACACCAAGCGGTATTTTTTTGCACTAAAGAACCTCCTTGGGTTATCCACGCTCAAATGTGCTGACCTCATCAGAGCCATAGTTTTAGATGAGTAATCAGATTAGTTTGGTTCTTTTATAGGTCAAATGACATTATTACTGGGCTATTCTGCATATACTGTGCTGCATTGTACATCCCCAGGTGTGTGTGTGTCATCGTTTTGTCTCTATGCGTGCGTGGCTGCGTGCGTGCAACCCCTAGACATGGCCGGGGAGCAGGTTTGCGTTCGTTCGGTCGGCGAAGAAAAGCGAGCGCCTTTTAGAGGTTGTCTTTAAGACGCCCCTGTGGTCTGGCCCAGTTCAAAAGCTGCTATTAATCACGCTGACAGCCACACACGGGGACACGCATACGCATACAGTACACGCGGCGCTCCTCGCGGCTCATCTCTTAATGGAGCCAGGGGTTATGTCTCATTCTAATCCACTTGTCTCCCGCGGGGGGGACTAGACCCGACCGGGGGAAGAGATCTGACGTTAGACAGCCCTCCTCTACCGTTGGTTCACCCCCCACCCCCCCTTCCCTTCCCTGCCTCGAGTGAAGGATACCGCCAGAGCTTTTCATTGGGAGCTAAAAGGTTTAATATCATTAGATCTGCAGCTCTCTCCTCTGTCAGGGCCAGAGGAATAAAGCTTCGCCCGGAGGGGGGGAGGGGGGGACGAGACCCCCGCGGTGAGTCACAACCCGCGCGCTAATTGACCGAAAACAAACAAGACGCGAGGAGGGCAGATAATGACCATCTAATAAACACAATTAAAGAGTCAAAGAGACATTACGCAAACCCGAGAAAGAGAGAAAGAAAGAAAGAACGAGGAAAACCCTCTGCTTCGTCCGTTGTTATATTTATGCATTCATTTATTTTACATTCTCTCGGTGAAAGAAGTCGCCCACGCGTCATCAAAACAATTACTGACCATAATTACAGAGACGGTGTGTTCGACGGGCAACGGGGGGGAAGGACAGCTTGTGGAAGCGGCAGTAGAGCCTTGAGGGGACGTGTGTGTGTGTGTGTGTGTGTGTGTGTGTGTGTGGGGGTGTGTGGGGGTGTGTGGGGTGTGTGGGCGTGTGTGTGTGGGCGTGTGCGTGTGCGCGCGTTTGGGCGTGTGTGTGTGTGTTGTGTGTGTGTGTGTGTGTGTGTGTGTGTGTGTGTGTGTGTGTGTGTGTGTGTGCACACGTGATCTAACTGAATCATCTCATTCCAACCACTAATGATGCTCAGTTTGTCTCCTTTTATGGGCAGCCAGTGTCAAGGACAGAAGAGGGAAGGAAGGCCAAAACATGGCTCTGGATTGTGGAAGGATATGAGGCATAATTTGATTGGATAACGCACCGTTACAGCTCAACCGTATGGGCACCCAGGCTGCCAACCAAGCCAGACGGACGGCATGCCGCGGGTTCGACTCCCCTCAAAAAATAAACGAAAAGAACAAGTATATTAGATTGGACTGTGTTCAGTATTTATATTTATAATCCGCAGAGATTTATAATCCGCAGAGATGGGTGTTGTAACTAGTAACTAGTAATATTATTACTTTTCTCTGTAAGTAGGGCTTCACAATTGTGCCTAAATTTTTTTTTACTCTGAAACCTCAATTTCGATTTCGTTTTTTTTTTTTTTTTTTTTTTCTATCACATAGGAAAACTGTTGATGGAGAGGTTTGTCTATCACGTTATGCTTAGCTGTGATTGGGCCATAGCGGTTTGGGGGGAGGGGCATATGACAATAAGACTATAGATGGATATGCAGTCTAGGTATGAATGTTGAATGTTTGTCTCCCCGCATATTTGCTCTTCATTTGTCAACAGCCACCCCTACCCCCTCCACACAAACACCACACACACACACACACACACACACACACACACACACACACACACACACACACACACACACACACATACACTCATTCACCCCAGTCGGAGATGGACAGGCAGAATGTTTATGGGTCCTCCATTAGTATGAGCGGTGCGACGCGGGACAATCGTCCCTGTGAGCGTGGACGGCGTCTGTCCATAGAGGCGACGACAGACAGCCTCCTTTTCACATCCTGTTGAGTCTTCTGGCTGTCCCCGGCCACCCGCACAATGGACACAATTTACATGCAAATCCTGGCATTCGCATCACTCCGCAAACCGCTGGGTCAGTTTACCAAAGCAGCCCTGCCCGCCGCCACCACATCGGTCCGATCCAAATGAGGCCCCCGGTCTGCACTACTGTTTGCCAAAATCCAAAATGCACTAGAATGCACTAGATGCTTGCCCAGAAGGGAATATTATATATACAGTGTATAGAGTATATATACAAACATACAGACCAAAATGACCATTAATCTTCTACTGTACATTCTCTAATTGTCAAGATTTGGGATAATTCACATGATGAATTAGCGGGTCCAGATGTATGTACCCACAAGGGTCCATTTGGTTCCATTTTTACGCTCTCAAAGAGTTACATATGGTTAACCAACTGTACATCATTTAGCCCGGGGACCACTGGTTGAAAACCACTGTCATAGGAGGAAAAAATGGTGGAAAATGAGGGTATTATTTCAGGCACTTGCCAACTCACCTACAAAAAAGCACTACATTTTCCGCCAGGAGCTTTTCACTAATTTTGGCACTTGGGGGGGTCTAAAAAAAAAGCTAAATATAGCGACAAACGCGCCAAGTTGGCAACACTGGTGTGCGTGTGCTTGTGTATGAACTGTAAAGGGTGTCAGAGAGAGAGAGAGAGAGAGAGAGAGATGGAAAGTGAGAAAAACAAGAGTGACACAGAATCACACAGTGGCTGGTTGGGCAAAAGAAGAAACAAAATGTGGGTGAAGGAGACATCGCTTAAATAAATTCACTCCAGACGCAGACAGAGAGAACAGATAAGACTTCTGCAGAGATGACGCATGGTTTGCGTGCGTCCGTGCGTGGGTGTGTGTGTGTGTATTGCGATGCATCTCGACTATTAGACGGTTTGTTCCTGTCTGCCGTTCCCACGTCAGACCCGATAACCCGCGGCAACTCAAACCACAGACAGACACGCACTTAGTTTATTCAGATCAGCTGGTGCATTGGGAGGTGTTCAGTGTTAACTAATGCACACACGAATCTAGTATTCTCGAGATTTCATTTTATTTTTTTCCAACCAGAAGCCTTTCTCCTGGGACTCACTACATCTTTTTGCATGGCTAGTGGAGGGGCTCCATTTCTTGTTTCTATATTTCTTGTCTTTCCACGTGTTCTCTTTTCTAGACCCGTCATGTCAAACATATGGCCCAGATGATTTAATCTGGCCCCAGGCTTGTAGAGAATAAATGTCTGAGTCGATCAAAAAAAGAAGTAAGTCACATTCCTGTCAAAAGTTATGATTTTTTTTTAAAGAAATGCTTCTGAGCTCTCCTCTGAACCCTCCAGAACTATGTGTGTGTGTGTGTGTGTGTGTGTGTGTGTGTGTGTGTGTGTGTGTGTGTGTGTGTGTGTGTGTGTGTGTGTGTGTGTGTGCGTGTGCGTGTGCGCGTGCGCGTGCGTGCGTGCGTGCGTGCGTGCGTGTGTGTGGGGGTGTCTAAAGTTACAACTACTAGTCCTATACCCGTTGTGAAATATATGATCTGGAAATGATGTGTAGATCACATTGATTGGGAGGGAATTGTTGATGTTGGAAAGTTGGGTTGAACTTGGGCACAAAAGTAATGTTATAGACCTATAGGCCTACATACCTACATATAAAGTGGCCTGTGCTCAGTCACAAAGCCTGGTAGGCTACTCCCTAATATATTTTGTGAGTCGCACAGATGAAAGGCTAAGGTAAATTGTGTGCACAGTGTGTGTGTGTGTGTGTGTGTTTTTTTTTTTTTTTTTTTTTTTTTAGCTCTGGCTGGGGAAACGCATGACTCAAGCAACCGTTGATGTGATCTTGTAGACAGGCTATTTGGGGCGTGTTCGGAACTTCAGAACTGCACCCTAATGCACTGGTGTGCCCTGTTGCGTTTCATTTATACGTGGTGTATTTGGGGCATTTGGTGCTCCTCGTTCGTTTATCCACAGTGTTGTGTTTGGTGCACGCACTGAGCAACCCTACGCTGGAGACGGGGTTGGCCGGTGGCATGATTGCGTCAAAGCTATGTCTTGAGCGCTCCCGTTCAATAAAAAGCAATGCAATTGATGTGAGCTAAGACGCTAGGCTATGGCTAAGCACTGTACTGTGGTCCCCTAACTTTTCTGTGTAAAGGTTTAGAGAAGTAGATGCCATGGCCGCCGTGCGTAATGAATATCCAGACGTGTAGATTTCAGTGGTAGCCTTGTAGGTGACCGTAGTAGCGCGTACGCTGGAGACGGGGTTCGCTGCCCGGTGTGGAAGGCATGATTGAGTCACAGCTGTGTCAAGCTAGGCGATGGCTAACGGCTAAGCACTGTACTGTGTGGTCCTCTAACTTTTCCGTGTAAAAGTTTGGAGAGAAGTGGATGCCATGGCCGCCGCGCGTAATGAATATCCAAACGTGTAGATTTCAGTGGTAGTAGAAAAAAGTCGTAGCCTCGTAGCTGACCGCAGTAGCTTGTTATATCATCACGCCGTGTGTCAGTAGCTTGTTATATCATCACGCCGTGTGTCAGGCGGAGCAGCGAGGACAGAGAACGCAAGGGGAGGTGATCCCGTGTTGCACGACAAACTGTGACCACAAATAAATGTGTGTCCGTGTCACGTGATCTGCGCGGCGATGAGCTTTTAATGCAAATCTATTAAATTAAAATGATTGGTAAAATATTTGGTGTTTGTACGTAGTGCACATTGGTGCTGGTTAACAGGGCTGTGCTACGCGAGGTTCATCGAGGCTGTCCGTGCGCCGTGGCATGTGTGGGCGATCCCCATTGCATAGTGCATTTGCGCAGGTAACAGACACACATTCCTAGAATTATATAGAGAGATACTTTGCAGGTACTATAACCAAGGGACCATTCAGATCACAGCTGAAAAAAATCAGATATCCCTCCACTGCAGATTATATGATTTTGCAGATTATATGATGATGATGTAATTTGATGATGTCATGGAAAGAATATCTCAGAAACTTGATGTTCAGGAAGCAGCAAGTGAAAACAAGACAGAAGTTAGCTGTTTCATTCTTTGGTCCCCTTTCCCATTGTACATTTAATAATAGCAAATGTCTTCTAATATGATCTGTTTGATATACTGTAGTGTAGAAGTGAGGGCTGTGTACGTAAACATGCACTTGCATCCTTGCAGTCTGCGACTGGTTGCACTCCTGCAGCCTCCATGAAGCCACATTTTGTCAATTTGATGTGGCCCCACCCCAAAATTTGACACTCCTGCTATAAACTATAGCCTTTAATGGATGTAATTATTAGCATGACTCAGTCATTTTTAGCCCTTTTTAACTCCCACACATAGAGTGCTATACAAAAATGGCAAAAATGGATGCTTAGGCTTCGTCGGGTTCCTTTTGTGCGCTCCCAAGAGTTGTGTCAGCACTCAGGAATGTGTGGTGATGACATCTTAAGATAGCCCCACTGTGATAATTGTACCAGCCACTTGTACATGAAAGGCATTTTTAGTTGGACCCTCCTATTGTAAGTAGGTCAAATGCTTAGACCTTTGCTTGCGGATGCATAATGGCTGCAGTAGGTCCCGTTTTAGTTGAAGGCCACCTGTTGAAAATACTTTAATATCTCTGTGGTCTGAGAGCTATTTTTGCCTTGATGGTTAAACCTGAACTCAGGAATTCGGTACACCGCAGATGAGTCTCCGAGCTTGGCTTAACTTTCCTTGAAGTTGCCTTACGGTGGGAGTACAGTACACGGCCGGATCTAGGCATGGGCAGGGGGGGGGGGGGGCAATGCCCCACTAAATGCCCAGACTGCCCCATCAAACATGATGGCATGCAATACAACCCAAGACATTTCAAATATAAGTGCTTATATTTAAAATGAAACTCTCTGAGTCAGACCTTTAGCTTTATGCATGCTGCATGTCTGTTGTAACTTCAACAACAACTGAATTTATTATTGATGCTTATACTTGCCTAATAAAAGTCCTGTAACCGAAAATATGGGACGCTTAGCGCCACGGGCGATGAAGCCGCCCCCATGCCATTTTCTCCTGCCCCCCCCCCCAGTTGGGAAATGTTACATCCGCCCCCGCACTACAGTACAGTACAGCACAGTACTCTGTACGGTCCCCATAGCTTCTCTTTGCTGTGGTTAGGATGCCCACACCGTCTGTATTCATCTCATTCCATGGGTCTGAACAGGGGTTTTAGTAAGTACTGTATCACATTACCTCGTTCATAACTGCAGCTTTTTCTTGTGTAGTTGATTTCGTATCGATTTCCCGGTCGCTAAATCCTTACGGGAAAGCTTGTATGAAATAGAAAAGTAACTTAATGAAATATTTAAATAAAGAAATAAAACCTTACATTCCATTTCCAAGTAGAAGAACGCATACAGTAACACACCCGTATGTAATTGTGCACACGCACACACACACACACACACACGCGCACACACACACACACACACACACACACACACACACACACACACACACACACACACACACACACACACACACACACACACACACACACACACACACACACACACACACACTCATGCACACAAACAACCTACATCTCTGGGTTCCTAGGAACTTAAGGACTGTAAAAACACATCATTAACATGACGCTCATTAAAATTAAAATACACACACACACACACACACACACACACACACACACACACACACACACACACACACACACACACACACACACACACACACACACATGCACGTATGCGGAGTTCCCTACCAACAAACCGCTGCTTCTCGCCACCAAAACACCAGCCAGGCATCAAAGCTTAAAGAGTTGAGCCCAGATGAGGGTTATGCAACGATCATAAACAAACCTCAGGGCTGCTGGGTGGAGGGACGCGATGGGATGGATGATAAAGGCTTTGCGTAAGCGTGCGACCCCTAATTAGATCTCCTCCTCCCCCACTTCCTGTCTTTGCCCCGTCGTTAATTCTCCGTCCCGCTGTCACTTCAATGGAAGAGGAGCGAGAAGAAACGATCTGGTGCAAAAAAGAAAGTGGGAACAAAAAAAAAAAAAAAACATTCTCGACATGTTACCCGATTCGTCCTCATGGCTTGGGAAGTAGCGGATTACGTGTGTAATCAGATTACAAAAAATAGTAACTGTGACGTTTACATTAGTACATTTTAAAATGGGTAATCCGGATTACCAAATGGTGCTAGATTACATTCTCCCCGGCCCCTCATCAGTTTTAGAGCTCCAAATGGAAGTTGAAACACGAAAAAATAAAACAATCAGTCAAACTCGAGCAGCCATTACTGCACATGATCAACCTGCTTGCGTTCTGCTTGCCTTTTTCATGAACTTAACATTCTTATCAATGGTAAAGCATATTTCATCTAATTAAATAGTACAGTACAGTTTAATCCAACTGAAAGTAATTTGTTAGTCTACTTTTTGAATTGGGTAACCAAGATGATGTTACTGACTACAATTTTAACTGTAGGGGATTACTTTTTAAAAGCAACCTTCCCAACATTGTATCGTCCTTGCAGTAGGCCCTATGCTATACCTGGCAGTGGCATCTGTAACATTTCATAATTGGTTACAGGACTTTTATTAGTCTTTTATTAGTTGGTTACAGGACTTTTATTAGTCAATAATAACATCAGTTGTTGTTGAAGTTACAACAGACATGCAGCATGCATAAAACTAAAGGTCTGACTCAGAGAGTTCTGTTTTCAATGATGAAATGCTGTTGGTTTAGTGGTGACACAATTGTAGTTAGCTAGTAGCAGTAGTAAATTGTAAATATATTGTAAATATAAGCACTTTAAGCACTTTAATTTGAAATATCTTGGGTTGTTTTGCATGCAAATATCATGTTTGGTGGGACAGTTAAGGCATTTAGCCCCCCCCCCCCCCCCCCCCCCCCCCCCCCCCCCCCCCCCTCATACCCATGCCTAGATCCGCCACTGTACCTGGGGGAAAAAAGAGCCTGAATAGCCCACACCGTCCTTCGAGCCAACACTGCAATGCACGATCCGTCATTGTGCTTGAGAGCATATATTATTGCCCCCACGCAGAGTCTTAATAAAGTTTTCCTTCGGTACAGAGAGTGCTGTGTGTGTAGATCATAGCCTTGAGAGGCTTTCGCAGAGGGGGGAACTTTTTTTTGCGACGAGGGAGGGAACGGAACGCACCGATCCCCAATCCTCCCTCGCAACCCAGGCCCTCGAGAGACGAGCGCTTATTTCCGTCACAGAAAGTTGACTATAGAGCTCAGCGGCGTGCCGCTCGCTCGCTCGCGCTAACAGTGCTAATGCTAATGAGGTTCACGCTGGCACGAGAAATCCCAGGGTAGACAGTAGTCATTAGCATTTTAGCATTTTTTTCATACGCCCGTCTTTATATCGGTTCTTTGATCCTGTGAGCAAAGTGAACACCGAGGGGCACTTGTGACAAGGCTCTGGGAGGGCCTGTGTTCTCTCTCTTGTGTTCGGGGGTGGGGTGGCAACTTGTGTTGCCCCCGTGGGGGTAGATGGGGTGCGGCGTGGAGTAGGGGGGCGATAGTGACTCATGCGGGTCGCCTGTTGCTCTTGGTTTTTCTAGAATTGTTTGTTGTTGCTGTTGTTGCTGTTGTTGTTGTCTGGGGCTTGGTTTTGTGGACCCTTGTGTCCTTGTCTCTGCACACTCTTTGTCAGATTGTTTTTTTTCTTCCCCCTCATTTCACGGTGCGATCTCATTCTGCGTCACTTTTTCTTTCCTCAGGCCCTTTGTCGATTGTCCCTCAACGCCGTTAATAAATGCAAAAGAGACACATTGTCATTGGCAGCTGACAGTTGAGTGGATTAACAATGCATTTGTGCCTGTTTTTCTTATCGGCGCGGGACTGTTTTTTTTTGCGCCACGACAGGCTGTCTGACAAAGCTCTTAATAACAAAGCTAGAGCTGTGCAGATCCTCTCTCTGTCCTCTCTTCTATGTCCTCTCTCTCCTTTTTTATTCCACATCCTAGGCCTTTTTCTCTCTCTCTCTGTTTCCCCCTCGTTAGTCATTCTTTCTCTCACCTCACTTGGCATTAAAGTCTTTTTTTTTTCTCGCTCTCAAAGTCATCTACCCTCGCAGGATTCATTCTTCTCAGAGATGCGTCTAGATCTATTCCCCTTGTCCATCGCTCTCTCTCTCTCTGTGTGTCTCTTTCTCCTCAGTGCCCTCGCATGTCTAGCTGCTCGTCTCCTACGCAGCGCCGTTTCATCTCCCTCTGTCTCTCAGACGGCCTTGTTGCCATGTCTGTCCTCACTCCTTTCTTTTTCAGGGCTTCTCTCTGTGGCCTTGCGGAGGCTACCTTCAATGTCCTTAACATCTTATTTCTCCTTCCTTTACGAAGGGACAAGTTATGAAAATCTGGGAACTAAATTGTTACCGAGACATTTCTTCACCAATGTGTTTCTAATGTCTAGTGTCTAAAGCCTTGTAAAAACAGGTCAGTTGGGATACTAGTGACAAAGAAGGCAAAACATGGAAAACTTCATCATGCTTTATGTAGCATGTGATATGTCTAACTAAAGGGTTCTCATGATGCTGACTCCATCCATAGGAATGGATTCAGCATCATGAAAACCACCTAGTTAGTTAGACATATAGTATCACATGCTACATAAAGCATGATGACATTTCACACAGAAACCAAAGAACACACTCAATGGCTCCCTTCAGATATTGTTGCCATGTCTGCTTATTATAAGCAACCACTGAATTGTTTTAATTATGCAGGAAGCCACTTACAAACAAATTATTAGTAGTTGCTGGATGATGATATTTAAGCTTGCTTCCTCATGTTTAAACCAGTGCTTTTTCTTCACATCAAGGAACCACAGACAACCATAAAACCACAAAGTATTTCTATTCATCTTCATGTTATTTTTTATTTTTACAACCCCATAATGTGTCATTGTGAGCCATTTTCATTTGTGTTGGTCTTCATTGACCTGGTCACTTGATCCTTTGCAAACCTGGCAACCCAGCAAGAGAAGACGGAACTGCCGCACACAAAAAACACAAAGACTTATGGGGTATAAGAAAGCTGTGGATAGGTTGTGACAAGTTCCCTGAGTTTGGCCTGTTTTTATTCGGTTTCCCATAAAAGTTGAATTTCAATCTTCTAGTGCATTATTATGTTACTAGACACCATTAGAAACACTGGTGCAGACATCTCATGTGAACAATTTAGCTTCCAGATTGGTCGAATATCCGACAAAACACCCTAACCATCCCGCCGCCATCTCTCTCTCTCTCTCTCTCTCTCTCTCTCTCTCTCTCTCTCTCTCTCTCCCTCTCCTCCCTCCCAGGGGCTACCCGGACGACCCCATCGAGGCCGAGCTGATCGACGACCGCCACCACATCCCGTACATCCACGGCGTGTACGCCGCCCCGCTGGCCCAGCCCGAGCGCGGCAGCATGGCCAGCCTGGACCGCATGGCGGGCGGCGTGGGCGTGGGCATCGGCGGCGGCGGAGGGGGGCGTCGCTCGCCGTCCATCGACAGCATCCGCAAGGACCCGCGTTGGCGCGACCCCGACCTGCCCGAGGTGATCGCCATGCTGGGCCACCCCATTGACCCGGTCAAGTCCAACGCCGCCGCCTACCTGCAGCACCTGTGCTACGAGAACGACAAGATCAAGAAGGACGTGCGGCAGCTGAAGGGCATCCCCGTGCTGGTGGCGCTGCTGGACCACCCCAAGGCCGAGGTGCACCGCAAGGCCTGCGGCGCGCTGCGCAACATCTCCTACGGACGCGACCACGACAACAAGGTGGCCATCAAGAACTGCGACGGCATCCCCGCCCTGGTGCGCCTGCTGCGCAAGACCCGCGACATGGAGGTCCGAGAGCTCATCACAGGTGAGGAGAGGACCCCCTGGGTTGGCCTTTTTGTCGAGAGGTTATCTAATGCAGTGGTTTTCAACCGGCGGTCCGGTCTGGACCACTATAGTGGTCCTTGAGATGGTTCCAGGTGGTCCCCATGCAGCCTAATTGATGGAAAGTTGGTTAACCAGGTGTAACTCTTTGAGAGTGTAAAAAATGAAACCAAATTTGATTTCATTTTTACGCTCTCAAGAGTTAAAATATCCATCATCTGAATTAGCCCTATAGTCTACACAACTAGAGAATGTAGAAGATTAATGGTCATTTTGATCTGTATGTTTGACTGTTTTGTTTCCCAAATCCAGCCTGGAATTGTGGACAAAAGCAAAATAAATCTTTAGTTTTGGGGTCTGTGGGGCTAAAAAGCCATCAAATGGTGGTCCGTGGCTCAATTCTTTATAAATAGTGCGCCCTGGTATCAAAAAGGTTGAAAAGCACTGATCTAATGTGATCCTGGGGAGGCAGCGGACTGACCTCATGCTTTCTTCAATGCATTAGAAGTCCAAGCTAACTTCTTTGCACCTGACGGGGGGGAGCAACACGTTATTCCAACCAGCTCCTGTCTCCTCCATCAGGTGCCCCTGTTGGTCAGGGAGACCAGGATTACTGCATATTTTTTGTGAGGGTAACTACCCTACCTAAGGGGCGCATGGAGAACATGCAAATTACACACAGAAAGGCTATTTTAGTTATTTTTGTTCATTTCTCTTGCAGCTCATAGCCGTATACAACCGCAGACTTTATTCCTAATGCCAATGAAGTCCAAACCTAAAAATAATAATATAATCAAGGCTGTCAGTTCACTTCTCACAGCCTGTCTGCCTATCACTGTGTGCTAAAAATAGCCACTCTACAAGCTCACGGCACGTCGCCTGACGCGATATGTTGTGAGCTTGTTCTGCTCTATTTTGAACATGGAACACATTGTAGGACGAAGAATAAACCAGGCATCGTTGGCTGTGCTTCTGGGCTGGATGAGGACTGACTAAGGACTGATTAAGGTGTATTTTAGCATTGTGCCTTGAAGGTCCACTCTTGAATGAAATTGAACATGAGAAAAGTGACGTTGCCCCAGCATATGGGGCGTATGCTGCAAATAAAGGGTTTTACACAATGTAAATGTTACACAACTGCTATGGCTGTTGCGAACCAACCCTGAATCCACAAGGATTCCTCTTTTTATGAAGATATTAAAGCCCCACTTTGATATCTGATACAGACCCCAGCTGATCCAGTTCCAGTGTCAGAATGCCTGGCGCAATAACTTACTCACTCACTGATCTTTACACTGATCCATAACCATCTCCTATGTACAGAACATACTGTATAAGTCCGGAGGCAGGAGGCAGTGTGTGCCTGCTCTGCATAGTAATCTATGGCACTGACTGTACCATCTCTTATGTAATGAGTCTCCTGTCAACGCCATACATGTTACAAAGGCCATTATTTGAATGTTTTGCTTCAGTCTGCATAGCGATTCACTTAATTGCCATGTTAACCATGGTTACGACTCACAAAACCTTGTTTTGTGTGTTGCTGAATGCCGGCTGCTGCTAAATAAGTGCAGACACAACACGTGCCAATTCACAAAATGTTTGGATCGGCAGACAAGAAATCGATGCAATGCAACAACAATATGGTACAATTAGGGGTGTAACGGTATAGTAACTGTAGCAAAATATTAGTTTTGATTTAAAAAAAATCTAAATTTAAGTTTATTGTCATGTAACTGGAAAATATCGTATCGTTATCCTTATATGACGTTTTATCATATTGATTTGCAGTGGAAAGAATGGCCAAATGTGATGTGTCAGCACATTTTGGGCGTGTTGATATGGCGAGATTTCGCCCAAGGAGGTTTTGTGTGCAAGAATAATACTCGGAATGGATTCAAAGTCATGATAAACCTCCTAGTTTGATATGTCACTTGCTACTTAAAGCACAATTTGCTGAATGAAATTTAGTAATACTTGCCTTATATGGAATGTCAATTGTGGCCATACTATAAAGGGAATTTTTAAACCTGCCTTTCCCTTCATACAATTCCTTCATACAATTCTCATTCAGGATGTATTGAAGAGTCTTTTGCAGTGTAGTTCTGTACAGTGACCAGTGCCTTAGGATTCAAGCATAGAGGAAATCACAATGCAAAGCCAGTGTGTATCTGTGACCTGGCATGTCAGCTGATCGAAATACAATACTGTATGTGTAAATCTGTGAGCGTTCTGCTAATCCTGTGCACAATTAGTCTCACCTAACACAGACACTCTGGTATGCAGAGCCATGTGAGAAGGCTCTTTACCGTCAATGCACGAAGCTTGAGAGTGAGATACCGGTACTTTGAAGAAGCCGATACGTCAAATCCGTACAACGCTTTTGTGGGACTAATTCAAAGAGTTCAGGTTGCACGGATGACATTATCCTGAAAACATCCGACGTTAGACCAGCTAATTCGCGTACTGTTGTAGACGGTTGGCTGGCCGCACTCGTGTGTGCATACGAAGGCGTGCAGGCGTGCGTCTGCGTGACATTTTGCAAATGCATGCGTGCTCATGCTGTAGGTATGCTTGTTGTGATCATGCATGCGCGTATATGTGTGTCGTATGCATGTGCTTTAAGTAGTTTTGTGTATGTTAGACGGCGTGCTGCAGGATGACTGTTGCCGCAGCACAAATGATTGCCTTTACAGCATCGCGGCTAAAAATAACCCTGCACCACCACCAAGACAAGGAGGACAGGGTAGAGTATTCTCTCTCTCTCTCTCTCTGTCTCTCTCTCTCTCTCTCTCTCTCTCTCTCTCTCCCTCTGTCTCTCTCTCTCTCTCTCTGTCTCTGTCTCTCTCTCTCTCTCTCTCTCTCTCTCTCTCTCTCTCTGTCTCTCTCCCTCTCTCTCTGTCTGTCTGTCTGTCTCTCTCTCTCTCTCTCTCTCTCTCTCTCTCTCTCTCTCTCTCTCTCTCTCTCTCTCTGTCTCTCTCCCTCTCTCTCTGCTCCTGCTCCTGCTTCACCCCACTTTCTGACTTCTTTGATTTTGTTCGCTATCACTCATTTTTCTGACTCTTTCCTTCTTTCTCCTTGTGTTAACCTACTTTCCCGTTGGGCACCTTCGGTCTCTCGCGCTTCCTCTCGCTCCCTCCATCTCTCACACTCGTTCAGCATCACTGTTGGGTAATATTACTTAGGAGAGTCATATCTTTACTTTCCATATGACACCTTAGAAAAAGTCATAATATTGTATTACTTATTGCTGCGACAACTCGTGACAACTTGTAGTCCTGTAGTCAGGTTCTGTGTGCAGAATGCTGCGGTGGAATAATATTACAGTAATATGCAATGTGTAACTCATTACAGCCCAACGCCATTCAACATCCTCCCCCTCTTTCCATTCTCCTTTCTGCCGCCTTTTTCTCATTATAACCCTCCCTTGTTCCTCCTTATTTTCCGCCTTCGTCCTTCTCCGATCATTCCATGGCACTGGTGGAAGAGTATGTGTTGCATTCCGTCTGTCCGTCCATCTGTATACGGTTAATCTCCGGCACCGTTCACAGGCGATTGGCTGGAGGTGACGAGGGTAGTACTTGTTCTCCGGTCACTCGCTCTGCTTGCACGCAAGTAGGCCATGGTCATGGCCTGGAATGGGTACTCTCAGATACTCCTGTTTAGTGATGTCACTACAGTGGTCCCTGAGAGGGTTCCAGGTGGTCCCCAGCTAAATTGCTTAACCAGATGTAACTCTTGAGAGTGTAAAAATGGACCCGCCAGGGCCCATTTTTTTCCATTTGGTTTCATTTTTACACTCTCAAGAGTTAGAATATCCCTCACGTGAATTAGTCCAAGTCTACTCAACTAGAGGATTAATGGTCATGGACAGAAGCAAAATAAATCTTTAGTTTTGGGGTCTGTGGGGCTAAAATGTCCTCAAATGGTGGTCCGTGGCTCAAATGCTGAATAAATGGTGGGCCCTGGGATCAAAAAGGTTGAAAACCCCTGCTTTAAGTCATTGGTATGGTTCCTTGTCTGTTGAGCTACTTCAGTTCCATGGCTTGGTCGCTCAGTCACACATAACTCCTCCCCTCTGTCTCCATCTCTGGCCACTCCTTGCAGGAGAAAATGGTAGGGGGGGGGTGTAGCTTCATCGCCCGTGGCGCGATGAAGCTACACCCATACCATTTTCAGTTACAGGACTTTTATTAGTCAAGTAAAGCATCAATAATAACATCAGTTGTTGTTGTTAAAGTTGCAACAGACACGCAGCATGCATAAAGCTAAAGGTCTGTTTTCAATGATGAAATGCTGTTGGTTTAGTGCTGACACAGTTGTAGTTAGTAGCAGTAGTAGTGTTTCCAATCATTTGAAATATATTGGGTTGTTTTGCATGCCATCGTGTTTGGCAGTCTGGGCATTTAGGGGGGCATTGCTCCCCCCCATGCCCATGCCTAGATCCGCCCCTGTTCTCTTCCTCTGTCTCTCTGGTGGTGAAACCTCAGTGAAAAGTCACAACGTGAGCTGCTCTGCAGCTTCCAGGTCCAGCTCTGCTGCAGCAGGCCCCACAACGCTGCTGCCGGCCTGTGTGTTTTTCTACAATTAAATATAATTGGAGGGTTTTTTGTTAAAAATAGAAACCTCCCTTTTCCCTGTTCTCCCCTCCTAGTCCGCAGCACCACATGTGTTTTAGGACTTTGCCTTACAAGAGTTCTCCTCGCACCGTCCCTAAAAAAAAAAGACCACAACAAGCTTCTGTCTTTCTGCAGGAGGAGAGAAAGAAAGAAAGGGCTGACGTGGAAGCAACTGAAATGGTGTGTGTGTGTGTGTGTGTGTGTGTGTGTGTGTGTGTGTGTGTGTGTGTGTGTGTGTGTGTGTGTGTGTGTGTGTGTGTGTGTGTGTGTGTGTGTGTGTGTGTGTGTGTGTGTGTGTGTGTGTGTGCGTGCGTGCGTGCGTGCGTGCGGACTGTAAGAAAGCTTAGGAGGCACGGATAACTATGTTCACACATAATACTGTATACAGTATGTATAAATGTACGTGTATGTATTGTCCACACACACGCAGGCGCATGCAAGTCGCTGATAAAGGCATGCACACACACAAAGGCACACCCACAACACACAAGCACACACACAAGCACACCCACAACACACACGCACACACACACGCGGCTTGTTGCCGCGGAAATTAAATATATTCCTACTACTCATTACTCATTTTCAAAGTAATGACCACTACAAAGTAACAAATTGGACGGTGGAGATTGCGCTGGTCAATGCAATCTCCTCTGTGCAGCAGCTGAGCCATACATTTTATTATTTTCTTTTTGCCTTATACCAAAGAACCTCCTTCTGTAGCCTTAAGTTAAGCTAAGGACACTGGAACTGTGCAGTTGTTTTCATCAGCAATGCTATTCATGATTTGTGAGAGGAGCTCTGTGCTATTGTTGTGCTTTAATGTAGCAAATCGCTAGTTGCTCGCTACGCCTTTAGGTATACACAAATGATTGAACGGTTTTGCCTTTTGGATACAATAAAGTGGCAATAAGATTATTCATAACAAATTCTCTGTTTGTAGCTTGAAAACATGTCTCATGCCAGCAAGGCATCAGTACAGTATGTCCCTGAATTAATTTCCACCAGGATATTGCTGATTATGAAAAGTATAGTCTCTGGTCCTTCTATTATGATCGTCAGAGATCCAGCTGCATGTAGACTTTGCATGTATTCTTTTAGTGAAATGGTTATCTGTTATGATGATCTATTTAAATTTGGATGTGCCAGTGTTGCTATTGTGTGATGATCTTTCATATAACAGCAATAAGCCATGCAGAAGCCGAGGCGTGCAGTGATTTTAGAACAGCTATGGGCGTTATGCTCTGTTTATGTGCCTAACAACACCCCGTAGCTGTTCTAAAATCACTGTAAACCACACACAGCCTCTTGGGACTTATTATTGCTGTAATAAACCATGTTCCAAAGGCCATGCAAAGTCAAACTAATGCATACAGAAACCCTTAATTGCCAAAATGATGCTAATGCTCCTTCCAGTGGTTTGTGAACCCTAATTAATTAGGCAACTGTATTTTCTGTAAACAAAGATAACGTTAGGATATTGTTAAATAATAATTAGGGATTTTTTCCTGACTTTCTTTTCCAATATCTGATATTCCGATATTTCCGATATTGTCAAACACCTAATTTTTGATACTAAAACCGGTATAGCAGGAAAATGAAATAGCTGTAATTCTACAACAAGTCATTTTTAGGAACTAATTTAATTGGTTGAATCAGGTCACATGCTGTTACTTAAACCACACAGTAACGTCTGGCATTTCTCTCTCAGAGCGCAGCAGAATCGGCAGCTAGGCTAGCTAGTTTCTTGGGACAATTTTGGTCCTAGTGACTACATCTGTCATTGAGAAAATATTATTTTTCAGTGATTCTCTTAACGCGACTGTGGGAGAATTACAGTATTACACTCGAGGGTGTGTTTTAATGTCATCTCATCCACTTTCGATACCTTCGTAGCTGTTCCTACAGCACTGCGGGTGTGAATGAAATCGCGTTGAAGCACTCCCTCTGGTGTAATATTGCTTAATATCAATACATCCTCTAGTACAACATAAAACAGCAATGTTTTTGTTGGTTCTCAATGAATTGAGTACTGGGACTCACTAGTGGCCATTTGAATGAGTCCCTTTAGATTAGACTATTAGACTTCTGTTTGACAATACAGAAGCAGAAGAATAATTTCCTTGACGCCTATAACGTTAATGAGCATCAACGAATGACAGCTGGACACAAACACTCCCGTGCAATTCCATTGCTATCGTTCAATATACTGTAGGAATGTGTGGTCTAGGTTTGAGGGGTTGATAATTGGACTTCCAATAATCAGAGAGAAGAACGTTGATGTTATATTACTTTCTGTCATTCACACACACAGATGCTCAGACAGGCGCACGCATGCACGCACATGCACACACACACGCACACACATTCTCAGACCAGGGGCGGATGTAACATGTTCCATTTGGGGGGGGCAAGAGAACATGTTGGAGGGGCAAGAGAAAATGGTATGGGGGCGACTTCATCGCCCGTGGCGCGAAGCGACACGGGCGATGAAGTCGCCCCCATACCATTTTCGTTTACAGGACTTTTATTAGTCAAGTAAAGCATCAAAAATATCATCAGTTGTTGTTGAAGTTGCAACAGACACGCAGCATGCATAAAGCTAAAGGTCTGACTCAGAGTTTTCTGTTTTCAATGATGAAATGCTGTTGGTTTAGTGGTGCCAAAATTGTAGTTAGTAGCAGTAGTATTGTTTCAAATAATTTCAAATATAAGCACTTTAATTCGAAATATCTTGGGTTGTTTTGCATGACATCGTGTTTGGGGGGGCAGACTGGGTATTTAGGGGGGCATTGCCCTCCCATGCCCATGCCTAGATCCGCCCCTGTCTCAGACACATTCTCATACACACAGACATTCTCACTTGTTGTACACAATCGAGGCTGGCATCTTTGTACCGGTTGGTCCCCTGCTGATCGGCCTGGGGCTGTTGATGGCCCGTAGACATTCCTGTCTGGAATCACATCATTAAAGACCGGCTGAAAAGAAAAGCTTTTTTCACATTTTCAGAGCACATCCCCGGTCATAATGGGTAACAATAGATGCCAAAAAGTTTCAAACTAAATAAATAAATGCGGGTAGTTTGTTTTGTATCAAAAGTCAGCATCAGGACCCAGGCCGGGATCTAACCTGTCTCACTTGCGGGGGCAGGAGAAAATGGATGGGTGGATTTTGCAGTTTTTACACAATATATCATGTAAAAATGCAAATTACAACCTGGACTAACCGCCTACTTTACATTTCTGTATTTGCCCTGCTATAAAAGGTTGAAATAATCAGAAATCAGAAATAATATCTCCGACCCAGTAGAAATACAGTACAACCTATATGGGTATCCCTTATCAGAAAGTAGCTTTGTTGATGAACATATAGAAATGACAATGATGAAATGGTGTTGGTTTGGTGGCGCGACAGCTGTAGTTAGTAGTAAGTGCTTCAAATTGTTTTAAATATAAGATATTTGAAATATCTTTGAAATTTGGGATTTTGGCATGCCATTTTTGCATGTCTGGTGGGGCAGTCAGGCCCTGCTTTAGCCGATCTACAAGCTCACCATGACACATTATGAGGCTGTACATCTGTTAATTAAAAACACATTGGGAATAAGTCAAAATATTTTGAACATTTTTTTAACATTCTAACAAAAAAGGCGCACATTATTTTTCAGATGTTTGTCTGTGGACAATTACTTATTAATCTGGAGTTCCTTGACTTGAACAAATGTGGGGAACACACTGGTTTAAACATTAGGAAGGAAGAACAAATAAGCAACTGCTGTACTCTTTAGAATAAGCAGCAACTAGCAATAATTTATTTGCAATAGACTTCCTACATATTTTCCTATTTATTTGACTTCCCTAATCATTAGATTTGTCAATGGGGTGTGCAGTGTTTACGCAGACATATCACAGCATATTCTCCATTTGCAAGTTACATTTGCACTCTCTTAAATAAACAAATACGGAGGATTTCACTGTGCAGCTAGCTGAGATAAGAAGGAGAAAGATTGTGACAGAAAAAGTGTGTGTGCGTGTTTGTGAGACAGAGTGCAAGCGAGAGAGAGAGAGCTTTCAATACTGTCTTATTTATAAATAATATGGACTCTGTGTTAAGATTACAATTTAACAAAGCCCAAAACGAGTTTGCCGCCTTACTGTCACAGAACGCTCTCTCTCTCCAGGCAGCCAGCAGCCGGGCATAATGAATGCAAATGTTCTCATTAGGATTACAAAGAAACGTGCCATGGCATTACATGAAAGTTGCAGGAGATAGGGGGAGCCGGCGCTATGTTTTTTACAGGATATTTTCGTATAACATTTCCATAATTTAAAAAAAGAGACACGCGCGTACACGTGACATATTTAGGACAAGTCAAGATACGGCAGCCCTGTCTACTCGATACTCAAGCTTTCCTGCTCAAAGTCATTTGAATTCAGTGAAATGTGCTATTCTGCCATCCAACAACTGTTCCTCACTACTGGCTCACCAGCCACTGAGAAGTCTTTATTATAATTATTATTATTTACTTTTTATTTTTTCTCAGCTCAATTGTACCCAAAAAACATTCAGTGGATTTTCTGCGGTCTGGATGTTTTCTGGAGGATGTTTTCCTGCTGAATTTGACACATTTTGACACATTTGTCACATTTAGAAATTCCAAATCCCAGTCCTGGACTCTAAACTGCCTCCCCCTGGCCAGCCGGGGCGCCTGATGGAGGGGACTGGAACTGGTTGGAATAACGTGTTCCTTCCACGCGCTACCAGGGAAACTCCCCCCTGTCAGGTGAAAAGAAGGCAGCTTGGACTCCTCATGCATTGAAGGAAGCATGGGGCCAGTCTGCTGCCTCCCCAGGTTGGTGGAGGGTGTGTAGAGCCCAGGATCACATTAGGAATTGGCACTGGGTGAAAAAATGGGTTACAAAAATCGTGGGATAAAAATTATTATTAAAAAAAAAAAAAGAAATTCCAAATCCCATATATGTCAATGGGATTTGCCAGAAGATGTCACTGTTTCCACTGTTTTGCCTGTTTTCATTGCAACTCAAAAGCCTTCCAAACCCCAAAGAAAACTCCAGACCACAGAAAATCCACTGAATGTTCAAACCGAGATCACAAAACCTAAAAGGAAACGGAAAAGTAAAATAAATGAAAATGAATGGCACAAAACCTTTAAATTACTGTGAACTCAGTCGATTTTGTCATTCTAGATTCTCTGCCAAAGCTCATGTGCGTGCTGGATTTGAACCCATTATTATGTTGTTAGTCCATTGCCTGCTTTTCACATTACTGTTGCCAACATGCAAAGTGTACCAGCGTGGAATAAATACACCCCCCACC
>CM076972.1:41486729-41544229 GCA_039105355.1 Benthosema pterotum
GGAGCTGGAGTGCAGTGAACTGACCCCCGTACAGTTCACTGCATGCTGTTTACTTGTGACCAGTGGTTTTCAACCTTTTTCATACCAGGGCCTAATATTTATTCATAATTTGAGCCACGGACCACCGTTTGGTGATGTTTTAGCCCTATAGACCCCAAAACTAAAGATTTATATTGCTTTTGTCCACAATACCAGGCTTTCGGAAACAATACAGTCAAACATACAGATCAAAATGACCATTACTCTTCTACATTCTCTAGTTGTGTAGACTTGGGGCTGATTCACTTGATGAATACTTTAACTCTTGAGAGTGTAAACATGAAACCAAATGGACCCACAAGGGTCCATTTGGTTTCATTTTTACAGCTCTCAAAGAGTTACATCTGGTTAACCAACTTTCCATCATTTAGCCTGGACACCACCTGGAATCCTCTCAGGGACCACTGGTGGTCCCCGGACCACCTGTTGAAAACCCCTGGCCTATAGACCAGAACTGCTGCCAAATTAAAAAAGTTAAATGAAATAGAGGCAGCTTTTCCAGTGTTTATAAACAGAGCAGGAGTTGTTTTCAAACTAATTCAAACTGAGCTCCACCCCCCTGCTGGAGACTGCTGCGCTGTGATTGGCTAAAACGCCCGGCTCATTTTGTCCGCTTCGATGGCTTCTCCGTGCTACTCCACGTCGCCCCTCGGCCCTTGTCCTGGTTTGTCTGCTTGACTGCGTATGGCTTGTTGTTGACCACGTCTAGACTGCTGCCTGTCAGTCTAATCATCTAATGCAGGGGTTTTCAACCTTTTTGATGCCAGGGACCACCATTTATTCAGCATTTGAGCCACGGACCACCATTTGAGGATATTTTAGACCCACAGACCCCAAAACTAAAGATTTCTTTTGCTTCTGTCCATGACCATTAATCTTCTACAGGTAGTTGTGTAGATTTGGACTAATTCGCATGATGGATATTTTAACTCTTGAGAGTGTAAAAATGAAACCAAATGGACCCGCCAGGGTCCATTTGGTTTCATTTTTACGTTCTCAAGAGTTACATCTGGTTAAACAACTTAGCTGGGGACCACCTGGAACCCTCTCAAGGACCACTGGTGGTCCCCGGACCACCTGTTGAAAACCCCTGATCTAATGGACTGAGGGGTAATCGGAAGGCTAAATGTAACCAAGCTCAAAGTCTTGTAAGCCAAGTTAGCGAGGAAAGGTATAGGCTACACGGTGAAAATCAATGAAAAGGATTTGTTGACAACAATGACGTTCTGGACCGTCAAGTGTCTTGTCTGCAGCTGCAGCTGCAGCGTCAAATTAGAAGCTAAAAAGTTTCCTATAATACCAGTAACCCCTAATTGGTACCGATTCGCTGGTTCGTCCGTGCTTTGCATGGTTTCTGACGCCATTGGTGTATGAATGTGTGAATGTGATGCACAATCTATGCAAAGCACCTTGGATAAAGGTGCTATAAATGTACCATTGACACACTGCAACAAATCAGTGAATGCTAATTTGTAGACTACACAGCTGTGCCTCCCCTAGTGTGTGTGTGTGTGTGCAGTGTTGGGAATATTACTATACCTTGTTAATGTATTACTTATTACTTATTACCTTCATTTTAAAGCAATATATTGTATTACAATATTGCTGTCTGAGCAAGTGTAATATATTAATATTACTATTACATATTACTTAAAAGAAAAATGTTGTGCAAAATATATAATTAAATATTTAGTGTCACTATTAATCAAATATTGTGTAGGCCAGTGGCATACCTACAATAAAGAAAGCGCACTTGGCTATCTGGGAAATCCATATGAAATCAACTTGAAAAAACGTCACTCCTGAATAAATAATTTGATGACAAATTATAGAAAATAAGTAATTATTTAACTTCTGCAGTTGTCAAGAAAATTTCACAAGAACATTTTCAACGAGACAGATTGACAGAAAGTAATATTGAAAGTAATGCAGTAATGCAGAAAGAAAAGTATAATATATTAGGTTGTTTTTGTTAAGTAATATATTTATATTACAAGTTACTGCATTTTGGTAATATATTATGTAATATATTGAGTTACGTAGTGCACATGTCCCAACACTGTGTGTGTGTGTGTGTGTGTGTGTGTGTGTGTGTGTGTGTGTGTGTGTGTGTGTGTGTGTGTGTGTGTGTGTGTGTGTGTGTGTGTGTGTGTGTGTGTGTGTGTGTGTGTGTGTGTGTGTGTGTCTGAGTAAATGAATTCTGCTTGGTTTGTTTTTTTACTGGTGGACTGTAGAGGTATTCACCAACCAAAAGCACAGGAGTAGAAGAAGGATTATTTTACTAATGCAACAAGCTGGCAGCATACGCCACCCTTTGTCTATTTTTCTCTGTCAAGAGAAGGATTCGATGAGATTCGATCCATGGCTGGCGAGGATGAATGTGGCAAGGAATGTGGAGGAAGACAGGTGTCTGCATGTGTGTGTGTGTGTGTGGGGGGGGGGGGGGGGTGGGGGGGGTGGGTACTCTTGAGTCAAAGTAATAAGTAATGTAATATTAATATTAATGCTGTCGAAAAATAATGATGCAATGGCATTATTTTGTTTTGTTGATTAATCTCATTCGTTATTTTAAACGCAACTAACGCATGTGCAGGTTTTATACAGGGAGCTGTGTGTCTCCCTGTAATCAGGGCCATAGAGTATAGCTTGAGGGATCTACATGCATTGGAGCCTTGTAGATCACCTATTTTGATAAATATTTTAGAAATAAACAGGTTCCACGATTTCATAGATTCTTTTTCTTTTTTTAAAATCCTGTGCAGGAAAACATGGCATATTTTGAACATCGTTTTAATGGTGAATAATCATGATTGAATTAATTTTGAACCTGTGATTAATCTGATTAAAAAATATAATCATTCAACAGCCCTAATTATTACTCTTCTAAAGCAATACATACAGTATTATATTACTCTCCTAAATAATATTGCCCATCACTGGGTGCAGGCCATTTATTTTTGTTGGAGTAAAGTACGTACAGTAAAGGCGTTCTCCATGCATAACCACAGCTAGGATTCAATGTATTTTTAGCCCCGGACCGGACCAGCCTGGCCCTCTGAGACGCTCTCCGGTAGCAGTCAGCATGATTTAACCATGCAGGGAAATATTGACCAGCTGGAAAATGTACAGGAACCATTTAAACAGAACACAAGGCTAGTAGGGAGTTCTGACAGTTTCATTGCTCCACTAATGCTCCATCATTGTGGGGCGAGGTGGCTGTTCATGCTTGTGTATAATGGATTTGTAAAAGGCTCTTTATACGTGTGAATGGGGAGTCTGCAGTTCATCAGCGTGTGTGTGTGTGTGTGTGTGTGTGTGTGTGTGTGTGTGTGTGTGTGTGTGTGTGTGTGTGTGTGTGTGTGTGTGTGTGTGTGAGTGCGTGTGTTGTTGTGTGTGTCTGTGTGTGAGTGTGTGTTGTGTACTCACTCGCATGCATGTGTAAACACCTACGTGTGTGGCTGGCTGCCAGTATAACTCTGTACTTTCTATGACCACAACACTCATCTGCGGTGTGTAATAGTAGTAGTAGGCATTGCGGTGATTCTCAATGTTTTTAAATTCAACAACGTCCAGGTTTAGGCATTATCAAGGCTACAGTGTATCTTTGTTGTAAGTGATACAGTAGGTGGTCATTCGTCTATACCAGCTCGATGGAAGTCCTACCTCTTAGGAGTGGCATTTACTGTAGGCCTAAAGGACCACTTATCCACTTTTCAACCCAACTTCATGTAATTGGTCCTCACTACTGGTATATTGGTCCTCACTACATGATAAAATACCGCTATTTTGTTCTACTCAGTCTGTGTCTCACAGGAAGGCTGTGGGCAGTTCAGACACCTGTATTCCATGCGCATCATCATTCGGCATATTTTCTTTTTTCACATTGCAACATTTCAGGAATAGAAAGCATGCAGTTTCTATAAGCTTGAATTCCCCATCAGTGACGTCACTGGAAGACTGGTTTCTGAACTGCCCACAGCCCTCCTGTGAGACACAGACGGAGTAGAAAAAAATAGTGGTATTGTATCATGTACATTAGTGGTGAAGTGGTCCTTTAACACTAGAAAGTTAAGCAAGGGGTGTGATTTATTTCACCAACTATGTAATACAGTGCCTATCTAGTAGGTGGCAGTACGTCAGAGGGCAAAACAACTACCACATAGACTTACCCTGTAGATTCCACCTACAGTAGGTCCATTTAACTGAGGAATTTAACTGACGTTTGTTTTACCCACCCTAGAATACCTGCACTTGGGATATGGTAATAAACATTCTGCAAAAAGTAGGTGAACATTTCACACAAAAAAAAATCTCCAAAGTCAAGATATTTGGAGGGTAGACTAGAGCAGGGGTTTTCAACCTTTTTGACACCAGGGACCACCATTTGTTCAGCATTTGAGCCACGGACCACCAATTGACGACATTTTATCCCCAAAGACCTAAAACGAAATAATTCTTTTGGTTTTGTCCACAATTCCAGGCTGTATTTTGCCAACAAAACAGTGTAAACTTCTTAATTAAGCAGTGCTAATTCACATGATGAATGTAAAAATGAAACCAAATGGACCCTTGCGGGTCCATTTGGTTTAATTTTTACACTCTCAAGAGTTACATCTGGTTAACCAACTTTCCATCATTTAGCCTGGGGACCACCTGGAAACTTCTCAAGGACCACTGGTGGTCCCCGGACCACCTGTTGAAAACCCCTGGACTAGAGGGACAAAAAAGCAAGCCAAGAGCAGACCCCTGTGGTATCCCCTGGTCAACAAAGTATATGAGCTGAAGTAGTGTTGAGTGTGCTGCATGACTAAAATGGAGGAGATATGGAGATGGCCGGGGGATGCAGAGATGACAGGGCTTTAAAGCTGGAGTGGGTGTGTTCTGTGTTGTTGCACATGGACTTTGAAGTCATCTCGCGTAATATTCTTAGTTCTTTTCTGCCTGCTGCAGAAAGAGCCTCCATTTACTGGAGTCAAAGAAGCCTTCCTGGGTGCAAATACCCTGCTGGCTGCATTACCAGCTCCACGTTCACTCTCTACCTCTGTAGAGAAATCACAATGCACAGCCCAGTGCACACACAGCCCACGTCGATATAATTCCACTGTGTGCATGTGGATCTGCCCGTTAATGGAGGCGTCAGGGGCCGATAGAAATGCTAACACCGACTTAGGTATTGTCCTATCTCGGCTCATTTAGGAATGTAGGGCAGAGGAAGGCGTTGAATGGAACGGTTTTGTCAGAATGCTGGCAGAGGAGTAGCTAACTGGCTAGAATTGTTTTCTGTATGTCTGGTGGTATTAGCAAAGTTAAACCACCTCCATTCCTCTTCCATCCCAGAACGTAGCACCGAAGCTTTGGCTCTGCTCTTTTTTCTAAAGAAAAACACTGCGACTGAGGTTATGACCCTTTTTAAGAAGGTTGCAGCCGTTTTCTAAATTGGAGTCAGTCGTTGCAAACATCTGAGGGTTGTGGTTTAGGTGTTTAGATAAAAGAAGGACGCGACTGGTACGATCTTGGCAGTTTGGGAAAAAAGGTCAGGATTGGTTAGGTTTAGTTGCGAACTTGCGACAGATGAAAAAAGTTCACCATCGTTTGTAAAAAGGTTGCAGTGGTTTGGGTTGGGGAAATTGTCTTCGCTGCCTCCTACAGCTAGACATGTACATGTACATAAGCCTAGTCTATAGATCCTCATGCAGCAAGTTATGCTCTTAAGAAGCGTACTTTTGTACTTTTATATTAATCATCGCTCCAACACTTTGTATGTTTTGTAACATCCCTTTGATCACTCGTCCCTCTGTCCCCATGACAGTTTGTTTTGTATTATTCCACTCCATTTGCTCCTGTTAAAAACAATTTCAGCACACATGTTTCTCCATTGCATCAATTCTGGGGCATCCAGCCCTGACGCGCTGCCTATATTCGGATGACTGTTGCATCATAATGACTAATTGACTAACAATAGCAGCTAAATGCTAGCGCACGATGAAGCTAAGCGAAGCTTAAGGAGTTAAAAATTGTTGTGACTTAGGTCGAGGTTGCAAAATGATCTCGCTGTCTCTCCCTTTTCCCCTCTACACTAAATCTCTATCAAAAATAACAGACCTACAACCTTCTTCTGTGTCTTCTATGATAATAAGTACAACTATAGTTACAAGTGTTTAATGTTAGTTGTGTGTCTCTTCCTCCTCTCCACCAGGCACCCTGTGGAACCTGTCGTCCTATGAGCCTCTGAAGATGGTCATCATCAACCACGGCCTCCAGACCATGACCAACGAGGTCATCATCCCCCACTCAGGCTGGGAGCACGAGCCCAACGAGGACTCCAAGCCCCGCGACGCTGAGTGGACCACCGTGTTCAAGAACACCTCGGGCTGCCTCAGGTACGTCAAAATAAAACGCCTGGCGTGCCTCCCGTCCGGACGGCAGCTGTGTTTTCGTGGGTTGAATGGGGTGTGGTTCTATGCAGCAATGGAGTTCTTTATTAAAGGGGCTCCACCACGTAGTTGACATTCTTCAAGAGTTTTGGTGTTTTTATCCCCCCTCCAGTGTACTATTACACCACATAAATTATTTTTTTTAAACAGTCCAACTGTCCTTGAGAGATTTTCTGAAAGCGTGTTTCCTAATGTGATGCCATATTTGGTGGGAACGCCTTTTGGTGTTCTACGTGTTATTAGCATAATTAGCATTACTTAGCATTATTAGCATTACTTAGCATTATTAGCCTTACTAACTTAGCATTAGAAATACTTAGCAATATCAGCATTACCGACTTAGCATTATTAGCATTACTTACATTATTATGAATACTTAGCTTTACTTAGCATTATTAACGATACATTAGCATTAGCATCATTAGCATTACTTCAGCATTATTAGCATGAGTTAGCTTTACTTAGCTTTACTTAGCATTACTAACTATTGAAAAATAGCACGCTATGAGCTTGTAGAACTGATATTTTTGAAAATGGTGAAAATGTGGTGCAAACCTTGGGTTAAAGATGTAGTGCCATGATGTTTTTCCACCCTAAAACATGATCACCAGGTATTATTGTTATTTGAGGAGGAAGATTTGTTTTTTTTAAAGTGCACAGTATTTGTTAAAATGTCCTTTTTTATGTAGGCTCCACCACCAGTTCACTTGTCCTCTGCACCTGAACCATCATTACTTACAGGAGCAGTGGACAACCTTTGAACAATGCCCAGGGGCTTAGTCGAGGTTCTTACTCATGGACACTTTGACGCTCAGCTCAGGAGGAGTCAGGGATCAAACTTCAAACTGGAGCGACGACGGTCACTCTCCGGGGCTCTTTCCCACCCTCTGAAAGCCTGTGGAGACTCATCACGCTCGAATTAGGAATGGATATTCCGCGTTGAGGTCAACGGGCAATGTTATGTGCAAGCTAATTATTTCATCTCCTTGAATTAGTCATTAAAATTCCTCATTAGAGTCATCGGGTAATGGTAGTCGACAAGCTAATGGGTCCGTCTAAATGAAGCCACTGAATGACTCCTGATGGGGTGTTATTATTTTGTTAAGTAGCCAACAGGTTCTGCGACATTATTTGGATCCTCTGCATAAACAGAACTGCTGGTGAATGTGCAGCAGCTCTGTTTATTGTTTTGCTTCTCATTCTAAAGGTGATTGTCTCAGTGTGGTGTGTTGGCAGGTCTCAAGTAACTCAACATCATCATTCTGTATTTATTTATTTATTTGTTTGTTTGTTTATTCAGCGGTGCTAGCCTCTCCTATACCCAGCTTTTGGTTAACATCCACAAACTTCGTCTTAAACAAGCAATAATCTCCCCTTGACAATATATGGAGAATTTTCCGCCAGGTGAACAAATGCAGCGCCTATTTTGCGTCATGATGATGTACGATGAACGCCCCTCACCTCACACAGGTGTGATTCTTTTAAATGGTGAAAAGAGCTTTACGACGCACAATGTGGCTTTTTTTGAAGGAGTAGATCTGCTATTTTCACTCGTTTTGTTTGACACTAGGACAACAAAGTAGGGAATTCATCGGCAAAAAAAGAGGCAGTAAAAGTAAAAATATGGAGTTATAGAGGGTTCTGCCCGTCGGCAGTGCTATAGTAGTGCAGCCAGACTGTCTCCACTTTATCATTTATTTATTATGTATGAACATTTTAGGGTCCCTGTGAGGTTAGACATCATCCATAGACATCATTACCATGCTGTACTAAAATCAGAAAGACTCAAAGTTTGAAATTGTTGGCTCCAACCACACAGACAGACCTTCCTCTAAGCCCCTCCCTCTCCCCAGTGCCCCACCATGAGGATGGACACTTTCCAGCCAGGCTCATCCATTCCAGTGTAAGGGCTCCATTTTCGTTAGTGCTAAACCCCTTATTCCTTAACTTCTTTGCCTTTTTAAACTATTTCAGAAAACATTTTTCAGTAGTTCAAATGGCCAGTCTACAAGCTCGCAACATATTCATAGATTGACATGTTGAAATATTCCAAAACGTTTTTCAAAATAGTAAAAACAAAATAAGGGCTTTGGGATAAGGGGTTTAGCATGTGACGAAAATGGAGCCCTAAATGTAATGGACATTATGCCTTAAGTTCTAGCTGCATTTTTGGAACCAGACCTTCAAAATCACCTCCAAATCCGTCACATACATTTTTCTCAGTGAAAAAAATATATGTGACTTAGCAGTTGAGTGAAAGATTTGCTGTTTATTTAAGGATTAATATATATATATATATATATATATATATATATATATATATATATATATATATATATATATATATATATATATATATATATATATATATATATATATATATATATATATATTTCTTTTAGTTATAGAGGGCATGTATAATGTTTTAAGGCATATTTGTCTTATTAGACAGGGATCACATATGCTTAGCTGTGATTGGACCATAGCAGTTTGGGGAGAGGCTTAAAGAGTAGGTATCACGGATATTTCCTTTAAAAACTAATGACGCATATCTATCAATGACCCCCTAAAGATGTCCAGAAAAAAAGTCGTTTCAGAAAAAATACAATATATAGGCAGAGTTGAAGAAAGAAGTTGAGCGCCCCCCCCTGCTTCCCTGAAAAGGTTGCATTCGGGAAAAGAGCCGAACGCGCCTTGGCGTGACGTATACAGTGGTACGCTCGGCCAACTTCGGCGAGCAGGTCGTGCAGCTCAGCTTCCGGCTAAAGTTATCCACAGTAGCATAGCATAGCATAGTAGTAGGATAGCCTACCCAAATACAATACAATTAAATTATATTTGGCAGCGATCAGCTGCTTAGTTGTCATGATCTTCAAGATCACATGTGCGTTGGTGCATACGCACACACGCGTTGCGATCGAGGTGCGACAATAATACTTTTATAGAGACTAACTAATGTTCTTCTAGCTCCCACTCTCTGCTCCGTCCCTCCGCTCCGAAATGGGAGCTGCACTAGAGGAAGCATAGGGTAGAGTGTAGGACCGCAACCCTGCTTTCTGGTCTCAACTCTGGGTTGTCATGCTTTATTTATAGATTTGTCTTGTTTATAGATTTGTCCATGTTTCTAGAGATGAGCCTCGCACCGTCCCAAGTTGGATGTCTCTCCCTATCAGACCAGTTTTCCCCTCAAAGCGTTTCTTACTATAGAACAGGGGTTTTCAACAGGTGGTCCGGGGACCACCAGTGGTCCTTGAGAAGGTTCCAGGTGGTCCCCAGGCTCAATGATGGAAAGTTGGTTAACTAGATGTAACTCTTGAGAATGTAAAAATGAAACCAAATGGACCCTTGCGGGTCCATTTGGTTTCATTTTTACACTCTCGAGTTAAAAATATTCTTCTGAATTAGCAGCACTATATAATTAAGAAGTCTACACTGTTTTGTTTGCAAAATTCAGCCTGGAATTGTGAACGAAACCAAAAAATGTCATCAAATGGTGGTCCGTGGCTCAAATGCTGAATAAATGGTGGTCCCTGGTGTCAAAAAGGTTGAAAACCCCTGCTATAGAACTACCAATAACCAGAGTTGTAGTCTTGACTGTCTTGTCGACCCGCGGCCGTTTGTATGGCGAGTCTGGGTGTAGCAGTGAGTGGGGAAAAGCTGCTTGAAACGTGGAGTGGTTGGTGTCCCGTGTGCTTATGTGTTTGACTACGCTTCCTTCCAGTAACAGTCACCCAGCCGCCGTCACGATCTGATTCGTGGGGACCCCGATCAGCCGCGGTCCGCGGCTGACGGTGGCGTCCCTGTGTCCGGGTGCGAGCGGTGGGCGAGCCAGCCGCACCACCGCTAGCACTTTTAACCAGAGCCTCCAGCTCGATCAGCCTCTCCGTTAGCACAGAGATCGCATTGCATTTGTTACACAGACCCATCGCTCCAAAAGCACTGGGGTCGTAACTCTGCATGCGGCACTCGATGCACACGATAGGGCTAGAGCGAGAGGGGGGCTCGGGAGAGGATGCAGCCGCCGCCGCCGCCATCACAGCCCGGTACTAGCAGTAGCAGTAGCCGCTAAGCCGGTGCCACTGCTAGGTGGCTAGAAGGCTATCAAGCCAAACGGCCAAGAAGAAGTTACTACATACATTAGAGTCTATAGGCTCGCGCAAGTACATGAACCACGTAACCAGACTATTTTCTGCCCCCTCAATATCGCAACTCTGTCTATTTCCCCCCATACCGACACCGAGTAAACTCAAAAGCCTGCCCGAGAGACGTAATCTCTGCATGGGCAGGCTAGCGAGCGTGGCCCGCTGGAACCAGCTGGAGGTTGGATACAGTGACTCAAGAAAGACACGCCCCCCAAGCCTGTGTAGAAATGCGAGGAGTGCACGGCCGTGTTTCCCAGTAGATAATGCAAAATCGGCTGGCGGATTATTTACAAAAAATCTCGAGTGCATAGTATAGCGGTCCCTGGTCATGCTAACCAAAAAAGATTTTTATTTACTTCATTAACATGACGCTAAAATAATGGAATTCCGAGGAGTTTTTAACATGTGTTTCCTAGGGGTGTGACGTCAGCGTGTTCCACTGGTGACGCGCTGTTTTGGGTCGGGCTTTTCCGAGCTGGTGGGAGGGTTTTTTCAGAAGAGTGTCCTCCGACCTGAAACAGCATCGAAACGGCTTTATATAGCCATATGTTTGCATTTTCGAATGTTATCACAACTTTGTCATAGTTAAAATGAGAAAAAGTTGATATTAGCATGATACCCTGTCTTTAATGAAAGGTCTATTGTGCCTTTCTAGTCTTTATACTCTTTATTGCAACTGGTGGTTTAAAACAAAAGTGTGTGAGTGTATCTGTATGCAAACATATAGCGATATACCAATTAGATGTCCTGTTGCCATCCTCAAGGGTGTGCAGTATGTGTATGTTTGAGTGTGCGTGTGTGTGTGTGTGTGTCTAACAATAGTGCCTGTGTGTGTGTGTGTCTACTCGTGAGCGAGCGACCGTGTACAGTACATGTAGTCAGTATGTACTGTATGTTGTCGCCGTCAATCACAGCGGCGCCAGCGAAATTCATCACACCTAATACGGCACATCACAGGATTCCATTTCTCATGTGTCATAGGATAGTATATCTATCCATCTCTCCATCTCTCTCTCTCTGCGTCGCTCTCTGCTGGATGCTCCTGCTGTCTCCATGGCGACCGTAACCAAGCATTCAGGTTGCCTGGTAAAGGCCTGGAGAGAGAGAGAGAGAGAGAGAGAGAGAGAGAGAGAGAGAGAGAGAGAGAGAGAGAGAGGCCTGGAGGAAGGAAGGGAGGAAGGAAGGAAGCGCCGATGCCAAGGAAACTCTGTTTACACACCATGCCACCACACACACACTGCTCATAGCACTATAGTATATACTGTATATATCCAGTTATTCACCCATTGGATGGCTCTGAGTCTGGATGATTAAAGGGGAACTCCACCCATTTTCAACATTTCAATATACCTTAGAGATGTTGTGTGGACATGATACACACTAGCGATGGAGGTCCGAAAAGAAATAATTAGCATGGTTAAACACAACTTGATGACATCATCAAGTTATGTTTCCCCATGTTAATATTTTTTTCTTTTGGTGCCTTTCACATTTGGCCTTTGGAGAGAGAGAGAGAGAGAGAGAGAGAGAGAGAGAGAGAGAGAGAGAGAGAAAGAGAGAGAGAGAGAGAGAGAGAGAGAGAGAGAGAGAGAGAGAGAGAGAGAGAGAGAGAGAGAGAGAGAGAGAGAGAGAGAGAGAGAGAGAGGCAGAGACAGACAGTCTAGTGGGACCCATATGGTTCTACATGGTGCTAGCGTTGACCTTGGGGTGAATTAGGGTGGGTGATGCCTTGGGGTCACTCAAGAAAGAGAGACTACACCCATATCTATGCATCAGTAACCTCCATCCATCACAGTCATCATCTATCAGTCTGTCCATCTATCAGTCTGTCTGTCTGTCCTTTCAACTAAGGACAGACTTTGTAGTCTTCTATATTCCCAGCTGCTGCCATCTCTCTGTTGCAGATGGAAACTACCATATTGCCTTCATCTGTTGCACTACTGTTACTTGTTGCCTTATTGTTTGGCTTTGTTGTTTTTATTGCACTGTGGATGAGTGGGAAATTTCATCCCCCCATATGTGTCCACATACAGTACATGCTGTACAGAGGCAGAGGTGTTTTAAATCAAGTAGAGACTTGCCTGGGTTTTGTGTGCATGTACATGCCTGTGTGTGTGTGTGTGTGTGTGTGTGTGTGTGTGTGTGTGTGTGTGTGTGTGTGTGTGTGTGTGTGTGTGTGTGTGTGTGTGTGTGTGTGTGTGTGTGTGTGTGTGTGTGTGTGTGTGTGTGTGTGCGCGTGTGTGCGTGCGTGCGTGCGTGCGTGCGTGCGTGTGTGTGTCCATCCATCTGGTCATCTGTCTCCATCAGACTGATCTGCTCTGTATTTCCTGTTGGGTTGTTCACACATGGAACCAACCGTGACCTTCACATCCGTGTGTGTGCGTGCGTGTGCGTGTGCGTGTGTGCATGCGTGCAAATAAAATAACAGCAGGACCCTTGCATCTCTGTAATTCTTTCGTTTGAAAATGTTGTTATTTATTTTTTATGCCTTTATTGATAGGATAGTACAGTGGTTTTCAACCAGTGGTCTTTGAAAGCTACAGTATATGATGGAGAGTTGGTTAACCAAAAGTAACTCTTAATTTGAGAGTGTGAAAATGAAACCAAATGGTTTCATGTTTACACCCTCTAGATTTAAAATATTCATCATCTGAATTAGCACCACCTAATCAAGAAGTCTACACACCTAGAGAAGTTACAAAATTAATGGCCATTTTGATCTGTATGTTTGCCTGTTTTGTTTGCCAAATCCAGCCTGGAATTGTGGACAAAACCAAAAGAAATCTTTAGTTTTGGCTCTGTGGGGTGAAAATGTCATCAAATGGTGGTCCTTCACTCAAATGCTGAATGATAGTGGGCCCTGGTATCAAAATGGTTGAAAACCACTCGGATAGTAGATAGGAAATGAGGAGAGAGATGGTGAGTGCCACGCTGCAAATGTTGTTTTTGGGGATCGGGTTTCGAACCCGCCACGCTGTTAGGATGGCATTGCAGTCTAGTTAGCTACACAGACTACCATGCTGGGCTGGGCCAAATATAGGGCACTTCATCCATTGTCAAAGAGATCAGGTTATTCATACACCAATGTAGTGTGTGTGTGTGTGTGTGTGTGTGCGTGTGCGTGTGCGTGTGCGTGTGCGTGTGCGTGTGCGTGTGCGTGTGCGCGTGCGCGTGCGCGTGCACGTGTGCGTGTGCGTGTGTGTGTGTGTGTGCGTGTGTGTGCGTGTGTGTGTCCACCTCCCGGACAGCTCCTCCCGGCTGTAGGAGATTGAAACAGCTGACAATAAAAGCTCCTGTCTGTCAGTGTACCACTAAACGCACTGCGTCTGTCAAATAAAACCATGTTCACCGCCGATCTGTCGGTGCACGCGTGTGTGCGCACACGCTTCAGTGTGTGCGCGTGTTAGCGTCCGTGTGCATCCGTGTGTGCGTTTCCTGAAGACGGATGGATTGTTTTATGAGAGGGTGTAGTGTGCCAGGGCTCAGACGACTGACTGGCGCTGTCCGACTGCTCTGTGTGCAGATTAGTTTTAATTAGCATACTGTGTAGAACGGACCCGGCTCACATTATCTTACACACCGGACAGGGTAATGAGAGGGAATGAATGAGGGGTGTGTGTGTGTGCGTGTGTGTGTGTGTGGGGGGGGGGGGGGGGGGGTGCACGTGTATGCACGTGTGTGTGTGTCTGTCAAGTTGATTATACGCAACATGTCAAATTGGGCACAAAATTGCTGTCCCCATTTAGATTTTATTGTCGCATCATAAAGTAAGAGTTAACTTAAGTTCAGACAAGTAGGTCTACCTGTTATAGTTACGTTTAAAGAGGAGATTTTTGTATTTTTTCAAATGTTATATGTTTAAGAGGTGACAGTACTTCATTAGAGTCCTTGGTGTGTTTTTTATGTACAATGATGTCTTCCCTTTGTATTTACGGTTTATTCCTGGGGGCTGAAATCTTTCCAATCAAATATGCCAATGGAAAAACGTGACATTATCAGCTCCTCCCTGTGGGTGTGGCTTCAGTTCAGGTGGATCTCTACCAATCATTACTGTACAGTGTGCTGACCATATAAGGAGTTCCTCCCTGTCCTCAGTGAACTGCACAAGTAAAAAAAAAAAAAAACTATTAGTTTTGGGTTTTGGGGGACATAGTCTTCATCCAATCAGGGAAGAGTAGGGTTTCCTACAATCAGGACCGAGTGGAGCGGCCCTTGGTGCACATGCTGTTGGCATGTCACATTCACCCCCTATGTAGCGTGTGCATGTATACATCTTGTTACCAGGGCGGACCTTTTTTTTCCAAATCACCCACTTCACTGAATGCTCCTTTAACCCTTTCTATACTGTTATCACGTTTTGGTGTTCTAAGTATACTTTAGCTACTGAAAAATAGCAGATCTACAAGCTCTGTTATTTTTGAAAAATCATGAAAATGTGGCACATTTTTTGTGAATGTAGTGTCGTAAACTAGAATCTAGCAACATAAAGTAGAATCTATTGCCAAAAACTCAAATCTATTGCCAAAAACTAGAATCTAGTGCCAGAAACTAGAATCTAGTGTCAGAAACTAGAATCTAGTGCCAGAAACTAGAATCTAGTGTCAGAAACTAGAATCTAGTGCCAGAAACTAGAATCTAGTGTCAGAAACTAGAATCTAGTGCCAGAAACTAGAATCTAGTGCCAGAAACTAAATCTAGTGCCAGAAACTAACTAGAATCTAGTGCCTGAAACTAGAATCTAGTGTCAGAAACTAGAATCTAGTCAGGACAATGCGTTAAAAAATACCATGGCATTGTGTTTAATCCACCTGGCCCAGCCCCACTAGCTACTGTAGCACTTGGTAAACATTGCCAGTAGTAGAGTCCTTCTGTTGTGCTGAGGCTGAGGCTCCGCTCTGAGCCTCACCCCAGCACAGACGCCTGTCATGCGCAGCCATGGCTTGTCTACTGATGCAACAGTGGAATCCCAGCTGACACACAGAGCATTCTGCTGCTTTCACCACCCGTTTCTGAGCATCTGTACACTGTCAACATTAGTCTGTTATGTGTCACCTCTACTCTGTGCTTACTGACTGCGTGTGTGTGTGTGTGTGTGTGTGTGTGTGTGTGTGTGTGTGTGTGTGTGTGTGTGTGTGTGTGTGTGTGTGTGTGTGCGTGTGCGTGTGCGTGTGCGTTTCTTCACAGAAATGTGAGCTCAGATGGGGCAGAGGCGAGGCGCAGGCTGAGAGAATGTGAGGGATTGGTCGACGCCCTACTCCATGCCCTCCAATCAGCTGTCGGGAAGAAAGACATGGACAACAAGGTAATGATGGTTCACACTTGGACACAAACAACTTACTGTATGTATTGTGAGAGTTGCAAATCTACAACAACGCCTCTTGTTTTACAAGGCATTGTGACCCTGTAGTTTGGCTTTTTGCAAAAATCTTTGTTATTACAGTATATGCCTATTTGGACATTGTGTGGTCAGACAGGAGCTTTTAGTGTTTAATGTTTTTATAGCTAGACTAGTTATAATGCAGAACATTTACAAAATCTTTTATTTCTAAGATTTTCTGAGCTCAATTACACCCCAAGAACCTGAACTTTGTTTTTTCAGTAATTATTTTTCTGGCTCAAAGAATAGATGATTTTCTTACTGTTTGTGATGTGACAGCAGGAAATACCATATGTCAATGTCACTCTTTCCACTGTTTTTTATGTTTTCGTAGCAGATCAAAAGGCTTAGAAAACAGAGAAAACTCCAGTGCACCGAAAATCCACCGAATGTTCAAAGTTAGGTTTTGGTGCTTATAATTGAGGTCATGAACCCTAAAAGAACACAAACAAGATAGCTGTAAAATCTAAAGATCTATCTTTACTTCAGGAAGTCTTCTATCAATTAAAATCTATGACAAAGAGTCGACAAATACGACTTATTAAAAAGTTATTTTCTGGCTCAATTTGCCCCATATAAGAGGTAAGTTTATCCAAAAAAGGGGTAGGTTTACCCACCCCACCCCCATGATATTTTAAAGTTAAATGTTTAAACTGTGTTCACAAAATGTGTTCACATGTCAAAACCTATTTAATAACACTTTTCCCTTTTGCAAATAGTCTTTATTTCTTTATTTATTATTTAAACAAAAATAAAGACGATTCAATTACGTTTGCTATTCAGAATGTTTTTCGTGTTTGCAATTGTTTACACAATAATACAACCTTGCCTTATATGAGTTTAAAAATGCAAATTAAAGCTCATTCAGTTTAATTTGAGTTGCACAGACATAAAAAAGTGATTCATATTTGTAGAATTGGCTCAATTTACCATCCTTTAATTGGTTCATTTCACCCACAGCTGTCATTTTAGAAAAATACATTACCAGAGTAATACCTCAGGAACTGTTTTTGCTAAATTATTCCACCCATAAACAAACCACCAACATGCATGATATTAAATTTTAGACTCAAGGAACTAATGTTATATTAGTCATTTTACCTGAAAATGTCGAAATTTTACTTAAAAATGACAATAATTTGATTGATTTTCGGTGACCACAGCGAGCACCACGCGACCACCGTTGCCTACAACATGACGTCATACCACCACAAGCACCGCTCTTTATAGCCCTTCACTCTGATTTTACTAACCACTGCAGCGGTGCTCACTGGGAACGCCCACTAAACAGAGCTAAGCCAATCACACTGGCTGGGAGCCGCTGGGCATTGTTGATTGGTCCAGAAGTTTGGAGCACCGGCTGCTTGTTTTTAACGGCTGGAGACGTAAAAAAGAAAAAGAAAAGAAAACACACAACACGCGACAGCGCGACAGGCTGGAGGAGAACGTAGGAAGGAAGGAATTAATTTATAGAGACAATGATATCAATAGAAAAGAAAATAAACAAGTATATAATTTAGGCAGGTAGGAAGTAGAAAGAGAAAACAGAGAGGGAAATAAACAACAATGGTTGCGAGGAGAACGGGAGGCGGGAGGAGGAGGGACGAGGTGCCGGTAGTGGTCTATGAATAGTGGTGGGCGCGGTGCTCTGAGCGGTGCTCACCGAAATTCTAAACTCTGAATGAGCCTTTACTACTGTAGATTTAAGGTCAAATGACAAAACAGACACAGTTTTCTAATTTTCTAGATAAAGGAGTGAATCATGTTATCCCGTTCTCCCTTACTGTACATTTACATATACAGTAGATATCATTGTTCTAACTCTCTCTCTGCCTCTCCCCAGTCGGTGGAGAACTGTGTGTGCATCATGAGGAACCTCTCGTACCACGTCCACAAGGAGGTGCCTGGGGCGGAGAAGTTTCTGGACCCGTCGGCGCTGCAGGCTCCGGGCTCCGCAGGACCACAGAGGAAGAAGAGGGACGACGCTGGCTGCTTCGGAGGAAAGAAGGCCAAAGGTGAGGATGGTATTGGATGCACTCGACGAGGAAAGAAAATGCTATGGTTTTGTTCCAAAATGAAATGCAAAAGACTTGAAGAGATTCTTGAAAACCCGAAAGCAAATTGGAGGGTAAGAGAAAGACATGTAGAAAATAGAACTGTTTCATTCCATCTTTCTAAAGGTTGAGTGCCATGATTTTTGTATTTTTTCCCAGTTTTGTAAATGTTTAAGATGGGACACTATTTAATTAGTGTGTTTTTTATGTGCAATGATGTCTTCCCTTTGTATTTAGGGTTCCTTTCTGAAAGCGAAAGTGAAAAATTCCATTTGTATCTGGTTTAATCTGTGCTAATAGCGGTGAACGCTGCACTCCTGTTGGATGGAGAGATCTCCTTCGTACTCTCTTATTCGGGTTAAGGGTTTTGTACACCACATTAGTCTTTAATTCTATCCCGTTTAATCCTTTTAATCTAGCCGTGATATTTGCAGGAACCGGGATGAATACAAGGTTAGAAAGAAACAGTATTTGTTAATGAAAGCATTTGTCACAGAGATTTCTCTTTTCACTTCTCTAATTCGCCATTCTCAGTAGCAGCCAATATCAGACAATCAAGGAAATTGTTTGCTTCTTATGAGATTCAGACAGAACAAAAAAAGTTTGATAGCGGATCATTCCAGTGTTTGAGAAAGGATTATTCCGCAAACGTGGATTCCTGTTTGTGAGCATTAATGTGTTGTTGCTGTTTCATTACAAAGCACTATTTTATATGGAGACAAGATTTATTCCTAAAACACAAAATATATTATTTATGCATTTTGCATCATCAGCCACGATATAATTGTGCTGGGGTGTTGACCTGCAGAGCAAAAAACACGTCCCTCTGGCTGTATTTTGGTTTTGTTGCAATGTTTATGTTGACGTTTAAACCATGCATGTTTATCCAAATCTTGTCTATGGTACCTTTAAGATTACCAGCAAAAAATGTTCATGACGTTGGATACTCCATATCCATTTATATGCAGACCGGCTCACAGTGACATACAGTAACTTTCTTTTTGCACAAGGGCGCGCAGCTGGGAGTTATGCCCCAGACCTTGCTTTATCTTAAGGTCCGTGTCACATCAAACAGACTTGCGTGAACCCATGGTGACTCGCGGCGTCTAATCAGGTGGCTTTTGTGTCACCTCACGTCCGAGGCCAAAGTTATGCTGGAACACAGCACAAGGACTACACAGCTGATGGTCAGGCAGATGTCTGTATGTGCCTGCATGAGAGGGAGTAGCTCTTCCTTTCCAGGAGTTGGCAACCTCCAAAGTTAAGCTTGAATCTGCAAGAATAGATATGCCTTGAGACAACGGTAGTTCATCACACAGGATGTTATTACTGACAGACAGCGTCAGATGACAGATGTCAGCCAGTGTGAGAGAAGGACACAATAGACATCCGAAAAATATGCTGCGCACCAGGGTGGCACACTCAGCAAAGGATGTTTTTGAGATACAGCGCTCTGAAAATAGGGCTTTTAATGTAAGCGAACGGAGTCGGGTTTACAAATCACATTATCACAGGGGACGAGCGCCACAAACAAACAGTTATCTACGAACGTGTTTGTACAAAGCAACGTGAGGTACTGTACCTAATACCTATAGCTTATCCAAAATATTAGCACCGCAGAAAGTCAGGAAAAAAAGGTTAAAGGGGAGATGACATCAACTGTTGATCCTTAATACCAAGAACGCAAAGAACGGCCTCGCATATTTGGTGAAGAATGTTCTCATTAAGTTAACTTGATGAAAACATTCTCTCCAGTCTCTCAGGACTGGAGACCCAGTGAATCATATTACTATATAGAACTTGGTTTCCTGAGGTCATGGGATTTCACACTATTAACTAATTAGCTGCGTGTGTGTTTCAGCCAGTCGGTACATGAAGTGCAATTGAAAAAAAATATACAGTAAAAGTAATGGAAACGGTTTTGTTAGTACTAATGACACAATGCTGTTTGAAAGCTAGCTGATTGGCAACACAGTGAGCGAGATTACTCTGGGAGCCAGGCAGAAATGTCTGCGTAATTCCATATGATCCGAAACTGAGAGCAGCAATGAATCTGTATAGTTTGAATGTTCTCCCCGTGTCCCCTAGGGTAGGAACTCTCACAAAAACATACAGTAATCCTGGTCTCTAAACTGCCTCCCCCTGGCCAGCCGGGGCGCCTGATGGAGGGGACAGGAACTGGTTGGTCTAACGTGTTCCTTCAACACATTACGTCCAACCAGGGAAACTCCCACCCCCTGTCAGGTGAAAAAGAAGGAAGCTTGGACTCCTCATGCATTGAAGGAAGCATGAGGCCAGTCCGCTGCCTCCCCGGGGTGGCGGAGGGTGTGTCGAGCCCAGGATCCCGGGTTGGCGGAGGGTGTGTAGAGCCCAGGATCCCAATAGGTAATTGGCACTGGGTGGAGAAAATGAGTTAAAAAATCGCAGGGATAAATATTGAGGAATATATTCACCAATGGCAGTCAATCCGTGACAGAGTAAAAACATTGACACGTAGGTTGTAGTCTTTCAGTGTTAAACTATCAGGGGTCCCTTTTTACATTTGTAAGAGCTAAATTACTTGGTAGCCACATACATACACACACTCAGCGACAGCTGTGCCATTAGTCCGTGTTAGTGATCTCCTAATCAGCCTCCCTCCCTCCCAGGCCATTAGCCAAATGACACCCCTTATCTCCTCTAACGCACGCCGATAATAGCCCCGCAATTAATCAGCCCAGCCAATGAGCCGCAGCCGTGCCCGGGGCAGCGACCCTTGACCCCTCAAACATCATGTCGTCAGGGGTGTCTGCGGTTCAGAGGTCGTGATAGCGAGAAACTGTAGTCTAGGTGTGTGTGGGTTTTTTTATAACATAGTAATTGGCCACCCGGCTACGCACGGCGCGCGCGTGTACACTGACTCACAGACACACACACACACACGCACGCACGCACGCACGCACGCACGCACGCACGCACGCACGCACACACACACACACACACACACACACACGCTTTCACTGACTAATGAGGTGTGTGTTTGTAAGTCTAGGCGTATAGCCCTTGAAGGTGAGTGCTTTGAAGGAGAGAGAGGGAGAGAGAGAGATTGAAAACAAAATGCCTCCCTGGCCACAGAAACACGACAACGAAGCAGTACTTCTGCACAGTAAATGCCGGACATTTTCAGAGAGTGCCATTTTGACCTCGCAACCTCGAGTCTCCAGTGGCCATTTGTCAACCTCTTGAACCCTAGCTGGGTCCCTATTCCTGGCCCTGTCACGGCCAGACGTTTTATTCGACAACAGGTGAACATTCTCCAGGAAGGCGCAAGATCCAGTATAGCGACCAGCGGTCGCAAATAAAGGTCACAACAAATTGTTACTTACTAGCCACGACCACCAGCTCTTCTCGTGGCGTTTGAACTATAGCTTCTGGTTGCCAGGCAGGAGAACATGCACTGCTTAGGCTTAGGGTTATAGATATGGTTGGTAATTCGGCATTGCTCCATGCTTGCGTTTGTTTTTAGGTGACCGTGGCCATTAAGAAAGTAGTCGCAACCTGTAAGAAACTGGTCGCGACCACGTTACGACCAGGCCGTCGGTTGCTAGTGGATTTCGCTGCCTCTCGGAACATTCACCAAAAATAGCAGGGCTACAAGCTGAAAATGCATTGCCAGTGTGCTAACACCAAGGCGGTGCTTGTGTTGTTTTGAACTCCCGTGTCGCGTGGTTGTTTAATTCCTTCGTCACGTTTAAACAACGCCGATTAGCCTGGTTGGTATTCCAAACGAGGAATAACACGCACTGGATCGACAAAAAACCCTGAAATCGCAACATTCAGGGGCTGGAGCCAGGCAAATATTTCCACGCTTCAAAAACAATCATTTGTTGTGATTAGTATTCTGTATGTATGACACTATGCCTGTTCCCCCCGGCAAAACGCGTAGGAGGGGGACTAAATACTGCGTGGGGGGAAAAAAGCCAAAAATTATTTATGTATTTGTTTTTTGTTGTTTTTTCCTGTGTCTTTCTCTCATCATTATCTCTCTCTCTCTCTCTCTCTCTCTCTCTCTCTCTCTCTCTCTCTCTCTCTCTCTCTCTCTCTCTCTCTCTCTCTCTCTCTCTCTCTCTCTCTCTCTCTCTCTCTCTCTCTCTCTCTCTCTCAGCCATCTCAGTCTCTTTCATCATTTTGCCAGTAGAACACCTGTGGCGTGTTAATGGATTCCTATGTCGACTCACCTCCCATTTCAGTGTTTATCTCCCATGTCTCTCTCCCCTCCTCTCTTATTTACATACTTACTTACCCCCCCCTCTCTCTCCCTCTCTCTCTCTCCCTCTTTCTCTCTCTCTCCCTTTCTCTCTCTCTCTCTCTCTCTCTCTCTCTCTCTCTCTCTCTCTCTCTCATCTTGTTACCGCCACATTATTGCAAAACTATGAACTAATTCTCTTCCCTGCCTCTATTAGTTAAATATGTTCAAAGTATTACACTTGTCATCCACAGCATTCACTGGTACCGTATTTGTATGCACGCCTGTCCGCCCTCCCATGCGCGCACACTGACACACCTACGCACACCCTGTTCACCAACCTCTCTTCTCTTTTCTCCCCTTGCTTGTGTTTTTTGGCATTGCTGCTGCCTCCTTGGCTAACTATAGAGGAATGGTTTAATCAAGGTGAGTGTTTTCTGTCCTGTCTCACTCTTCTGCCCTAGCTTTCTCCTTTAAGACGCCTCCTACTACTACTACTATTCCACTTTCCTTCTCCCTGGCTCGTAGCTATGACACTTTGGCAGCCCTCCAACGCCGATAAAGTTGCACTTTAGCTGTTGTGTTCCTGCCGTACATGTGCCATCTTCATCTCCACCACCACCTGTAGCAATGAATGAATGCCAGAACGCAAGACTAATTCACACTTCAAATAATCGTGTTCTACAGCAAAAAGTTGTGCATTTTAAAGGGGTTCCATCATGAATTTAAAATCACATGTGTGATATAAATGTTGCCTTTTGATCCATTTCCATACACTCTGTAGCCTAAACACCCACTCAGATAATTATTTTTCATATTTTCTCAGGGTACCATTTTGGCCGCAGTACCAGAAATGTCCACAAAAACAGCCCCCCTCCCTCCTCACTGCTTCCCCACACCCACCTCATTCGTTATTCCCTGTCTCATTAGAATATGCAAGATTTGCCTAGTTTTAGTTTTACTTTCATTGGGATAATTTGAGAGGCAGTGTGGATTCCATGCATACCAATGAATTACAGGGTGGGGGCAAAGTTAAAGGAGATCAGGACTATTAAATTGGTATTTTTAGTGACATCACTAAAGAGGAGAATCTGAGAGTGCCCATTTATGTGCCACCATTCAGACACACAGAAAAATCACAGATATGTCAACTTAGTTCTGACTACTTTTGGATTGCATTGTTCTGACTACTTTTGGGGTATAAAAATACACAGGATAGGAAAAACGTATGTAAAATTCATGGCGGAGCATCTTTAACTGAAAGAGCTTTCATTGTTGTGGCGTTCTTGTTATAAAACGTGGATGTCTGTTTTGTATAAATTAGCCCTGTAGTCATTCGGTCCTTCAGACCGTCCGTCTCGTGGTAAAGCTGTTTGAATGTACGATGACAGACAGTGATGTTTGTCCACTCAACCTGGATCCTCTTCACGCGGTAGCATTGTGTCTCTTCGTCCTAATTATGCATGAAAAACACCTGCTTTGTCAGTTGCTGTGACGGCGCTGAGAGATACAGTAAACATGTTTTCAGCAGTAAATTCAAGACAGCAAATTGCACTGTTTGCAGTTGAACATACAGCATTTACACGACAAAAGAGCACAATTATCATTTTAGAGATAAACGCGTCAGCGTCTGTTTGCACTTTTGCCGACAAAACACCAGGTTTCTAGTGAGCATCTGGTAGAGCCATCTGTTTTTCTATACAGCTATAGACTAGAGTTTGATTCAAGTTTGGAAAAACTCACGTTATATCCCAGACATTATATATTAGCACTGAATTATTGCTAATATTCAGGTCCGAACAAAAGTTATGTCAGATTTTACGGGGCTTGTAATTCAAGCCGTAGACTACTGTGTCTGTGTGTATTTAGGCTTCATGCATGGTATGGTAGCAGTGGTAACAGTTCATAATTGCTGTATTAAAGGGATAGTTTAGATGTATGAAAGCACAACCACAACAATTCGTTCATTGTTTACACTCCTATCACAGGAACTACTGTATGTTTTTTGTGTCCCATATCACTACGCCCAAGAAGAAGTTCCATGTGACACGTGGGTCAAAAATGAAGGGCTGTGCTAATATTTTAGAAATAATTCAACAATACACATTACATTGTGGATTATTTTCTGTCACTGCGTGGCCCCAGTGACCCCGCACAAAATGACCGGAACTAGTTAATATCCACCAAAACCAGAGCATAACTCCCACCACGGAACTCTGGCAATTAATTAATACAGTGGACACAACTCTTGAAAATCTGAACTATCCCTTTAACGTAGGAAAAAAACAACAACACAGGGACAATATGTATTATATGATGAAAGTCATTACACCCTTGTTTTAACAGAAATGACATTTTTAAAACGGTACTGTTGCACTTTACAATGCTTAAAATAAGTGCATGTTAATTCACATCTTAATACAATGGAAGACAATCCACAGTACACATTTTTCAGCTGAATATACCCCATAGTAAGGTACTTGCTGAAAGAGTCCCTTAATTAGGATTGCTATGAAAACATCAGTTTCCACTCTGTGGGCATGTCCACGTGCATGAGACGTGTTCATTAGGTACTGTAGTCACCATCCCTGTTCCATCTCCCGTTTCATGTTGCCCCTTGCATTCTTGTAGATATGTTCCTGCCTGCGTAGCTCTGCTATTACAGTGGATGTGGTATAGTGTGCACACACGCATGCTTGTGTGTGTAGGTAGACATTTTACTTCAAGTTATGATAATTCTGAATTCTGAAATAAAAAATATGACAATAATACCGGCAATGTACTTTTTATTGGTGATTGCAACACAGATGGTTTGCATCAACCTGCTATCTCGTTATGTGACACTAACATATACAATTCATAACTCTCTCTCTCTCTCTCTCTCTCTCTCTCTCTCTCTCTCTCTCTCTCTCTCTCTCTCTCTCTCTCTCTCTCTCTCTCTCTCTCTCTCTCTCTCTCTATCACTCCTAGGCAGGAAAAATGGCGAGAATGACAAAAACTATGACACATTGGATCTACCCAAGCGTACGGAGCCGTCAAAAGGTAGGCTGGGCCTGTCTGTCACAAACCAACGTGTACATAGAAGCACGAAAACAAGAAAAAGACCCTGGCGATAATTATCAGGACCTTTTTTCTGTAGTTTGAACACTAGTGGTATGCGACGTGTGACTTCCATTCCCTGGGTGGACCTTTAATGGCAAAACAAAAATATGTAGATGAGAAAACAAAAATATGTAGATGAGACTACCGGTACATATCTTATTCTAATTATGGTACATGTTTTGTTTTTGGCTTTTTAATGAGCAATTAAGGGAGGGGAGCTTCTGCCTAAGCTGCCCCAGAGCCGATGCAACATTACACAGCAGTTGTTTTCTGAAGAAATGAAATGCGTCTTCCATCTGTCTCTTTTGTTCTTGCTCTTGTTATTTCCTACTATAGATAAAAGGCTCAAATAACAGTCTGGAAAAGACGTCGCTTCTGTTAAATGTCATTTGTCTGGCAAGCAGGAGGTGAAATTGCGTCCCTGGAATTGAGCAGGAAGCGCAAAATTGTCAAAGATGAGCCGAGGGCTGTGAAGTGAGAGAGACATCTATGTGATTTGTTTGATTGGAGCAGAAGTGTCATGCTGCTGCTGTATTCCAGCCACACACCTGACAGTTGATTGACTAGTTCTGTATCAGGGGACACATTGGTGTGGTGACATTGTTTCTTGTTAGCTTAGAGGGCTCCTGAGCAAATGATAAGCCTCAGGGGCATCGGCACGCATTCTGTGTAATACATTGAAATATGAAACGCCGTTCTCTTTTCTTCTTTTGCGCTTATCTTTCCTATTTCTTGTGGCTGTGTGACCTGTTTGTTCAAGGTCCACAGTGATAGTGGATCCCAAAGGTGTTCTGATTCTGACTACTGTCCGAGTGACTCTTTGTACATGCTGCATCAAAGAAATGCATTCTTCTTCTGCTGTATAAATGAGAATACCAACCGCAGTGAAAAGATTAGATTGTGTGGCCAATGAATATTTTCCCTTTTTGTTTAATCATGTCCTATGAAAGCAGGGAATCGTCGCTTCAGATTGACATATTGGTTGTTCTATTTGAGATATGGCTTACAGAATAATGTCTGCACCTAGCTGCATCATGTTTAAGCATTTATTTCATACTAGGACCTTACCCGTTGTGAATATATGAACAACAAATAATGTACAGTGTAAATATATGAGCAACAAATAATGTACAGTGTAAAGTGAATTAGCAGATCATGGGTGGGTGAATTAAAGTGAATTAATAGATTATAACAATCATGTAAGTATGTAATTGCTTTAATGCAGGGGTTTTCAACCTTTTTGACTCCAGGGACCACCATTTATTCAGCATTTGAGCCACGGACCACCATTTGAGAACATTTTAGCCCCACAGACCTTGCGGGTCCATTTGGTTTCATTTTTACATTCTCAAGAGTTACATCTGGTTAACCAACTTAGCTGGGGACCACCTGGAACCCTCTCAGGGACCACTGGTGGTCCCCGGACCACCTGTTGAAAACCCCTGCTTTAGGGAAAACAGTTGTAGCAAAGCAAGGGTGCCATGCAGGAACGTGGTGAAAAATCGGATAAAGTAGCTGTTTCTGTGGACATATGAAGCCAGTGGCAAGGTGTTTAGAAAGTGAAGGGGGGTCTTAATAACTGTGTTTGTGTGCATGCGTGTATATGCCCAAATCAAGAAGACGCACAGTGTAACCTTATTTGTGTTACAGTATATCTCATAGATATAAGAAAACCATATGTATATTAATGCATAACGCATCGGGCAGGGGGAAGCTGCAGGCTGCAGCCTGCAGCTGGAGAAAATCACTGTAGGCTACTTGGTGGCAGACACGCAGACACGCATCGCAAAATATGCATGTCCCTGCCGTTGTAGAACTCAACAAATATGAAAACTGCGGTCGCGTGAGGTGAGATTGTAGATGGGCCGTTTTCGTTTGCGAGGCGGCCAGGGAAAGAAATGCGCCTGCTGTAGTTGCCATGACGCAGGAGTTGGTTACCCTCCGTTATCATGGTGGGTCTGCTGTCCACTTGAACATGCCAGTGAAAAGCGACATGGAAACAAACAACTGTCCAGTATGAACGCATGTGTGTGTGTGTGTGTGTGTGTGGGGGGGGGGGGGTCCGTCTTAATTCGCAAAGTCTAGCAATGCAGTACGCTTCGCGATCACGATCTCTCTCTCACACACACACACACACACACACACACACACACACACACACACACACACACACACACACACACACACACACACGAACGCACGCAGGCGCTAAAGTTGCTGTGGAAGTAAACATCATATCATGTGAATACAGCGGTCGGTGAGCTAGTAGAGGACCAAGCGCGCAGTGCTGGGAGTGACAATACGATATGCCCCGTGCAGGCTGTCCTCGGCATGGCTCGGCATGCAACCTGTCCGTGTGCCGTGCGCCTGGTCTCTCTTCCATGCAAGAGTCGGCTGTTGTACAGACCGAGCGTGCAGCGCTGCGTGTCGAGTGACACAATAAGAAGAAGTTAGGCTGGCCTGGTCTCTCTTCCATGCAAGAGTCGGCTGCTGTTAGCTTGTAGATCTGCGTGTTTTTAGCGAACGTTGTACGATGTAGTCACAAATGCGATACCCATTCCACTGTAGAACCCCGAGCGGGGGTGTTCCTCCTCCTCCTCCCCGACAACAACACCGCGGCCACTATTAGCTGTGTTGCTGGTGTAGCAGTGGAAATAAGGCAGTGGGGTAACAGCAATGACGGTGGCCTGTGAATTGTGTAACGTTAGGGGGCCCCGTCGGACTTTCCCATATAAACTTAATGGGGAAATTTTCATGCACAAATAAATTCATTATAAATCAACGGTGTGTTAATTCGGCAAAAGGGCTTCCTCAGTCTCTTTCTAATGTTATGGTCAATGACTGTGTGAAAAATCATAGTGATCGGTGCAGCCAGTGATGAGTTATGCTCGCTTCAGACATTCAGACAGACATTCAGACAGACATTCAGACAGACAGACAACTCCTTAATTATAGTACTGATTTACCTCAACTTCACCTCTGACATTTAATCCACTCATGCTCTAGTTAGTATGTGAATAGCCTGCCTGTGATATTAACTCAAATATCAAATAGTATGCTCCTGACTTAGATGACATTGTATGTAGACAGAGCACGATAATAGCATTTTATGTAGACATAGCATAGTTCCATAGTTGCTCTAGATTAACAGATTGTGCTAAATGACCTTGCATGGTTTCCTCTGCCATTCAAGTGTATGAATGTGTATAGGAATGGGTAATTCACAAATCACAATCTATGTATAAAGGTGGATCAACGCACCATGACTCCAAATATGGATATAATAATTAATTATACAGTATGTAGATTTCAGCAACTGATTAAAAACACTGATTAAAGTATAAACAAATTGTGGAAAAGAGCTAAGTGGAGTTAGTTTTCAGTGGCCAGTAGTTTTGCACTAGACAGACATTCATTAGGTTCAGCGTTTTTACAACCCAATGTCTTATATAGACAGCCAAGCTGTGAAAAGGAATGTTGTCTGAGTGGGAATTTAGTTGGGGAACAACTCTTGCCCTGAATCTGTCTCGTGTAAAGCATGGAGTATTTTATGCGAGGCATTATGGCATCTTGACAGTAGCCAAATGTGTCTGTGTGTGCGTGCGTGCGGGCGTGCGTGCGTGCGTGCGTGCGTGCGTGTGTGTCTGCACATGTTTTGGTGCTCTTTTGCCTGGAGTAAACCAGTGACAAGCGGGTGCAACAGACAAAAATCAGTATGCAGGGGCTGCACAACAATGGTCCCTAAGACACCCAGATCCTTGTTCAAATCTCAGTATTCAAGTAGGTCCACATGCATCTGTATAATACTACATGTGTATTCGACCCCAGGAAAGGACGTGCTACTGTATGTGCTTGTGTGTAAATATTGTATTTTGGTATGAATCCCTTATGGAGGAGAACACATTTTAGCATGTTTTTATGCATTCTACTGGCAGACATGTACACAGATGGAGAGTTCAGTGGAGTGTCCACAGGTAGCTGCTTGTCACAGACCAGTGAACTCGTAGCATACTCAGAATGCACATTTGCATAGACTTTAGACTTGCATTTGACTAGGCTGGACTGTGACAAAGCCTAGAGATGTTCATGTAAAACTATTGTCCGCGCACATACACTATGGCCTGTTTGCATACAGCAGTTCAGTCCCTGAACCACACTTTGGGAAGCAGGCAGGAATGTACTATAGCCTAGAAATGTTCATGTCAAACTATTGGTGGTGGTGCACACAAACTATAGCCTGTGTATACCTTGGACCCTAGGGCTCTTTCATTTAAAGGCATTTCTCCCTGCATGGCATAAACGACCAAGGCTTTCGGGTATTTTTCCTCCATGAAATTTTGCATTCAGACAGGTCGCCCGGTTTAAACCCATCCTTACTATGAGGAGCAGAGGGGAATGGCCATTAATACAGTGCCTGGGGAAGAGTTAGGGGTTAAGTGTATTTCTCAGGGAAACTTCGACTAAGTAAACTGAATGGCCTGACTGAGCCGACCTTCTGATTGCTCAGACAGCCTCGAGTCTCTGCCTACCCAGCTATGGCCTGCCCTCCATGTGCTTTTCATTGAATTTTAAAGAATGTTATTGAATTTCTGCAAAGTTATACAAGATATCGCAGGGCATCATAGAAATACATCAAAATACCTCAAGGTTTCAGATTGCAGGTAACACGCTTCATCAAAACATTACATTCAAATGCATAAACAATATGGGGGTGAACATAACGGCTCTATCCCTCCATTGGTATTTCTATCACTCAGCCTGTGTGTGGATGGAGTGTTATTGAACCCTGAGACTTAGTATGGAAGGCTTGTCGGGGAATGGCCTAGAGCCATATATTTGCATAGCAGCATCTCAAATAGATGCTTCTGGAGGTCCCTGTAACAAAGTAGCCAAATTCATATAATTCTGTGGGTCCTTGCAATGAAAGGCGTTTGAGCACTGCTGATTATTACCAACGACAACTGATATTTTGATAACTGTATCGAAATATCGATTTTGTAAACAGAAAATATTATTTTACTTTGTATTGTATGGATTTGCACTGGAAAGAATGTATTTAGCAATTTTAAGAAGAAAAACACATCATGTGTTCAAATACATCCATCATATCCATTATAATGCAATTTTGCCATAAAAAACTGCACTGGGGAAATCTGCTAAGTACTTACTGTATCGATTTCAAATCATTGAATGCTATCGTGTTAATCTTGTCTATGTCTCGTATTGTCATTTGTCAGCCATGTGTCGTGATACGTATTGACCTGGTATCAGCGGCATCATCAACATCTAGTGGCATCCTCTCAATATCAACCGGCCTTCCTGTTGTGCTTCCTGTCAGTTAATTACTCCATTAGCACAGCAAAACGGGGGATCTTATTAGGCCAGATTATAATTAATTGCTGCTCTTTTCTGAAGTAAGCCGATTTTGCCCCCATTTTATCACTGCCAAAGTCATGCGGAGCGAGAGGAGGAGGAGGAGCTCCGAGGAGGATTATTAGTGTGCAAAGTTTTCCACTCGGATGCTTGGTTTGGTCTAAACTGAGGCCAACAAGCTGCAACTTTAGATCTCTAAGTGGTTATGAGTGTGGTGTGATTACAGCCTCAAACACTTGGAAATGACTATAGCAGAGATTCTAATCCAGGGAAAATCAATTATGGGCTTTAAATACCATGGATGGCTGAGAGAGAGACAGAGAGAGAGAGGGAGAGAGATGCATGCCGCATTTCAATTCTGCAAACACTGACATTAGTGGTTTTTCAGCTGTACAATCTATGTACAGCAAATCGTTACTGTCAGATGAAAACCTCATATGACGTTCCTTTTTTATTTGATTTAATATTTTTAAAACCAATCAAAATGGTAAAAAAAAAGAAAAAAAAAAGATCCTCCCTACGACAGAGTGTGATGACCATATAAGGAGATCCTCCCTGTCCCCAGTGAGCCCCTGGGGTCAAAAAACCTTAGTCAGAGGGAGAGAGGCCTAATTTGCTTTTCGGATGCACTTGATTGAAAACAATTTCCCCAAGTCTTTGCAAACACAGATTCATTTATAAGTAGGGTACTTACTCATACTCTCCATGCGCATGCATATTTTTGCTTATTCTTGCACACACATTCTGTGACCCCCTCCGCCCCATGTGTACACCGTCATTATAATCAAAAGACTTGGACACATTATTCATAATTAGCTAAAGTTCCATCCTGTTTCTAAAATAGATAAACTCTGCTTTACTCATTAAAAAGACCTTCCGACTGAGGTGGACTGCCTCATCTAATAAAGCTGTTTATATAAAAGCTGTTTCATGCGCAGCAAAAAATGGGAATGTAAAAATAACTTATCCATGTGGGTCAACAATGATCTAACAGTGTAGTATTATTGTGTACTAGCTAGGATGAGAGGGGGCCTTCCAGGGGTGGATCTAGGCATGGGCATAGGGGAGCAATGCCCCCCTAAATGCCCAGACTGCCCCACCAAACATGATGGCATGCAAAACAACCCACGATATTTCAAATTAAAGTGCTTATATTTAAAATGATTGTGAGACCTATAAACCAACATTTCATCATTGGAAACAGAAAACTCTCTGAGTCAGACCTTTAGCTTTATGCATGCTGTGTGTCTGTTGCAACTTCAACGACAACTGATTATTATTGATGCTTATACTTGCCTAATAAAAGTCCTGTAACAGAAAATGGTATGGGTGTGCTGGCCGGGATGACAAATGCTCCGGTATAGGGGGGGGGGCCTTGGCTGGCTGCAGCCCAGGGGCCCATCATTTCTTAATTCGTCTATGAATAACCTGTTGCATGATCAGCTTGTATCGAATCTGAATCTTTAATAACACAGTATTGAATACACCTGGTACGCAACTTCACCAAGCTGTATTCCATCACGTCAAGTGTTCCTTTGCACAGCCGTTGACGGTTGTCGCGTTCCCTTTGCAAGATCTCTAGTTTTCTCACCAGTTTTCCTGCAGATCCAGGGTTTTTGTATCGTCTGTAATGAAACTCTGTGAATGCCCCCTAGTTTCGACTAGGCCCGCCTCAAAAGCTCGACTCAAACTTCCCATCAAGTGGCGCTATATCTTCGCCTTATCTGCAACCGAGGGGATGTTCTGTGCCACAAAGCCCCGTTGGGCCTCGCCTTGCCAAAGCCTCAGTGATTTGCATCTCTCTCTTCTTCGATCATCTTAACCCTCCCTCTCTCTGTCTCTCTCCATATCTTTTTCCTCTTGCCTTACGGTTCTCTACTCCCATATCGCAATCTCTCCCATCTCTCGCCCCTGTTCCTCTTTCTGTCATTCACTCCTTCCCTCGTTCCCTGTGTTCTCTCTGAGCATCTCCTCTATCTCCCTCTCAATCTCTCATTCTCGCTCTCTCGCGCTGTCTATCTCGTTTCCCCTGTCCCTCCCACTCTGTCTGTCCGTGTTTCCCTCAGAGAGATATGGCAGAAATGTGCACAGAGCAGTGGCGTCCATAGAAACTCTGACATATTATGTGATACCGCATGTATTATGGCTCTGTCTCGCGCTATAGCCAAGTGTTTCATTTGGAGATCCAAATGAAGTGTTTCATTTGGAGATCTTCCACTTTGACACTGAGCAGACACTGGCCTGAGACTGCCGTGGGTTGCCACTGCATTGTAACGCACAATACCCATGATACCATGCACTATATACTGTATAGAGCTGAGCAGTCCCATCCCTTTCATGACGTTGCCCGCAGCCCAGAAGTAAATTCCCCATTCATATTATTCGTAGCCGTGGACAAAGACAAATCGGGTCGTGACAAATCATGACAGCAAACACAATATTATCATACAATATCTTTGTATAAATCATTTTGGAAAAGTCTATGTGGAAAATGAATGGAGAATTAATTTCTGGACTGCAGGCGACGACGTCATGAACCATAAGCAAGTAGTCATGAAGCAAAGCGACCAGATTGCAACCAGGTCGATAGTCGTTGGTGGATTTTGCTCTGGTCTCTCCTATAATGACTCCAACCATCCCTTTCCTTGCTGATGCTCTTGGAAGTCTTCGAAAAAGGACTTGAAAGGCTTCGCAAGGTGCAATTGAGGCAAGGATTTGAAACCAAAAAAAGAGCATCATCGCGGGTTGTCGATCTGCATCAGGGGGAAATTTATCACTTAATGGCTCTGCTCTGGCAAGATAGTTTGATTCTTCTCAGCTTTTTTCCCCGGCAGAATGTCTTTGTCTTGGAAGCCGCAGCGAGAGCGAGAGAGAGAAAATAGCGATCGTATTTTTTGGGCCCCGGAGGCAACGATGGATGCACACACATCGCAGCGAGCAAATACGTTATGAAGCAAGACCCATTTTCCAAGAAGATAAAGCGGCTTCGCACCGCTGTAACTGCTGCCAAGTTGGCCTCAAACTAGTGAGATCCAAATGGGATGGGCATGTTGTTTTTTTCCCTTCTTCTTGGCAAGATCAGAGCATACATCATGCCGCCGGATGAGGTACATCTTAATGAGCATTTACAGCTGCACCTCCCTCCAAAAAATCCCGCCGAGCTTCCCCAAGTAGTGGACTTTTTTGTGTGCTCCAAGCCCTCCTCCCTCCTCCCTCCTCCATCCAATGTTGGTTTATTTGGAGCGCCGTGGTGGAATGTAACAGCCAGATAGGGATCGCTGCCTCTTTGGCCCCCGAGAAACAGCGGCTCGTCACAGCGAGTCAGGATGAATTATCACCTCCTCTCTTCCCTCGGAATACCGCCTGACACCCCTCCGTCAGCCATGAGGGCTGTGACGCCTCGCCGCTTCTCCCTTTCCTTCTCCTCAGCATGTCACTTTTCACAGCGGAGTGAGAGGCTCTCTCTCTGTCTCTGTATCTCTCTCTATCTCTCACAAACACACAAAGTAACTTAAAGTAACTCTTTACATTTTCCCATTTAGTGACACCATCACAGTTACTGTGTTTTCAATGGGTGAGTTAGTATACCCACATGAGGTATTATATCATATCATTAGACTGGAAATAGTCTGTGATGGTGGATATTGACCTATTGGCACAAGTGTTCAGGTCCTGTTTTCTCTCTGTATTGACAAGTTGAGCTTAAAACAGACCACAATTGGACAATGTGCCTGAATTGGAAAGTTTTATATATATATATAGTTATTTAAAACCTTATTTTTATAGAGTAAAGTAACTAGTTACTTTCACAATTTAGTAACTAGTAAAGTAATACAGGGGTTGGCACTAAGGTCTCCGAGGTACACAATCAGCTACTGTAAATATTCAACTTGTAAATCAGTGTAAATCAGTGGTCCCCATAGTGATCACAGACTCAGGGGTCTGTGACCACAGCAAAATGGACCACCTTCAAGACAAATATAGGCCTATCTTGTGTTGTGTTAAAGCGCACACTTGTCACACACTTGCCCGATCGGGCAACCAGGTAGCAGTCTTCACTTGCCCAACCATTTTTGTTTTACTTGCCCCGGACAAGCGGGCAAGTGTTAGTATCAAGCCCTGTAATAGGTTACTTTTTCAAAACAATAACAATAACTGTAAAGAGTTACTTTTTAAAAGTAACCCAACACTGCATACAAAACAGTTAACAGATCTGTTAATCAACAGACCTGATTCATATGTAATTCATTCATTTGTAACTCTCCAAGTTAAAGTCACACTTGGAATTTTACAATGCACAGGCTCACAAAAGGGCACACATTTGACAGGCATTTTGTCACTGTCTCTCAGACATTAGCGCCTACATAAATACATCACACACCCTAGTGCTGTATACATACTGTCTGGCACCTCACACAGTGTCTTGGCTCAGTCATTACACTGCCTCTGGCATGTAAACAGACATGCATGCACGCACGCACGCACACACACACACACACACACACACACACACACACACACACACACACACACACACACACACACACACACACACACATACATGCACGCACCTATGTCACATACCAGCCTTGTGTGTGTGCAATGTTAAACCACGTTTACAGTTTATTGCACAACCGTGTGAAATCTTTTGAGTTGAAAAAACGTGACGTGTTCACATTAGGCATTAGTCCTGTTGTGTCATTCTGTTGGGCAACTATTCTAAATCACGCAGGAGATATTCTTTTAGTGCTGTCTTTGGCTTTGCACAATAGTACTTTTTTACATTTTGTTGGATGCTTATGCAAAGCACTTGCCTTGAATTGCCTCTGTGTAAGAAATGCACTGTACAAATATACTAAGATTTAATAGTATGACCAACGTTATAGCAGGGAAGAACTGTGAAAATGTATGGACAGTGATTTGTGGCTATTGCCGTCGTCGATGCAAATTCAAAGATCCCAATGCAAATGCAGATGAAAAACAATGGCGTCGCGTAGTAAACTATGTAACGTACCACCATGCACCGATGGAAAGGAAATAAACCCTACACAACTCAGTGAGTTATACTGTTCTGTACTAATCCTATTCTGAGTTAATGAGGGAGAGGGGTGGTTGGGGTGGAAATGAAAATAACCTTGCATTCCATTGTTGGAATATCATCCATTGTATGGAAGGCAGATGGAAATGACAGCCATAAGCATGTCCAGTCCTCTAGGTATCCATTGGCCCTACTTAGTTTTAGTTTATGTGCCCCTGAACATGCATTGCCATGCCAGGAAAAAAAAACTAAACAACAAAACAAACAAAACAAAAAAGATTTTTTTTTTGTCATGAAAATGACACTTGAGATCAAAATAAATAGGCTAGGGGCTTCACACATTTTTTTCCTTTCTTTTTTTTCTTTTTTAGGGATTTAGTTTAGGGATAAGGGGTTTAGGTTGTGCCACATGTGATTGCCGATTTTATTATTTACTATCTTCCTAATAGGAATATAGTAAAAAATATTCCTATATGAATACAAATATTCCTAGTAGAAAACTAAGGCTGTCCTTTATTTCACAGTGTTTAAAGTGAATAGTAAAACAGTGGCACAACAGTACAGTATTTCTATGGAGCGCTATAGTTGTTTTGCCACTCCCAGTGGCTCTGAGGTTCAGAGGACCACCACGTGCACACTCTCTACTCCATTACGGAGCGTGTCCCTTCCCCTGGCTCTGCAGGGAGAAGATATGACATGACAAATGAAACCCCCCCTCTGCCAGGCCAGCTGTTGCCGGGGGGATGCCACCCATCGCTGCATGTGGCACCGCCACACAAACAACCAGCGCCCATCACTCCTCTCTCTCCCTCTCTCTCTCTGTCAGCCGCCGATGCAGGGGTGGATCTAACATTTCCCAATTGGGGGGCAGGAGAAAATGGTATGGGTGTGGCTTCATCGCCCTTGGCGCGAAGCAACACGGTCATTTTTGATTACAGGACTTTTATTAGCCAAGTAAAGCATCAATAATAACATCAGTTGTTGTTGAAGTTGCAACGGACACGCAGCATGCATGAAGCTAAAGGTCTGACTCAGAGTTTTCTGTTTTGAACGGTGAAATGCTGTTGGTTTAGTGGTGCCACAGCTGTAGTTAGTTAGTAGCAGTGTTTCAAATCATTTTAAATATAGGCACTTTAATTTGAAATATCTTGGGTTGTTTTGCATGCCATCATGTTTGATAGGGCAGTCTGGACATTTAGGGGGCATTGCCCCCCCATGCCCAGGTTTAGATCCACCCCTGCAATGAAACCCAACTTGACAGAAAGAAGAACAAGGCAAAGAACGGGGAAAAAAAAGAACCAATTATAGCTGCAAGCAGCAATAAAACGGGATCAAGCAAGCAGCAATAAGGAGTAAGAACAATACGCACAAATAAGCCATAGAAACATGGGAGCCTGAACTTCAGAAATACATCAGGTAATTATGGGAGCAGGGCAGGGTTTTTGATTCCTGCCCTGACTGACTCACAATCTGGTGTGACTGAGTGAATGATTGGTGAGCTGTGAGTGAGTGGTGAACTGAGCTATGAACTGTCATTAGTGACAACATGGCCGAATAGTGACAGTCAAACAGCCTTGCCCAGCCATGAGGCCCATAGGGCAGGTGCCTATCTCCTGTTTCTGTAGCATGAGGCAGCTTGATGTACAAGTACACCCTCTGGACATGACGCTAGTATGACACAGGGTCTTACCCCCAATCCAACCCTTGATGCTGAGTGCCAAGCAGGGAGGCATTGGATCCCGTTTTTAGAGCCTTTGGTATGACCCGGCCGGGAATCGAACCCCGGCCTCCCAGTCTCAGGGCGGACACTCTAACCACAAGGCCACTGAGTTGCTGAATGAGTAAATGATTGGTGAGCTGTGAGTGAGTGGTGAACTGAGCTGTGAACTGTCATTAGTGACAACATGGCCGAATAGTGACAAAACACAACATGGCCGAATGGTGACAACCACCATTACATTGAGTTTTACCCTGGGTTACACATAGAACCATGAACTTAGATGTAGAAGACCACATGAGATTGTGCATGATTGACTCATATTACTAGGTGTCCGTGCCGGGATTTGAACCCAGGAACTCTCATTTCCAAGTCATGCGCTCTACCAATGAGGCTACCCAACAGACACAAGACATACTGGAAACAACACACACATTCAGTGGACTGCTTGGTAAATGGTAAATGGTGCATTTATATAGCGCCTTTATCCAAGGCGCTTTACATAGATTGTGCATCACATTCACCCATTCACACACACATTCATACACTGATGGCAGTGGGACAGGGACACATCGACACTAACTCTGCAGGAGCCCGGGATCGAACCGGCAACCTTGTGGTTACCATCCGGTTACTCTACCTCTGAGCCACTACCGCTCCTTAAATATGCACAAATAAGCCATAGAAACATGGAAGAAATACATCATGTGATTGTGGAAACACAGCAGGGTTTTTGGAGACTCAGACTTTGTATTGTCAGCAGTGGGACTTGAACCCTCAATCTTGTGTTCCGAAGTCAGGCACCCTACCGACTGAGCTATCCAGGCACAATGATTTGCTTAGTTGTTGTCATCAATGAAACAACCCAACAACACGCCACCAAGCAGTAAGCAATATGAACAATATGCACAATTCAGCAGTCCGAGGGTGGAGCTTAGTGGTCAAAGTGACAAATGGAAACAAGTTCCACATGCTTATTCCTCTCACACAATCTGGCACAATGTACTTGCTCCAGTGTTGCCAGAGAGAAACAAGCAGAAGAAGACTCTTCACAAACGAGCAACTTTCATTGGCTTATAAAAACGTCATTTTTTGATGAAAACAAATTTGCTTCTGAAGTTTTGTCCGGATGGGGCCAAAGTTCTCATGTAGCAGGTGTCATGCAAATTGATCAAAAATCCAGGCATAAAATCAGGCATGAGCATTTTTCAAACTGCTTAAAATGGCAGACACTCTGGGGGTGGAGCTTACCAGTGGAAATTACAGATGTGTTCCACATGAATCAAGGAACGTGTAGAAACAAGTCCCATGATTTTAAGCCAAACGAAGCCTGAGTTATGCTTGTTCAAATGTTTCAGTTTCAAAGAATTGCTATAGCGCCCCCATTTGAGCGATTGGAGCAAGACTGGTTTTAGTGTTATTTGGCATCCCCCTCTACCAAACTGTAAAATCTCATAAACAGATTACTTTGCATGTGTAGATTAGGGATAATAGAAGAATTTTCACAAACAAGCAATTTTCATTGGCTCGTAAAAACATCATTTTTTTCACTGAAAACAAAATTCACACTCATTTCATGTTTGTATGGCTTCAAAGTTCATATGTAGGTCATTGTTATGCATTTTGATCAAAGATTGTAGGAGAAGAGACATTTTAACTGTTTTACATATGATTAAAGATGGCGGCTCATCTAAAGGTCAGAGGTCAAAAGTCAGAATACAAAAGTTGTTTGACATAAGCAGACGCATAAGTGAATATAAGTTACATTTCTGTGAGTCGAGCAGTTCATGAGTTATGAGTGTTTAAAGTTTGCAATTTCAGTTGAGTGCTATAGCGCCACCATTTGACCAGTGGTCACAGGCTTCGCATCATCACCGTTTGGCATCACCCTCTACCAGATTACCAATTTTCGCGAAAACCGACTGCACGGTTCAGCCAGAACAGCTATTTCTGGCGGAAGAAGGAGAAGGAGAAGGAAAAAAGAGACAGAAACAAGAAGGGATCAAGTCCACTTCGTGGACTGCTTGATCCCTTAATTATGTTGAATTTCCTACGGCTTGCAGCTGACATCTTGAACTTACTGGAAACGTGTTACCCATCATCATCATCTCCTTCCTCCTCCTCCTCCTCCCCTCCGCTGTGAGTCTCATTGGCTGCGATGAAAGGCGCTAATAACGAAGAAGAGCAGTCAAAACAAAACAAAACAAAGACGCACAAGTGTTGGTGGGGGGGATGGGATTTAAGTGGGACCACCACGTGGGTTGTTGGAAATGCAAAATAACATCTTCAGTATACAATCTTAACGCTGCTTTGTACTGTTCCTGAGAGGTTTGATGGTGTGTGTGTGTGTGTGTTGGCGTGGGCGCACGGGTCTGTATTTATGGGTTTTATATTTGACGTGTTATTTGTATTGTGTGCTCGCATGAGATGATCATTTTGTGTGTGTGTGCGTGTGCGTGTGTGTGTGTGTGTGTGTGTGTGTGTGTGTGTGTGTGTGTGTGTGTGTGTGTGTGTGTGTGTGTGTGTGTGTGTGTGTGTGCATGTGTCTGTGTGTGTGTGTGTGTGTGTGTGTGTGTGTGTGTGTGTGTGTGTGTGTGTGTGTGTGTGTGTGTGTGTGTGTGTGTGTGTGTGTGTGTGTGTGTGTTGTGTGCGTGACAGAAGGAGGTTTTGCCAACCGCTGTGTTCAGTACACCGCAGGCTGCCAATCAATGCCAACTTTAAACTTTTTTTCCCCGCAAAACCCTTTCAAAGCATTTCTCTCTGAAGTGGATCCTGCAAAAAAAGTTTACAGAAAAAGTACTCGCATATATATATATATATATATATATATATATATATATATATATATATATATATATATATATATATATATATATATATATATATATATATATATATATATATACAGTATATATATATATATATATATCACTCGGTTAGAAGTACAGACTGAAATTAAAGTTTGATTTGTGTGGGACTGGCCTAGTGGGACTGGCCTAGTGTTCCAGGCGCGTCTCGTGTGTTTGAGTCCCCTTCGTGACAAGCTTTGCTGCCATGTATCTCCCATTCTCTTGCTCTGCCTGTTTCCTGTCATTCTTCACTTGTATCTATTAATAAAGCCAAAAACTATTATTTAAAATTTGATTCTGAGTAAAAGTACAGCAATATTGGCATCACAATGCTAATTTCAAATGAAGTGAAACTAAAGTTGTCAAGTAATTTTAGTGGAGTAAATGTGATGGAAGTGTCTCTGCCCGATAGAACCAGATGGCATCACCTGCAACTCCATCCCTTGGGAAGACGCTCTGTGGCCACAACAAACTGGGTGGGGCGGCGACTCGCGTGAATGAGTGCAGGCATGCAGGTTGCAAAGCAGGCCGTTTACAGTATTACTGTGTTTGCAGTTTAATGAGCTATTATTAAGCCGATAATATCCACATAAAGAATGAAAGATTAATGTTGCTGCTCTCCATTACTTTTGTTCAGCCACGTACGAGGCTGGAGGAGACGGCCGGTTTGGATTCCTGTTTTGTTTGGGGTTTTGTTCTCTGACAGAAAGTAAAATAATGGCACAGAGCTTGCAGGCCGCCGCTCTGAGTTTTTAGCAAGGGGAAAAACGAAACCCTTTCTTCCACCTCCTCCTTTTGAATCCGCCACCTCTGTGGTCCTCCTGCTTCCGAGTAAACAAAGGCATGAAATATTTGCAGTGTACAAGTCCTGCGGTTTGTTGTGGCCACAAAATCCCTGAGCTCAACCATGAGGGCTGCAGCGCCGCAAAGGGAGAGTCGTCCGAGTTGAAGAGTACAGTAGCTGAGCTGTGGCAAGTGGCCAAGCAAATAAATACAGTGCATGCACGTTTGCATGAGCACACACACACACACACACACACACACACACACACACACACACACACACACACACACACACATACACACAAATACTCTCTCGAGGGGGATTTACTCTGAGCATAATTTGGAAGTTAAACAAAATGAAGCCTTGGCAGTAACACGTGAGAGGGTGTCCGTTGGACAGTGTGTTTGATCAGTCTGCGAGCACTGCAGTCGGATTTTATGCATCGATTACGGGGAAAGTTCTTTGCAAATGAATTTATTTTGGACTGTCGCACAGCCAACGCCGCTCGCACAAAACACTGGAACGCACAAAAAAAAATTATTCAGATATGCACAATGAACTCACTGACCCGCGCAAACTCATTAACTCGCCAGCACATTCTCAAACACACACCAAACTGTTCTTTTGGCTCACATGAGTCACACTCATACGCACACATTATACACGACTCGTCCTCTCTGCAGTGTCTATTAGTGATACAGGCATACAGAGCAGGGGGTTAGAGCGGGGGCACGCTCTAGTGCTAGAACGTCCTGGGTTCGATTCCCACTAGGGACGCAGTGGGTGCTGGTGGAATGTCTCCTCCTCTGCGTCAGAAAATCCCCCCCCCCCCCCCCCGTCATGTGAGAAAAAGGCAGCTTGGATTCCTCATGCATTGAAGGAAGCATGAGGCCAGTCCACTGTCTCCGCGGGTTGGTGGAGGGGTGTGTAGAGCCCAGGATCACATTAGGAATTGGCACTGGCTGATGGAAAAACGGCCCAACAAGATCTATACATAAAAAAAAAAAAAAAAAAAAAAATCCATTTCAAGGCCCCCAAGAAAGTTTGACTTTTAAATAATGGTGATGATGTTACTTACTGTTATAGTGTTTAAGAATAATGCACTTATAATGAAAAATTGAATTGGAAGGTTTCCTTTTATATGCTACTACTGATGTCTGAAAACAGTATTTGGGGTTTGAGCTGACAGATGTTGTGATGTTGAATTTAGTCTCTTGCACCCAAAGCTAATAACTTTCACGTTTTTGTCCACAATTGGGAAAGAGAACTGGCAAAACGTTGGTCGAGGAACTCCCTCTCCGCCGTCAAACACAATCACGGCCGTCATCACACATAGCCGCGGAAGCCACCGCCGCCGCCTCAGGGCTTTACACACCCCCAAGACACAGATATACTGTAGCCTTTGGGCCTGGAGCTGGTGTACTGCTGCCATACCGCTACAACATCGCAGCAACAATGGAGAATGGCACAATGTTACAATTCAACAATAGTAAAAAATAACAAAAAAACAACAACTCTGCATTGCACACAAGTAGATCAGGGCCTACTTGTGTGCCTACTTGACCGACTGTGAATTGGTCGCTCTGCTCACGCAAGAAATAGTAGTAAATAATACAAATATTGTACTGCAGTGTATCTTATGGCCGCTACAGACTGCAAGAATTTTAAAGTTGTCGGCGAGTCACCAGATCGTGGTTTATTTTACACTACAAGATTATGTTTTTTTTTAATAGACAATCATTCTATCTTTGTGGTGATCGCACACTGCACGACTTCCCCAAAATGTGATCTAGACCCGATACATACGGTACGGCATTTGTTTGTTTTTTTATTCCACTATTCATTTTGAGATCTCACGCACCAGATGTCGTATACGTGTGACACAGTAACTTGCTACAGATTAGTTAGATCTGAAAGCATTTTGCTCACAACGGGAGTGAAGGAAAAACGGCACACACGTCGTTTACATCTGTTGACATCCATGTTCTTTCCAGCACTGGAGCAACAGCGTATATGATTTTAAAATGCCAGAACAGGGACAGAACAAGTTAATGGAGATGTTGTTACATATGTCAGTGAACACACCAGATGCCACGTGCCTACTCTGCGGATGTCGATGTGCTTTAATGACTTGCGTGCATCTGCCTCAGTGATGACCGGATGGGGGGAGTGAGGGGGAGGGTTGGGGTCCCCTACAGGAGTTTGCCGTTAAGAAACGGATGTAAGAAGAACCACCCCGCTGGTCTAGGACGGAGGCAGCGATGTTAGCTCTGCAGCTGGCTGTTCCTTTGAAGTGCGACATTGTGGGTCGTTAACACTTAGCTGTGTCTGTGATCTTCTCCATGTATACACGCAGGCCGCCGTCGATTGCCCTACAGGAATTGTAACAGGCTTTTTGTCCCTCCGATTTGTCTCCGGAAGCGAAAGGCTGTGTCCTCGGTATGATATCATTTGAGTGGCAAATCGAGTGGCCAACGTCAAACAATCATCAAACAATTTTGATGATTGTTTAACCCAATTTTGTCCTGGCATTAGATTGTACTTTCTGACAGTAGAATCTAGTTTCAGGCCCTAGATTGTAGTTTCTAGCACTAGATTCTAGTTTTTTCTGAAAAATCGAAAAATATTTCATGCCAAGGACCCCTAGAATTGTCTGTCTTTGGCAGGCTGCGGAGGACCCCCCCCCCCCCCCCATCTGAAAATATCCCATGGAGGGACCTTTCAGAAACAAAGATTGGAGTTAATAACGTTTGCTCCGACAGAAAATAATATTCAAAGATTTGCACCATGTTTTAAGGATTTTCCAAAAATAGCAGACCTACAAGCTCGTATCGCGCCACTCGGTGGCGCGATACGAGCTTGTCGATCTGCTATTTTTCAATAGTTAAAGCTAGTTAATGCTTGAAACACCCAAATGCGTTCAGTACACAATGATTTAACCCAATTTTGACCTGAAAATGGATTCTATGGATGGATCCATATAAGGACCCCCAGAATCATCTCTGTATGGCCGTCAACCCCCTTCTGAAAATATGTAGTTCCGGAGTCCCTACGAGTGTTCGAGTCCCGTTTGCTGCGTGTCCCTTCTCTCTGTTCCTCTTTCCTGCCTATCTTCACTGTAACTATCGGGCACGGTATAAAAGCCAGTATTAAATGGGAAATGACATGCACAGAGAAAAAACAATGGTCAAAAACAACCTAACTTCGGTCAAATTTCAACCAAACGTAGAGGTTGAATAAGGACCAACTGGGTCTTTGGTCAATCTGACCGAATAATGCGTGTTATTATATTTGACCGAATGCATTTGGTTACATTAATAACCCAATTATGAGGGTCAACATAACCTAAGTACCAGTTGATTTGACCGAACATATTAGCTTGCATTAATAACCTAATTTTGAGGGTCAAGATTACCCAACTGCCAGTTGAATTGATACAGAATATTCAGTTAACCCATTTGTTTTATTAAAGGGAAATTCCACCCATTTAAAGGGGAACTTCGCCACTTTTCAACACTCTTTGTGTGGTGTTGGTCATTAGCATACATGCTAATGGCCTCCTGATTAATAACATTGGGATTCTGTGGCTCCAGCGCCGTGCTTCCCAAGTTGTCAGATTCTGACCCAGTGACGTCATTGGGTCAGAACGTCCCACTGACTTAAACTACAGCGAGTATGTGGACGGGTAAGGTTACCGTACCGGTCTGAGTAACGGTCTGAGTGCCGGTCTGAAGGAAAAGTCGTTGCAGTGTTGTGTTTACAGTGTTGGATGCATTCCTCGGCATTAGTATCCTATCTGTTCCTGTAAAAAGTATAAATAATTTCATTTTTCGTCATTTTGTCCGAGAAATTCTACAATACCCACAGTGCACCGCGGCATCAACCAAAGTCTGTGACCTAACAAATTGGTTACCGTACCGGTCTGAGTAACGGTCTGAGTGCCGGTCTGAAGGAAAAGTCGTTGCAGTGTTGTGTTTACAGTGTTGGATGCATTCCTCGGCATTAGTATCCTATCTGTTCCTGTAAAAAGTATAAATAATTTCATTTTTCGTCATTTTGTCCGAGAAATTCTACAATACCCACAGTGCACCGCGGCATCAACCAAAGTCTGTGACCTAACAAATTGGTTATTCTCATTAAAACAACCCAAAACCAATAACCAAATAAAACAACCCATGAATTCGGTCAAAATAAAATCCCTGCAACCCAGGAAAAGGTTATGGCTTCAAGAAATAACCCAGGAAAGTGACCTAACACCATTGACTGAAGTGTTTAGTTGCAATTTTGACCGATTAGTTTTTTGTGTGTGGAATTCAACTTTTTAAATACTGTTTGTGTTTCAGTGCTCCCATGTGTGTCTATGCCATCAAAAAGCCAAGTTTGAACAATCAGGCTTTCATATCATATACAGTAGGAGCTTAAATGGAAATTTAAGCTTGTTTGATTTTGTCCTCATCATGTATGATGTCATCAATGCACCCTGCATTGTATAATTCCTCCTCTTCTTCAGTCTTCAGTTCCACATTTGCATTTCCACTTTGTTTAATTACAATGTCCACCATTGTTGATTTTCCAAGCAGGCAAGGAATGGAAACAAGCCTGGTTTTATCTAGCATCAGTATTAGAATGACTCAAATGTAAAATAATCTGCCTATCATTGCTCACACCCCCTCAGGACATTGTGGTAGTGCAGCTAAAACTGTCCAGAAAGAAATGACGTCTGAAGAAATGACGCCTGAAGTCTGGTAGTGGTGATTGAGGAACAAATGTTTAGAAATAAGCTTGAGGGACAAAGGAAATATGATATTAAGCATCGAAAACAATTTTAGGCCTGTTATTTGCACTTAAAAAGAAACTTGTATCAGTACTGGATATTGGCAATTGCAAAAAATGAAGTACTTCTACTCAGCCTGAAAAAAAAAATGGTGTGGGGACATCCCTACGCTGCTAACCTCAACAGTGCAGAGCTGTAGGACAGTCAAGGTGGCACTGGATTATCTGGGATTATTTCTCCTCAAGTTCGTCCCCCTGTGATGAGCATCATCTCTCTCTCTCTCCCTCTCCCTCTCTCTCTCTCTCTCTCTCTCTCTCTCTCTCTCTCTCTCTCTCTCTCTCTCCTCTCTCTCTCTCTCTCTCTCTCTCTTTGCATCAGTTTTATTTTGTCACTAGATTGCATTCCACCCCATCTGCTACTCTCTTGTTGCTGCTGCCCAGGAGGGGAGAGAGAGTGTGTGCATGTGCGTGCGCGTGTGTGCGACAGTCAGATGCGATCGGCGCGCGTGTGTCAGCTCGGTACAGCAGGCTGTCATATCTCTGCAGGCCATTAGCCAAACAGACGGACGGCCTAGCAGCTCCTGATAAGATCCAGTCCACTTCACTCCTGTCTCGCTGTTTCTCTCTCTCTCTTTTTAGACTTCTGTTTAGCCCCCCTCCCTCCCTCCTTCCCTCCCAGCCTCTTCCCTCGCCACCACCTCTCATCTGTCCGAACCTCCTTTCACCTTTTACGCGCTTCGATCCCCTTCCTCGGCTCTCCCTGTATGCCTGTTTCTTTTGCTGCTTCGGTACGACTCGTCCCCGTCCATTTTGCCAACACACTTTAAGGCATTTAGCAGACGTCCAGCCGCACAAGGGCAGAGAAACAGGGAAGAAAAAAAAAAACGTTGCCACGGACAATTCGTCAGATTCCCCTGTCCTACTGTCGCCGTCCTCTGTCGATCGTCCCCTCCGTCTTGAATACTGACTACTATGAATACCATTAATACCATGCGTCTCCTTTTCCATCAGTACAGCTGTCTACTCAGGTATACTGCTGGGAATGATAATTCTCCTCTCCTCTCTGCTTTAACTCTGAGCACGTATACCACTGGCTGGTGTTCCAGGGAACATTCTGATTCAACAAGCTGTGACAACTTTGGCTGTTTTTAGCTAGTTATGCTTAATGCAACACTGCTTTATTAGGGCTGCGGAATGGGGAGAGACATGCAACACAAAGGCCCCTATAGTACAGTGGCCTGATGTCACCCGACTCAAAGAATTACAGCACCTCCACCGACTGCTTATTATCTCAAAGATTCAACTCCTAATTTTACACGCAAGAGTGGTGGATATTAAAGACGCACAAGCTCGTTTTTTTAAACTGATTTTCAGAAAATGTGGTTAACAGCCATCAATTAATTGGTCTAAATCACTTGTTACAACCTCCCCGCCAATGGCGGGGAGGTTGCAAACATCAGCAAACATTTAGAGCCCTATTGTTTTGATCGGGTAATTTTTTCGCTAGCTCTTGTTGTCAGTAACACAGGATCACGCACTGTTGATCCCGCATTCAACGCCTGTATCTCCTAGTACTTTCCCCAGGTGGCCTTTTTTGGTCCAAACAGTGTATATTCCACGGCTCAGAGCAATCACAAAGTGACTCTGTGGAGGCTCCATTATTCCCATTCTGCCTTTTGATCTTTAACAAAATTACCTGTTGTTGTGTTGTGGTGCAGGTTGATGATGTGGTCTCCGCAGATGCCATTTCCACGTCTCCCCGGCCTGACCGGCTCGGTGTCACGGCTTGCTTTCTAATGAACACGTCGAATGTTAGTGCACAACATCGGACAAGCGGGTTCCCATGGCAACTACAACCACGGCATCTCACTCTCTCTCTTTTTCTCTTAGAGTGCACCCAGTGAAATGACCAGCGAGGTTGTTTTTACTATGCGAGGGGGTATAGGGTAGAGGTGACCGTCCTAACGGGAGGCGGAGGAGGACGAGTGAAGCGCGGAAAGACGCAGAGGGCACAGAGAAAGGTGACACGTGTCGTCGTTATGGGCTTCATAATACCTCCACCTGCTTCCAAGGTTCCAATATAAACACACACACACACCGGCCGTCCCCCTCAAGCCCTCCGGCAGGGCCGCAGCCAGAAATACGATTGCATTAGCAGGAAGGGAACATTGCACACGAAAACCCAGGGCACATTATCCTCGCGCTGCTGAGCCGCTGAGAGGAGGAGGCACACATTCTTTTCGTCCACAGCCAGAGAAAGAAATGCCTAATACAGCAATTGCTTGGTGGTTTAAAAAAAAAGAAATAGACCTATTGGCTTCATTGTGCCTTTATTGTCAAAGTAGCTCTGAAAGAAAGAACCCTAACCCCGCCGGGCTTTGTTAAATGAAGAGCTCGGGATCACTCCCAGACGTGGCGACAATGACACCACAGTGTGACAGTGTCTCCGTGCTACTACCGGTGGTGACAGCTAGCCCTTTCCTCTTTTCTCCGCCGGTCAAAGACCCTAACCCCTTGAATCGCCGCTGCGGGGGCTAATTGGCTCCTCTGTCGCACAGGAAACGTTTAAATCCCCTTGACTGGCTGGCAGGGCGATGGATGCGGGCAGTGGGGTTACCTCGTGAGTCGAGATTTGAAAGGGGCCTTTGGTTCGTCTGCCATACTTTTTTGTGTCCACACCAAAGAAGGACACCTATTGTATATGGCTGGCTGGGTCGACATCCAATCCGTGCTGTGTGTGTGTGTGGTGGTGGTGGTGGTGCCCAGTGCCATCGAGTAGAAAAGTTGCGACATTGAGGGGGACAGAAAACGGCGCTCGTGCACACAGCTTTGTACTGTGACAAACTGGAGTGAGGGTGTTTTAGGCATTTTGCTACATGTGAACTCTATTAAAGTATTAAGGACTAACGACTAAAGTCTCTGTCATGTTTATGTTGTTATTACTATTAGTACAGAGCAATCTAAAATAAGGGGCCATTAAAGCTGGGCTGTTGCCTGAGTCCAACGCATTTCTGCCTATCCAGGACTTGTCACAGATTGCTGTCCCCCATGCTCAATAGAAGTCTATGTAGGGCAGCCGCCATCAGACCCTTCCATGGAAGTGAACGGAGATGTCAGAACTCCGTCTATACTCACTGGTGCTGGTGGTGCCAAGGCGTGTTGCTATTGGCCACCTGAATCCTTCTCATCTTTCTCCCCCATCCCCATGTTTTTCCTCTCATCTGCCAAATGTCCCCATATCTATCCCTTTTCTCCTGGTCACGCACGGACGCACACACACACACACACACACACACACAGGCTCACACTCACACAGGACATCTTTTGTCGCTCCTCCAGGGGCGGATCTAGGCATGGGCATGGGGGGTAATGCCCCCCTAAATATCCAGTCTGCCCCCCCCAAACACGATGCCATGCAAAACAACCCAAGATATTTCAAATTAAGGTGCTTATATTTGAAATGATTTGAAACACTACTACTGCTACTAACTACAATTTTGGCACCACTAAACCAACAGCATTTCATAATTGAAAACAGAAAACTCTCTGAGTCAGACCTTTAGCTTTATGCATGCTGCGTGTCTGTTGCAACTTCAACAACAACTGATTGATGCTTTACTTGAATAATAATTATTGATGCTTTACTAAGTTGACCTGTAACCGAAAATGGTATGGGTGCGACTTCATCGATGAAGTTGCCCCCATACCATTTTCTCTTGCCCCCTCTAACATGTTCTCTTGTTACATCCTCCCCTGCGCTCCTCCCCGGCGCTATAGCGGCCGACCGGTCGTCCAAACAGACCGGCCACTTGCCCACCGTCTGTCACACTTGTCAGCCTCTGAACAAAGCGCTGCCAGGCGACCATGTGGCCATGACCGGTGTGTCACCCACAGAGATGCCAACAGTACAGGAGAATGCTTTATGGCTCCTCCGTGGAGCTCCTGGTGATGTCAAACAGGGTAAAACTCTAGGCAGGGTGGCGGCGGCTTTGTTGGTCTGGTGTCATGCTTTGTGTACTAATACCTTGTGTTTTTTTTGTTTTGTTTTAGCATCATTAGAAGAATCCTGGAAAAGAAGCCAGCAGCACAGCTGTGCAACAATTTCATCACATAGATAAACTGCTCCGCATAAGTTTGAAACCCTAACTTTGGGAATCATTTTCTCCATTTTAATAATTCCACTTTGTATTGTATCTTATATCGTTTTAATCATCGATTAGTCACCTTTACAACAAGGCATGGCCTGTAGAGATCGGACATTCCTGGAATGAATAACACTGCTAAACGCGTGGGTGGTGCACCCCCAAACCTGTGGCAAAATGAAATACTGTTCCGTTGACATTCGCTGTTGTGAATTGAAGTGCAAGGTGTGTGCCACAGTGGATTACATAGTATTGCATACTGTATTTGGAATGGAAAAAACTGTGTTCTATTGGGCATCTGAGATTCCTTTAGACACCACTGAGATAGTCAGGCATGTTAAGAATGCAAGTTAAGTACTGCCCACTGAGATACCAGTGATTACAAACACCATACACACATACATGCACAGACACAAACACACGTGTGTGAGCATAGTCACTGTCCCTATAAAAGAGTTCATTAGCTCTATTCTTACTCCGTGCAGGCATGCAGGACTTCAACTCTATAAGAGAGGCACAGTGTGGGGGCAGGGCCGGATTTAGCCAACACTACTAGGGTGGGCACGAAGAATGGCAGGGTGGGCAACTCATCTGTAGCAGTGGTTTTCAATCTTTTTGACACCAGGGCCCACTATTTATTTGGCAGTTGAGCCACGGACCACGATCTGATGACATTTTAGCCCCACAGACCCAATAAAAAGATTTATTTTGATTTTGTCCACAATTCCAGGCTGGATTTGGGAAACAAAACAGTCATTAATCTTCTACATTCTCTAGTTGTGTAGACTTGGGATAAATGTTGATGAATATTTTAACTCTTGAGAGCGTCAAAACGAAACGAAACGAAACGAAAAGAGTCACATTTGGTTTAATTTTTACGCTCTCAAAGAGTTACATCTGGTTAACCAACTTTCCACAACTCTCTCAAGGACCACTGGTGGTCCCCGGACGACTGATGAAAACCATTGATATTACCTTTCATTGGGTGGGCAGGATACACATTTGGGTGCGGGCTCTGCCCACCCTAGCCCCCCTCTAGATCCGGCCCTGTGTGGGGGCATCACAGGGTTAAATATCCGCATGAGTTTCAGATGTGTGCAATCTGGATTCAATGACGGAGCCTTTCTCTAATAGAATATGTCTTTGTTTATTTAGATAGCATATTGTACAGGCTGGGAATGTGACCCTGTGGTCGGGGCCAAGTGTATCTGCGTTTCTCATATAATACGCTCTCTTCTTTCTGCATTTCTATTGCTTTAGTTTCCTGCTCTCACTCCTTTTTTTCAAGCTCTGCTAATGCTCTGAGTCTCTGGTTCCCGAAACCGTTCAGATTGAGAGACACAAAAGTGTGTGCGTGGCGTTTAGCAAGTCTCTGTAAGAAGGCCAGGTGCTGTACATATAAGGTTCAGAACAGAAAGCGTGTCATAGTCCAAGTAACAGGCAAACACAGACAAAAAAAGGTTGAAATACTAGTGTTGCACTTACAAGTAATGCCCAAGTAATATAATGGCCAGGTGGGTTCGGGGACCACCTTTGGTCCCTGGGAGGCTTCCAGGTGGTCCCCAGGCTGGAAAGTTGGTTAACCAGGTATAATTCTTTGAGAGCGTAAAAATGAAACCAAATGGACCCTTCCGGGTCCATTTGGTTTCAACTCTCAAGAGTTAAAATATTCATCATGTGAATCAGCCCAAATCTACACAACTAGAGAATGTAGAAGATTAATGGTCATTTTTGATCTGTATGTTGGACTGTTTTGTTTCCCAAATCCAGCCTGGAATTGTGGACAAAAGCCCTCCGGTCTGTGGGGCTAAAATGACATCAAATGGTGATCTGTGGCTCAAATTCTGCCCTGGCATGAAAAAGGTTGAAAACCATTGATTTATAGGGACTATTTTTTGCAGTTTGTACTTTACTTTTACTTTACTTGGTGTGAAGTAATTATTTGCATTTTCCCATACACTAACACCATTACAGTTACTGTGTTTTCAATGGGTGAGTTAGTAGGTAACCACATGACATAATGTCATTAAAAAATAGTCTCCTCCTGCCCATGTCATGTAAACTGATATGGTGCACTGAGTGACCTCCCAGGCTGAAACACATTTCAAATCAGAAACATAAGAAAGTGTCTTCCACACTGCATGATTGGTCAACATATCAGTCATGCACTATATGCACTCCCCTCCACCATAGAGTGTGTGCATGTGCACATCTTGTTACGGGGGGGTTAGCATGCATACTGTAACTACTGCCGGTTTCACTGTCTACACACCTGTGGAGATGCAAACAAAAGCATGGATTTTTGGCAAGTTTTTGTTTGTTTGTGTACCGTACGTTTGTTTGTTGATGAGTTAATCCCTTGTTACCTCCCCACTGTCAATTCATTATAATTTGGGATTTAATTGAGCCGTGCGTGAAAGCCATTTGCATCCATTTTAGACAGGGAACAAACACAAAGAAGGGAGATGGTCTGTTATGCATCACTCAGTCACTTCCTCCACACTACATTGTTTCTCTAACCTAGAGTTCTGTGTCCACAGACTCTCAGCCACACATAACATGCAGTACCACACACACGTTCGCCCACACACGCAGTGTTGGGCAACATCACTTTTTGAGTAAGGGCCCTGATACACCTAGCAATCTTTTGATCAACATCAACAAGCAACGTCAACTATGGACATTGACTTTTCACCTTTCCATAGAAAATGATCAACTCCTTGTTGTTCAGAAAAGTCAGTTCATTAGCGCCCTCTACTGGTCAAAATTTTGTAATCCTCCAATCACAACCCTCCTTGGCGTCACCTGATCCTTTCTCCTAGACTCCCACAGATAAACTTTTCTGAAACCATGGCTGCTGCTGCTGCTGCTGCTGCTTCACTGCTGTGGACAAAAACAAGTATTTTGTAACTTTTATTCCTCTAAATAAACATTTTGAGTTGGGTGGCAGTTGGGTGAAAATGAATCAATGCAAACTAAGGCTAATGAAAATGGGTGTAATTCCCCTTTTAATGTTACCTGTTGCCATGTGTCTCATCATGTTGCCCGTTGATGTTGTTAGTTGATATTGATCAAAATATTGCTAGTGTATCAGGGCCTTAATAGATTTACTTTACTTATGACCTCTTACAAAAAGTAAATATGTTACACCCGCAAATGCACCGATGCATGTACGGATGAATGCATGCACGCATTCACACATGCATCACACACACAGACCTCTTCTTCTATTCCCCTGTCACTAATTGAGCTCCTTGAGTCAGGGTCTTTGTCGCCTCTGTTGTTTTGGCTTTGAATAATAACTAGCCGCTCCTCCTCCCTTCTCACCTCATTGAGGAGAGGGATTTGCATCTGTGTGCGCGTGTGTGTCCGTACGTGCATGCATGCGTGCACGCATGCTTTGCAGCACATGTGGTTTTTTTTCCCCCATACATGCGTGCATCATGCACGTTTCACAGCACATGTTTTCCAGCGCGACTCAGCAGGGGGTCTTCTAAAGATGTGCACACATCTGTATGAAGTCTGATAGGCCAACAGGCATGAAGTGTAAAGAACCCTCAGGGAGTTTGGCTAATGTTAGCTCACTCTTTGTAGATGGAGAGATGTTTGTGGCTTTATGCTATGGGACGTTGTGTTTGATGAGCGCGTATATCAAGTACGCATACGTGGGGCTGTGTTCGTTTGTGTACGTGCATGCATGCACATGTATTTTTTTTTTGACTGGTGGGACCAACAGTCCCTGTGAGGATATACAATGTTTTCAGGGGCTTTTTGGTGAAAGACGTGAGGAAATGCCAGCTGTAATGTACATGTATATTATTGTTTAACATTCCTGTTGGTCACACAAAGTACTGCACAGAGCTATACATTCAACACCTTCCAGTGTTTTTCCACGTGGACGTGAAACACGTGAAATAGGAAGTAAACACGGCTGCTCTAGTGGTCTGACTGGTTTATCTGCCTGGTGCACACGTCATATAGCCTCGCACAGACTACGCCGAATGGATGCCTGTGTTAGTAGTGTTAATCCAGCAAAGCAGACATTTTCACTGTCTCGAGGGTGAGGAAAATCCGCAGCTCAAGGAGTCATTTTAAAGGCCCCGGTTTCATCCCCCTCTAGATATAAAGTTCATACATGTCTATTTTGTCGGAATCCTCCAAAACCCGTCAATCTCACAACTCGATCGAACTTGGAAGCTAAGACCGAACACGTAGGAATAACAACAACACGTTGAGGGAAATATAGATTTTTATGTTATTACACGGGCAAAACATAACACAACTGTTATGATGTTGGAGTGGAACTTGGCAGCAGAGGAGCACTCTACTACATAAAATCTGACATTTTGTTGCAAAGACAGAGATTCCCTGAATGAAGTCGACAGGCCCCGGTCGCGTGGGGTTGTTCTGCGTTTTTTTGCTGAGTCTTGCACCCAACAGGCCAGAAAAAACTGAGGAGCGCGTAAAACGCTGCTACGTTTCCCTGTTCGCGTTCCGCTGCGTGCGCCTTAGCCCAGAGAACAACGACCATGTCCATGTGTGATCACTGTTTTCAATACACAACAAATGTCAGGTCTTACTATGCGTTCACTGACTCACAGATTCCAGCAGAGCTGCTCTAAATATATATTCAGAATTCTCAGACACACTCACACACAGAAATAGGCTTACATGTTTTTTTTTGGAGGGAAACTCCACAGCGACAAACTCTGGGGGGGTTTGGAGTGTAAATAAGTATGTTGGAGTGACTGAATCTGGTAATCACCGGCAAAATGCAGCCAATCCCGTCTGCAAATTATGGGGCTTGAGGTGCACATTTAGAGACAAGAACGGCAGCTTGGCCGCTTTAGTGTTTCCGGCAGACAGACGGTTGATCGGTTCTCCTCGTCGGCAGCTGCAGCTTGGAAATGCAGTTTGGCTATTTTTTCTTCCTGTGGTTCCGGATGTAAACGCGACGAAGATGTCCCTCTTCCGTCCCCTCATTCAACCAGCCCTCACAATATTTGAGCATGCAATAGACGTCGCCCAATAAGCCCATCTCCCTATTGTCCAACCATGGGTTGGACACTTTGTAGGGATCATTAATTCCAATGTAAATATACTGGACATTACACATTAAGTCCTGTTTCATTTTTGGAACCAGACCTTCAAAATATCTTCCAAATCCGTGAACAAGGAGTGCCGTATGCAGTGGAAAAATATGTGTGCTACATGTATTAAAAAAAAAAAATGTTTATAGGAAAACTATTGGTGGAGATGTTTGTCCAACATATGTGACTGGACCAGGCCTGTCTTGTCTCTTTCAACAGACTTGTTTTGTTTTTATTGAATTGTTGATTTGAATTATTTGTTGAATTGACTGAGCTGTTGTATGGAAGCTGTGACTATACCTTGGAAACGACTGTTGATAGATATTCTGTCAGTGATCTTTGAACATTAGCAGCATGAAACAATTAATTTACCTTGAAATATAAACATCTTATTTTATAGTGATGTTCCGATACTGTACTGGTATCGGAAAAAGTACCTAAAGTATTATCAGATCATATCAGGATTGGAAAATATGCCAGTTTAACCACAGATCTGCCACATACTTGTGCCAGTGGAATTTGCTTTGTATTGCCCATGTGCACATTTGAATGAGGAGTCTACTATTTTCTGTTGCTGGATTTCATATAAGATCTTTTTATCTTTTTTGTACAAACGTATATACTGTATATGTATTATTCTGTGGCATCGGTATTTGTTAGTGATATTGGCTAACACAGAAATTGTGTTATTGGGATCAGATCGAGAAAAAAAAGTGTATTGGGACAGCCCTGTTATTTTCCGTGGTAGCTATCTTAACTCTATTTAACTGGGGTACCCCAGAGAGGTCTATTCTAGGCCTGCTCGTCTTTCTCAGCACAACAAGCATTGCAGTGCGCTGCCATACATTCTGAGCTTGCTATTTCCACCTAATGTTTGCCCCGGGAATAGGATCGCTATGGTCTTAAGTCTTAAACAAACACGTGAAGATTATATTATACGAACGGAGCTTTTACACGGTCAAACAGATTGTGGATCTGTGTCACAGCAGGCTTGCACTGAGGCACTGAAACGCAAGTGCGATATAGTGTTGTTGTTGAAGCCAAAGGAAGCAATCCGCCGAGATATTTCTCAGGGCACACGGAGTGGGCTGAGAGCGGCGTTATTGCCACGCTGCAGGAACGCCAGCGAGAGATTCTCTCCGGAGAGGCCGAGGCAAGTTGCTTAACAGATGACCTTCGGAGGTGCGGCAGCTCACGTGTTAACATTTCGATTCGTTTGTTGTTTTCCTCGCCGCCTTAATTGAAATGTTTGTCTCCTCGGATCGCCTTGTTTTACTGCCATGTAAAGCAGTTTGTATTGAACTCGTCTTGTAGCGCACTCGATAAATGAATGTTTGATTCATCCTCGTTTCCCCTGTGCTTCTCTGCATCGGCGCATCGCTCTCTCCCTCTCTCTCTCTCTCTCTCTCTCTCTCTCTCTCTCTCTCTCTCTCTCTCTCTCTCTCTCTCTCTATCTCTCTATATCTCTCCCCCTCTCTCTCTTGCTCTCTGTCTACCTGATAACCGATAATCTAATTGCATGTACATCTGAGATGTAATGAGTAACTTTGACTGACAGTTGGGGAATATCTTACATAGCAGTGACGGGAAGTGCAATGGGCCAACAGCACGTACACCAAGGCCCACCCCCACTCAATCCTGATTGAAGGAAGGCCCCTCGCATCCTGATTGGCCGAAAAGGTGTTTCTCCCAAAGCCCAAACTAAAACTAGCGTTTTTTGACCCCAGGGTCTCACTGCGGACAGGGCAATATATGGTTCCACCATGAATTTAAACCCAAATGTATCATATAAATGTTGCCTTTGAATACGTTTTTATACACTGTTGCCTAAAGAACTACTCAGATAATTATTTTTTTATATTTCCTCAGTGTGCTGTTTGGCTGCAGTACCAGAAATGTCCACAAAAACAGCCCCCCTCCCTCCTCACTGCTTCCCCCGCCCACCTCATTGTCATTCCGTGTCTCATTCGAATATGCATGATCTGCCTAGTTGGAGGCAAAGTTCAAGTTAAAATTGATGGGATTCCCTAAAGTGGATTCCCTAAAAAAATCCCCAAATCGACCATCAGTCACACGTGTCTGACTGTAGTCCCCTAGGTCTGTCTGTCTGAAAATGAACCCCAAATTCATATTTTTTCTAAACATTCCGCACCGTGTGGGAGCACACATAAGTCGAAGCAAGCTTTTCCTCCATGTTCCAGACGACAAACACACTCTCACTCTCCCCATGGGGTGAGAAGATAATCTCCAGTTACTGGCACTGGCTTCACAGGCCTCTAATTGGCCTGTCTATCTCTCCCACCGAGCCTAACAGTGTGTGTTGTGTGTGTGTGTGTGTGTGTGTGTGTGTGTGTGTGTGTG